>VBSK01000386.1:0-519873 GCA_006112555.1 Tuber indicum
GTTAGGAGTACCCGATTCCGATAAGCCTAGGAGTACCCTAGGTAGGGTAACTTTACCCGAGTTCGAGAATCTTGATCTCCAACACCCCCCTCCGGCCCCCTTACGGGGCCCGCGCGTCATCATACATATCAACCTTAGTTGCGTCCTGTGACTATTTGGTCACAGAATTGAAGGTGTCAGAATAACACCGTATACGTCGCTGCCGTCCGTCCGTCCGACCGAAAGCTGTTCGCAGGATATATAAGAGGGGACCTCTGGCTAGACCTGGGAAGTGGAACGAAGTCAATCCGTCAACTACTCAGGGAGTTACAAGGCTTCAAAGATATGACATCTTTGATACGGGCCGTAAGTAACGGGACGTTTTCGCACAAAGGTCATGAGATGAATGTTAGGAGGTTCGGGATAACGAACCAATGCATTCACATCCACCCTTCGACGATTAGAAAGAGTCTAGAGCTCCTGGAAACACTACCAAAGAAGCCAGCGAGCTTCGAGGAGTGTTGCAACTATGATAAGAGGTGTACCGCAGTTGCGGGATTTACAACCAACACAACACGAAGGTCCACCCCCTCTACATAGAACAACTAGGAGTTGCCGACCGAGGGATTATGAGACTATTCAATAGAATGGCCTCTCCTCTATGAGAAGAGAGTCATCAGAATGAATTCTATCGGTTAGTTGTTGAGTTATCACAACTAGAAGTCATCGACTCCGGCATATCTGCATATGCAGTCTCGTATCAAGATTGATCCTCTTGGTAACGAAGAGAACTATTGGAGCCAACAGAGTTCGACTTGAGAACTCGGCTACAGGTCTATAGACTCTGAGGATCGGTTAATTACTATTGGTGACAAGTATGTCTCCCGGGCAAGAAATAGTAATTACTGAAGATGGTGTGATGGTTCTCAGGGTCTCCCGGTGTTCGCACTATCATGGAGAACTCGACGTTGCGCATTAGATTTGAAGAGGTACATATTTTGTATGTTAGATAGATGTAGTCCGCGAACACTCAGACGCGGAATATAAATATCGAAGTGCCTCCCAAGCTTAAGACATCATCAAGCAACGGAGAAGAGACCTTAACAATATAATATTGTTTTTACGATTCTATTTTACTTTCTTGCACTCTTAGTAGTCATAAACGAAACGAGTTGCTTCCGAGCCTTCCTAGACAAATCTCCGTCTATACAAAAGAATCTCGATTGGCCTAGACAACCATAAGTCTTTACCGGTTGTCTCCGCCTAACAGTATATTGTTAGATCTCCTTGTTACCAAGGCTCTCTAAATACGAGTGAACCTCTGTTCACATCACCTCCTCACCGCACGATACGGCGAGACACCAAGTGTCTAGCCCTATATCCATAAAACCATTGCCTCCAACACTCCGGCTTGGTTAGCTCGAATACGAGCACAAAGAGAAAAAGAGATGTCGCAGCCTCCAAAGCAAATCGGTCCAGGGGAACCGATGGATACTTCAGGGGACAATAGTCCCAGTGCCTTCAGTAATCCCACCTCTCTCGATCCAGCCCTTCGAAATCCACGAAGAGGTGGAAGGACCCCTAGCATTGCGCCGACATCGAGAGCAACATCTCCTCATTCCAGATCTACTACACCACGTCCGAATACCCACGCCGTCGATCTCGCAAGACTCGCGGCCCGGTTAGGAATAGTTATTGGGCAGATCCGTCAAGACATTTCCACCAGTATCGACACCTCCAATATTGCATTTGAAACCCTCTCTGCAGATTCTCAGGAGAATGCAAAAGGGCTAATCAAAGTCCAAAAGCAATTATTGGAAGGACAAGATTTGCATGATAGCGAGATGACACTCGTATTGCAACAGTGTGTCCTGGTGGAAGCCAACGTTCGGGACCTCCAGACCCAGTTGGCGAAGGAGATTGCTGCTAAGTTAGCGCAGCAAGATGCTCGACATGAGCATCACGAGGGAGTAACCTCTCAATTGCAACGAGAAGCCCTAGAAAGAGACCTCACCCTGGAACGGGAGTTCCAGGCATTCAAGGATAACCAATTCCAACAAAACATGACTCTTCGAGCCATGATATCTAACCTCGCCGAAAGACAAGAACGCGAGGCTCAGAGCTACAGTGACTTTACCCGAACGATACAACGAGATCAAACTCGTATCATGGATACTCTCGGACTACTGACAGAGCGGGTAACAGAGATCACACAAAATCGACCCACTGGTCGACAAGTAGCGTTGGAATCGGTCCCTGAAAGTTGGGCAGAAGCAAGAGAGGAGACTCAACCTCCAGAGGGGCCTTCCCGAGATAAGGGAAAGCAAAGAGAAGGAGAACCTCCCATCCCTGCGGCACCAGGGGGTGACCCAGATGATGATGGGAGTGATGATGAAGGAGGAAACGGAGGAAGACGTGGTGGAGGCCCATCCAGATTTAGCCGCGGATTGACACCCGAACAACGTGGAACAGCCGATGTACTGGCGGAAGCCTTTGCATTAACCACGAAACGACCGGCTGATGCACCCCCATTTTTCGAAGCAAAGCCTTCACAATGCGTTCGCTATTGGTTACTACAATGTGTGGACTACTTCGAAAGAAATCCTAGAACTTGGGATAGTGACCGAGAAAGGGTCATCTTCGCACTAGGAAGAACCAAAGGGGAGTTAGTCAACCCGGTAGCAATGTGGTACCGTAGGGCTATGGATGGACTCCATGGAGTGGAGCAAGATGCCGGCCTGGCAACCTGGACACGATTCGACCACGAGTTCACAGAACGGTTCGCATCAATAGAGGAGGGACGAAAAGCGGTCCGTGATATGGAGAAAGTTGAATATAAAGATAATATTCAAAACTACGTCCAAATCATGACCAACCTTAATACGAAGGCCAAATAACTGGTCCAGCATGGCGTCTGGCGATGGAAAAAAAGTTACCAGCCAGCATACGTTTACGCCTGTCCCTAAAGACCTTCGATACCGATGCAGAATGGGAAGCAGCACTCAGGAAGGCAGGCCGAGAAGAGGAGGAACTAAAGGAACGGGACCATCTGTTACGGGATAGACCAAAACCCGTGAAAACTTCTTCCGAAGATAAGAAACCTGACAAACCCAGGTTTAAGAAGGAGAAGCCCCAAATCAAAGGCGGTGGTCCCTCCAAAAAGCGAAGAAGGGAACCGGAACCCGATAAACCGGCGAAAAAACCCGGCGGAGTCAATAAACAAACGCATACCAACTTCAAAAAAGCCCATGAAGGAATTCCCCAGTCCGTCATCGACGAACGAAATAAAGACGGCATATGCACTCGTTGTGGAAAGAAAAACCACGACTATAAAACATGCTGGGGACAAATTAAGGTGTCTACTACAAGGGCAGAGCGACCTACTCTCCCCATTAGACATAGGGCTAGGACGGTAGCTACGGTACACCGTCCCCGCAACATTTCCGCCACCCAAACACCTAGAGGAAACAAACTTTGGGAACTAGGCGAAGATGAGGAAATGACTTAGGTCACCTCATATGGCACCAACGGCAACGGCGTTTGGGTAGTCGGGGTTCGTTAGGATACGAAACCGGAATCGAAATTGGGAACCCCCCGGGGCTGGGGTGAAGTTAGTGAACGGAACCAAGCACCAGCGGTATTTTCGTCTGGGTAGTCCGCCAGGGTCAGCGGGAACCAAAATAACACCTTGACCAGGCATCCTATCCATACCAGCAAGCAGGCATATTAAGTAGGGCTGTGGGTAAGAGACCTCCAGTCAGAAGGGTTGCCGAATTCATGACGATGAAATCGGCCTGAAAGACTGCGCAAGCCCACCTTCCCGAACCTATCAGTCCTGAAGCTGAGTTATGTCGGAAAGAGGGGATGGTTCAAGCGCCCGGACAAGAGCAGCGAGTAAACTAGTTAGTCTCTCCAGTACACTAGTTATTCCGCAGACCTTACCCACAAGCGTTTTCCACTCCCAGTTAGTTACTAGGGTTGGTGAAGGATGATACGGACGACCATATCACGTGTCGGGATCTTAACCCCAGAAAACATATGTGGAGTTGCAGGACACGTATCCGGGAAGTTGTACCAGCTGGACAGCGCCGGGGATACCTCTATGTTGCACACACAGCTGTTTCTGGTTGGAAGATCAAACCAATCCTTAAGGGAAAAGGAATTGGAGAGGAACAATAGATTTCGCAAGAAATCAACCTCGTTACCACCAAGGCCCTAAGTATGAGAGAAAGGAGAGGCATCCAGCCTGAGAACTGGTCGTGCACTATTAAGTGTATCGGTGAAACGCCGAGTAGGGATTTGGAATTTTCTTTATTAATAGGAAACCAGTTTGTCTGAGGAGACCTGTATGGTCGAAACTGCGCGGGCGCGGTAACAAACATCCTAGTTGTTATCATAACCTCAGACATGTCGAAACGAAAAGACGACGGTTCGACCCCTCATCCAAAAAGACGCGCGTTTGACGCGCCAAAACCAACGCGATATGACTGTCCCGAGGGATACGCTCATATCCATGTTTTAAACCCAAACAGACAAAGATAAAAATCCGTGTTCTGTTAGACTCAGGATCCAACGTGTTCCTGATTAACAAAGACCTCGTTAAGGAATTAAAAATTCCGTTCACAGAGAGACCGAATCCGGTCACAATTCAAGGCTTCGATGGAGTACCGTCTCCGTCAGGAGGAAAATTTTATACGCGTCCACTATGGCTTGAAATCGGACGCAATAAACACTTGTCCGAAGTTGCGTGCGAAATCGCAGCAGCGGGAGACTATGGGATGATTATCCCATTCGGGTGGTGGCATTCAGAACACCCCCTATCGAACATTGGGGATCCCGATAACTGGGAATTTAAAGACCCCAAATGCAAAACTACATGCGTGGAAGAAGAAGACGAAGGAATCGCAGATATGTTCGAATACGATGAAACGGTGGCCTGGGATGAGAATGCAATTCAAATTGGAAGAATCGGGACTATCGAAGATCCGAATGAAGTTAGCTTCGACTCACTCCCCAAACACTACTGGGGATTCAAGAAGCTCTTCCTACCGCAAACTTCGGCGAGGCTACCACCAAGGAGAACATTTGATCACGAAATCAAGTTAGTTGACGGAGCGAAACCATCTTGGGGACCCATCTATCCACTATCCGAGAAACAACTAAAACTCTTACGCGATTACCTCAAGGAGATGATCCGACAAGGAAAAATCAAGCAAAGTCAGTCGCCATTCGGTGCACCAATCCTTTTTACACCGAAGGCTGATGGCCGACTACGTTTGGTAGTGGATTACCGGAACTTAAATAAGATCACCATCTTAAACAAGTACCCGTTACCACTAATGTCGGAACTACGCGATCGAGTGGCAGGAGCAACCATCTTTTCAAAGATCGATTTAAAAGATGGTTATAACCTGATTCGGATAAAAGAAGGGGACGAATGGAAAACAGCCTTCCGAACAAGATACGGGCACTACGAGTACAACGTAATGCCTTTTGGACTAGCTAATGCTCCGGCAACTTTCCAAGACATGATGAACGAAGTTCTCCGAGAACATCTTGACCAAGGTGTGGTCTGCTACCTCGACGATATTCTCATCTACTCAAGAACCGAGAAAGAACATATCGAGTTGGTAAAAAAGGTTCTGCAAAAATTAGCGGATTTCCAACTTGCGATTTCAATTAAGAAATCCTTCTTCCATGTAAAAGAGGTGGAATTTTTAGGCTACATAGTAGCCGTTGATGGGGTGTCTATGAGCACCCGAAAGGTGGACTCCGTATTGGATTGGAAACCACCCAAGTCGGTTAAGGAAGTCCAGATATTCCAAGGATTTGCGAATTTTTACCGACGCTTTATAGAAAACTTCTCTAAAATCTGTGCTCCAATCACGGAAACATTGAAGGGCGATCCGAAAAAGTTCCGGTGGGGCCCGGAACAAGAGGCAGCTTTTCAAGAACTTAAGAGAAGATTTACTTCTGCCCCTATTCTACACCATTTCTTTCCCGAAAGAGAAACGGTCGTGGAAACAGACGCTAGCGACTTCGCTTTAGGATGCGTCTTATCGCAGTTTGTGGAGAAACGACTCCATCCAGTGGCGTTTCATTCCCGCAAACTAAACTCCGCGGAGCGAAATTACGAGATCCACGATAAAGAACTATTGGCGATCCTAGAAGCATTCAAAGAATGGCGCCAATACTTGGTTGGCACCGAAAAGCCAGTTACTGTCTACACCGATCACCAAAACCTCCAATATTTCCTCACCTCAAAGGTCTGGAGCGGTCGCCAGATCCGCTGGGCACAAAAGCTCGCAGACTACAATTTCAAAATTGTCTACCGCCCAGGCACCAGAGGTGGAAAACCGGATGCACTCAGTCGACGGCCGGAGTACCGTCCTGAGGAGGGAGCTGCACATCGCGAACAAGCGATCTTGAAGCCTGAACATTTCCAAATCAGTTCGGTTACGAGAACTAAGATGGGGGAAATTCGAATCTGTTTACTTGCAGGAAACCCTGAAGGCGATATATGTGCAGATGACATCCAAGAGGAACCCAAATGGAATGATCCCAATTCCGTTATTCGGGTCAAAAGGTTAGACACAAGAGCAAGGCTTCCAACCAAGGGCTCAAGAATGGCAGCAGGCCATGATCTCTACGCTCTGCAAGAAGATATAGTCCCAGCAAGGGGACAGCTAGTAGTCGGAACCGGAATAGCAGTGGGACTACCGGTTGGAACATACGGAAGAATTGCTCCCAGGAGCGGGTTAGCCGTTAAAAGCGGGATTTCAACAGGTGCCGGAGTAATTGATGCGGATTACACCGGAGAACTCAAAGTTCTACTATTCAACCACAGAGACGCGGACTGTCACATCAAAGAAGGGGACCGTATTGCCCAACTAGTGATAGAAAAGATTAATACCGCTGATATGATGGAAATAGATAACCTGGACGAAACAGAAAGAGGAACGGCGGGATTCGGTAGTACAGATATCGCTACAAGGGCTATGAATATCCAAGAGATTGAACCAGTAGTCAGCCAGCTCTATGCGTCAAAGGATCAGAACAAACACTGGTATGACGCAGCCGAAATACCTGAACGAACCCTCATGACTAGTACTATACTAGCCCGCAAAGAATTGAAGAAATTCAATCCCGAATTTCTGGAGCAGATTCTGAAGGCCATTCCAGGCGATAAGGAATGGCTTAAACGAAGAAAAGAGTTGGAAAATCTCCGAGACAACGACAAACCTTTCCCAAAAGATTGGACCCTAACCGATGATTTGCTGTACTATAAGCAAAGACTATTCGTACCAAACAACCAGAGCCTTTACACCACAATAGCCGAAGGATGTCACGACGCAAAGATTGCAGGACATTTCGGACAAGAAAAAACTCTCGAAATCATTATGCGAGATTTTTATTGGAAAGGCTTGGCAAATTGGGTAAACGATTATGTACGGTCATGTGACGATTGTCAACACAATAAGTCACCACGACACGCAAAATATGGGCTACTCCAACCACTATCGATACCATATGCAGCTTGGGCATCCATTTCCGTGGACTTTATAACACAGTTACCGCAAAGTCAAGGATGTACCCAAATAATGGTAGTGGTTGATCGGTTCACTAAGATGGCCCATTTCATCGGACTAGAGGGAACAGCGACTGCGAAAGATGTCGCTACCGCCTTCACGAAGGAGATATGGAAGCTACACGGCTTACCATCAGAGATTGTCTCAGATATGGACTCGAAGTTTGCAGGAGAATTTTGGGAATCATTGTGTAAAGCATTAGATATAAAAAGGAGGATGTCAACTGCATACCATCCACAAACGGACGGACAAACTGAAAGAACCAACCAAGTGCTGGAAGGTTACTTACGAAGTTTTGTCAATTACGATCAGGATGATTGGTATCAGCTCCTACCCCTAGCCGAACATGCCTACAACAACTCGGCAACCAATGCACACGGAATGACCCCATTCTATGCAAACTATGGATTCCATCCGCAAACGGAATGGATGAAGGAGCGCGAAGCGCATAATCCAGGAGCAACCCTTTACGCAAACTGGATAAAAACGATTCATGAGCAAGCACGGCAATCACTTGAACAGACACGAGAAGCCATGGCCAAGTATTATGATAGAAAGGCCAAGCAACAACCAGACTTCAAACCCGGCGATAAAGTAATGTTAAACGCAAAGAATATTCGCACCCGCCGGAAGTCCAAAAAGTTAAGCCCAAAACTTTATGGACCCTTCGTGATTCTGGAAAAACGAGGAAGCCGGGCATTCAAACTCAACATATCGGATCGTTGGAATATACACCCAGTATTCCATGTATCCCTGTTAGAACCTTACAGGGAGTCGGTACGAGCAGACCGACAACAACCTCCCAGGGAACCCGAAGATATTGAAGGCGACCTACAATGGGAGATAGAAAAGATTGTAAGAAGCGAAATACGCTCTTACAGGAAAAGGGTCCGTGGCCGGTATCAACAGATACGCGAGCTGTGGTATTTCGTTAAATGGCAGGGTTGTTCCGAAGATGAGAACACTTGGGAACCTGCGACGGGGATGGAGAATGCGAGAGAATTGGTGGATGAATTTCATCGCGATAACCCGGAAATGCCACGACGGGCAGAGGAAGGACGATGAAGATAAGGTTTTCTTGCCGTGGCCAAGCAAACGCGGAAAGTTTTTTACCCTGCTTTCATCGGGTCCTTAAATGATTAATGTTTAAGTTTTATTATTAAATATTTAAAATTTTAATGTTTAAGTTTTATTATTAAATATTTAAAATTTTAATGTTTAATTTTTATATTTGTACCGAAGGGGCATTCGAGGCGAAGCCCTAGAGGAGGGAGCTCATGTTAGGAGTACCCGATTCCGATAAGCCTAGGAGTACCCTAGGTAGGGTAACTTTACCCGAGTTCGAGAATCTTGATCTCCAACACCCCCCTCCGGCCCCCTTACGGGGCCCGCGCGTCATCATACATATCAACCTTAGTTGCGTCCTGTGACTATTTGGTCACAGAATTGAAGGTGTCAGAATAACACCGTATACGTCGCTGCCGTCCGTCCGACCGAAAGCTGTTCGCAGGATATATAAGAGGGGACCTCTGGCTAGACCTGGGAAGTGGAACGAAGTCAATCCGTCAACTACTCAGGGAGTTACAAGGCTTCAAAGATATGACATCTTTGATACGGGCCGTAAGTAACGGGACGTTTTCGCACAAAAGTCATGAGATGAATGTTAGGAGGTTCGGGATAACGAACCAATGCATTCACATCCACCCTTCGACGATTAGAAAGAGTCTAGAGCTCCTGGAAACACTACCAAAGAAGCCAGCGAGCTTCGAGGAGTGTTGCAACTATGATAAGAGGTGTACCGCAGTTGTGGGATTTACAACCAACACAACACGAAGGTCCACCCCCTCTACATAGAACAACTAGGAGTTGCCGACCGAGGGATTATGAGACTATTCAATTGAATGGCCTCTCCTCTATGAGAAGAGAGTCATCAGAATGAATTCTATCGGTTAGTTGTTGAGTTATCACAACTAGAAGTCATCGACTCCGGCATATCTGCATATGCAGTCTCGTATCAAGATTGATCCTCTTGGTAACGAAGAGAACTATTGGAGCCAACAGAGTTCGACTTGAGAACTCGGCTACAGGTCTATAGACTCTGAGGATCGGTTAATTACTATTGGTGACAAGTATGTCTCCCGGGCAAGAAATAGTAATTACTGAAGATGGTGTGATGGTTCTCAGGGTCTCCCGGTGTTCGCACTATCATGGAGAACTCGACGTTGCGCATTAGATTTGAAGAGGTACATATTTTGTATGTTAGATAGATGTAGCCCGCGAACACTCAGACGCGGAATATAAATATCGAAGTGCCTCCCAAGCTTAAGACATCATCAAGCAACGGAGAAGAGACCTTAACAATATAATATTGTTTTTACGATTCTATCTTACTTTCTTGCACTCTTAGTAGTCATAAACGAAACGAGTTGCTTCAGAGCCTTCCTAGACAAATCTCCGTCTATACGAAAGAATTCCGATTGGCCTAGACAACCATAAGTCTATACCGGTTGTCTCCGCCTAACATCGCCCCACTACAGGAGGGCCGACAAGCCCTGTAGGACATGAAGGAAGTGAAATATAAAGGCAAAATTCAGACCTACCTCCGAATCATGCACAACCTGAACAACAAAGCCCAGATGACAGGTGAATCATGGAGGGAGACAGTTGAAAGAAACTTGCCTGAAGAGATCCTCACCCGTATCTCTTTCCAAAAGTTTGACACAGACGAGGAATGGGAACACGTTGTCGTAGAAGTCGGCCGGGCAGAAGAAGACCTTCAGTACCGAAAAAAGTTATTGAAAGAAGGTAATTCCTGGCACACCTCCTCGAAGGAAATAAAAGACAAGTCTTCAAAAGGAGATAAGTCAGATAAGCCACGAAAGGATAAGGCTTATATAAAGGGAGGAGGAGGACCCTCGCGAAAAAGGAAACACGAAGACCACCAGTCGGAACGGCCGACTAAGAAATTAGTAGGAAGTGCTAAGACCACACATTCAAATTGGTCTGAGGCACAGCAAGGAATCTCGCAAAGTATTATCGATGTGAGAAAAAAGGATGACACTTGCACGAGATGTGGAAAGAAGAACCACACATATAAAACGTGCTGGGGAAATATCCAAGTATTGGCAGCCACGGTTAGCCGAAGGCCATTACAAATGGGCCCAAATAGAGCAAGGTCCGTCAAACCACCGAGACCTCCTTGAAAACCCGTACAGGCTGGACAAGTCAGAACCACCAGCAGACTATGGGAATTAGGCGAAGACGAAGAAATTACTTAAGTCTTCACATGGTACCGACAACGATGGTGTTCGGGTAGTCTAGTAGGCACATAGTCTCTAGGAATCGAAATCAACGGCAAAAGGGGATCTAAGCGAGGACAGCAACCATACGGGACAATCTGAGTGGGAGTACACGCGTCCCTCTTGCTGAGACAAGGGGATCAATAAAGAGCAATGATTACATTGGCGGCGCCTCTACACTTCCCAAGGTAATAACGTATGTTTTGCCCCAATGCGCCGGACACATGCTTGTTTGGGTAGTCAGGCACGTGACCTGGAATCTGAAAGGTCTCCGATAAGGACCAAAGCCTAGACAGGAAACAGACAGCACCAAGGGTACCATCGGGAGCGACAGTAGGGCTAAGATGAAAGACTTAGAGAGATGAGTGAGGCATATCTTCGACCAGCAGGTACAAGAGCTCTAGACCTCACCTCTATTTATTACTTCTTAGGTGCTGCACTGGTACCGGCCGGGCACTCGATAAAATGAGGACACTGTCTACGGTTAAGTGAGGGTGGATAATAAGCACGGGAAAGTTACCAAAGGGACAGCTGACCAGCCCTACGCACCCGGCTCTTGTCTCCATGATATCTGGACGATGGCAGAGACCCCCAAGTTTGGTTCCACAGGTAGAAAAAGTGGAAGGTATGGGAACTCCTCGGCAGGAGGTAAAGACCGCTAGTAGTGGGCTGCCCGATATACAAAGAAAAATTCAGTTTGTCTGAGGAGACCTGAATGGTCGAAACCGTGTGGGCATGGTAACAAACATCTGTTACACAATGTCTAAACGAAAACCTGAAGATGATTGCGGTCAACCGCGACGACGCAAGCTTTACGCGTCTTTACCTAAACGATATTCCTGCCCGGAGGGAGACGCCTACCTCTTTTTAAATTATAGGCGACAAAAAATTAAAGTCCTATTGGACTCAGGCTCCAATGTGTTCGTCATCAATCAAAGATTGGTACAAGAACACCGGTTGCCTTTTACGCAACGACCAGACGCGGTCAAAATTTATGGATTTGATGGAACTGCAGCAGCGTCCGGAGGGAAGTTTTACACCCATCCTTTATGGTTAGAAATTGGGAGAAATAAACATCTGTCTGAGATAACCTGCGAAATAGCAGAACTGGGATCCTATGGGATGATCATACCATTTGGATGGTGGCATGAAGAACATCCCATATCACACATCGAAGACCCTGAAAGATGGTCGTTCGACGCAAAATGCTGCGAAAAATGTGTGGAGGAAGATGAAGGAATAGCCGACATGTTCGAGTATGATGAGACAGTGGTCTGTGACGAAAATGCTGCATATATGTAACCGGTACTGGTACTCGGTTAAGGATTTTGTTTTATGTTTTGTTTTAAGTATCGCTTTGATACTTGGTTTGTTTGAAGTATCGTTTTGATACTTAGTTTGTTTTATGTTTTGTTTTAAGTATTGATTTGATACTTGGTTTGTTTGAAGTATCGTTTTGATACTTAGTTTATTTTATGTTTTGTTTTAAGTATCGTTTTGATACTTGGTTTGTTTTTAGTATCGTTCCGATACTTAGTTTGTTTTATGTTTTGTTTTAAGTATCGCTTTGATACTTATTTTGTTTTACCAAAGTGTATCGCTTGATACCTTTGATTGATTTCGTTCATGCTAGACATGAACTGATTTGTGTATTTAAAGACCGTCCTATTCCACGATGGAAAGGACAGACTTCGACAGACAGTATTTCAATATACTTGGTTGAACGGTTACTCTTTAGTTTCTCCAGTACACCTCCGAAGCCTCCTTTAGTTCACACAGCTCTCGCCTCCTCTCTGGTAGAGCAGGCCACCTGTCAGCTATCGTACTTTACCTCTCGAAACGTGATTAGCACCTAGCGAACACGTTACAATATATTGGAAGGATCGGCAACAAGCGAAAGTCCTGACGACATAGTCTTGGGATTGCTTCCTCAAGAATATTGGCAACACAAAGACCTGTTCCTACCCCAGACAGCGGAAAAACTGGCGCCACGAAGGACGTTCGATCACGAAATCAAACTAAAGCCCGACTCAAAAGCCACTTGGGGGCCGATATACCCCTTGTCAGAAAAGCAGCTGGCCGCATTAAGGGAATACCTTAAAATGATGATGGATCAAGGAAAAATCACAAGAAGCAAATCCCCAGCAGGAGCACCGGTGTTGTTCATTCCAAAGCCTGACGGTAAACTTCGGTTAGTCGTAGACTACCGAAACCTCAACCGTATTAAGGTTTTGAACAAGCACCCGCTACCACTAATGTCCGAATTAAGAGACCGAGTAGCTGGAGCCAAGATTTTCACGAAGCTTGATCTGAAAGACAGCTATCATCTGATAAGAATTAAAGAGGGAGACGAATGGAAGACAGCTTTCCGGAGTCGATATGGCCATTACGAGTACAAGGTGATGCCTTTCGGGCTCGTTAATGCCCCTGCGACCTTCCAAGACATGATGAACCAAGTCCTGCATGAATTTTTGAACTACAGAGTTGTCTGCTATTTGGATGACATTTTGATATATTCAAAAGATGAAAAAGGCCACGTTGAGTTAGTCAATCAAGTCTTGCAAAGACTCGCAGACTACAAACTAGCTGTATCCTTGAAAAAGTCAGTCTTTCACGTCTAAGAGGTAGAATTCCTGGGATATATGGTATCTGTTGAAGGAGTAGCTATGAGCACAAGGAAAGTCGACTTGGTATTGGGTTGGAAGTCGCCGGTGTCGGTAAAAGAAGTACCGATATTCATTGGATTTGCCAATTTTTACCGATGGTTTATACGAAGTTTCTCTGGAGTGTGTAAACCTATGACCGAGACACTGAAAGGAAATCCCAAGGATTTTCATTGGGGCGCTGAGCAAGAAGCAGTGTTCAAAGAACTAAAACATCGTTTCATGACTGCGTCCATATTACAACACTTCTACCCAAACCGTGAGACGGTGGTAGAAACGGATGCAAGCGACTTTGCCTTTGGCTGTGTCTTGTCACAGTTTGTGGAAAAAAGGCTACAACCAGTTGCCTTCCACTCACGAAAGTTGAACTCGGCAGAAAGAAACTACGAGATTCATGACAAGGAACTACTTGCAATCCTAGAAGTATTCAAAGAATGGAGACAGTACTTAGTAGGCATGGAGAAACCTGTAACGGTCTACACCGATCATCAAAACCTACAATACTTCCTTACTTCCAAGGTTTGGAGCGCACGCCAAATCCGGAGGACTCAGAAGCTAGCGGAATACAATTTTAAGATTGTTTACCGACCAGGAACTAAGGGCGGAAAGTCTGATGCGCTAAGTAGATGGCCGGAGTATCGTCCTGAGGAGGGAGCTACGCATCGCGAGCAAACTGTTCTGAAACCAGAACACTTCCAAGTAATGCTGTTGGCACTACAGGAGGAAAAAGAAGAAGGACTAGGAAAAGAAGTACTGGGTTGGAGCGATGAGAAAGACCTGGCACTGAAGCCAGAGATGAATACCTCGGACAAGTATATCCGAGTAAGAAGGTTGAACCATAAGGTGAGGTTACCCACCAAACGTTCAAGAATGGCGGCCGGACATGACCTCTATGCCATAAGCGACGCCATTATCCCTAGACGCGGACAAGCGCTACTCGATACTGGACTAGCAATAAGCCTACTAGCAGGGATATATGGATGAGTAGCGGCCCGTAGTAGGCCGGCAGTACGTTCCGGAATCTCGGTCGGCGCAGGAACAATAGACGCTGACTATATGGGAGAACTCAAAGTCTTGCTATACAACCACAAGGATGTTGATTGTCAAGTCCGAGAAGGAGACAGAATGGCTCAACTCATAGTGGAAAAAATCTACACATCCGATTTAATGGAGGTCGATAAGTTAGACGAGACTGAAAGAGGAGCCCAAGGTTTGGGGAGTACCGACATCGCTATAAGAAGTCTAACGATAAAGGAACAAGAACCCATCATATGTCAGCTGGAAGCATCGGCAGCAGAAAATTTGTCCTGGTACAATATCGAAGAAATACCAGAGAAAATACTAATATCAATGGCTATGCTAAAGCAAACGACTTTGAAAAAGTTTAATCCTTAGTTCCTTGAACAACTTCTTGAGGCAACGCTGTCGGATAGAGACTGGCTGAGACGACGTGAGGACTTGTCGAAACTCCAAAATGAAGGAAAAGAATTCCCTAAGAACTGGACCCTAATCGACGATCTCCAATACTACAAGAATCGTTTATTCGTCCCAGACAATCAAGCCTTGTATACCAAGATAGCCGAAGGATGTCACGATGTGAAGATAGCTGGACACTTCGGACAAGAAAAAACCCTTGAAATCATCATGAGAGATTTTTACTGGAAAGGGCTAGCTGAGTGGATCAACAACTACGTACGGTCTTGTGATGAATGTCAACACAACAAGTCACCACGACATGCGAAATACGGACTGTTGCAACCATTGTAGACGCCGTTCACAGCATGGTCGTCGATATCAGTACACTTCATCACCCAACTACCAGAGTCACAAGGTTGTACACAAATCATGGTAGTTGTTGACCGATTCACGAAGATGGCACACTTTCTTGGACTACAGGCTACGGTGACAGCAAAAGAGGTCGCTAATACATTCTTAAGAGAAGTTTGGAAGCTACATGGCCTACCGACAGAAATCATTTCGGATATGGATTCTAAGTTTGCCGGCGAATTTTGGGAATCATTGTGTAAGGCGTTGGAAATAAAGCGACGGATGTCGACAGCGTATTAACCACAGACGGAAGGACAGACAGAAAGAACCAATCCAGTGCTGGAAGGATATCTTCAAAGTTTTGTCAATTACAACCATGACGACTGGTATCAGTTGCTACCGCTAGCGGAACACGAGTACAACAATTCAGCAACCAATGCCCACGGGATGTCGCCTTTTTATGCAAACTATGGTTTCCACCTCCAGACAGAGTGGATGAAAGAGTGAGAGGCTCAAAACCCAGGTGCAACCCTATACGCTAACTGGATTAAGACAATACACGAACAAGCAAAGAGCTCGTTAGAAAGGACAAGAGAAGGAATAGCTAAATACTATGATCGGAAAGCCAAAGGACAGCCAGAGTTCAAGGTTGCCGATAAAGTCATGCTAAAAGCAAGAAACATACGCACCCAACGGAAGTCAAAAAAGCTAGCACCCAAACTATATGGGCCGTTCCAGATATTGGAAAAAAGGGGGAATCGTGCGTTTAAGCTAAACATATTCGACCGGTGGAACATTCACCCTGTCTTTCACGTATCCTTACTTGAACCTTATCGAGAGTCTCTTCATCCAGAGCGCAGACAACCTCCAAGAGAACCAGAGGTGGTTGAAGGAGACTTGCAATGGGAAATAGATAAAATTGTCTGTAGCGAGATACGGACCTATAGACGAAGGGTCACCAATCGTTACCGGCAGATACGAGAGCAGTGGTATTTTGTGAAATGGCAGGGATGTGCAGAAGATGAAAATACTTGGGAACCCGCTACGGGCATGGAAAATGCTGAAGAAGTAGTCGAAGAGTTTTATCGAGACAATCCGGAGATGCCAGGGCAGGCAGAAGTAAGACAATGAGGAAAAGGTTTTCCTACGGTGGACAAGCAAACGCTGGAAGGTTTTTTATCCTGACCACATCGGGTCTCAAAAGGAATTTTGTTAAATAAGATATAACTAAGAAAGGTGCTCGAGGCAAGACCTTGTAGGAGGGAGCTCATGTTAGGTATAAAGAAAATGCACAGACCGCTCGGTAGGGTAACTGCGCACAGACCCTCATTTATCGAAAGCCTAACGCCTCCCTCTGGCCCTGCTCTGGGGCTCGCAGGTCCTTAGCGAGATTTCGAAGAGTTGCGTCCCATGACTATAATGTCACCTCAATGAAGCCCACTTCATAATACCATATACGTCACTGCCATCCGTCTGACCGGAAGCTGTTCACTGGATATATAAGAGGGCACCTCTGGGTACCTCTGAGAAGTAGAAGGAGGAAATCCGTCGGAGGCGTATTGAGTTACTAGGCTTCAAGGTTAGGCATCCTAACTACAGGCCGAAGGTAACGGGACGTTTTCGGTTCGAAAATTCGCAACTACTCCTACAGTGCCCCAGAGGCCATAGGGAATACATATGACACCAATACCTATCTGAAGGCCGCTGTATGTTGGTTGGTCCTGGAAACAGGATCCCTCGAGAGGTGATTCTCTTTGAGGCGAGGCGGACCAAGGGGAAGCTGCTCAGACTCAGAAGACCTAATAGGCGGTAGACTATGAGTGTTGGCACACCGTCTATGCAGCCTGCATTATGCATAGGTACCCGACGCATACGCTGGCCACTATGTGAAATCGGAAGAGACTACTGGGACGATAGTCAAGTCGACTGAAGTTTCAAATATAAGTCTACTCGTCTCTATAAATCGAAGACCGGTCATTCGAGGATAATAGCGCATCCTACGATAAGACGGAAAAGATTTTATGAGTACGAAGATGGTGTGAAAGAATTCATGGTCAAACGGTGTTCGCACTTGTTAAGACTATGAGACGTTAGCGTACAATCTTGGGAAAGGTACTTAGTTATAGGAGAATTAGAAGTAGTCCGCGAACACTCAGACGCGGGATATAAATATCGAAGTGCCTTCCAAGCTTTAGACAAAAAACAAGCAACGGAGAAGAGACCTTAACAATATAACATTGTTTTACCCACGAATCTTTACAAAAATATTTCCGCTATCGATTAAGCGAGTTCTTAGTAGTCATAAACGAAAAGAACGACACCGAGCCTTCCTAGACAAACCCCCGTCTCTTACGAAAGATTCTGGCCCAAGTCTTCTCGACAGATAATTAGAGTCGGCTTCCGCCTAACACCTATACAACAAGATAGCCGAAGGATGCCATGACGCAAAGATAGCCGGACACTTCGGACAAGAAAAAACCCTTGAGATCATCATGAGAGATTTCTACTGGAAGGGATTAGCCGAATGGATCAATGACTACGTACGATTTTGTGATGAATGTCAACACAACAAGTTACCATGACATGCGAAATACGGGCTGTTGCAGCCGCTACAGACCCCGTTTACTGCATGGTCGTTAATATCAGTTGACTTCATAACCCAACTACCAGAATCACAAGGTTGTACACAAATTATAGTAGTTGTGGATTGATTTACGAAGATGGCACACTTTCTTGGATAACAAACTACGGCCACGGTAAAGGATGTCGCTAATGGATTCTTAAAGGAAGTCTGGAAGCTACATGGCTTGCCGATGGAAATCATTTCGGACATGGACTTTAAGTTTGCAGGGGAGTTTTGGGAATTCCTGTGCAAGGGGTTGGAAATAAAGCGACGAATGTCGACAGCGTATCATCCACAGACGGATGGACAAACGGAAAGAACCAGCCAAGTGCTGGAAGGATATCTTCGAAGTTTTGTCAACTATGACCAGGACGACTGGTATCAGTTGTTGCCATTAGCGGAACACACGTACAACAATTCTGCGACCAACGCCCACGGGATGTCGCCTTTTTATACAAACTATGGTTTCCACCCCCAGACAGAGTGGATGAAAGAACGAGAGGCTCAAAACCCATGTACAACCCTATACGCGAACTGGATCAAGACAATACACGAACAAGCAAGGAGCTCGTTAGAAGGACAAGAGAAGGAATGGCTAAATACTACGATCGGAAAGCCAAAAGTCAGCCGGAGTTCAAAGTTGCCGATAAAGTCATGCTAAACGCAAAAAACATATGCACCTGACGGAAGTCAAAAAAGCTAGCGCCCAAACTATATGGGCCGTTCCAGATATTGGAAAAAAGGGGGAATCGTGCGTTTAAGCTAAACATATCCGACCAGTGGAACCTTCACCCTGTCATTCACGTATTCTTATTACCTTATCGAGAGTCTCTTCATCCAGAGCGCAGACAACCTCCAAGGGAACCAGAGAAGGTTGAAGGAGACTTGCAATGGGAAATAGAGAAAATTGTCCGGAGCGAGATACGGATCTGTAGATGAAGGGTCAACAATCGTTACTGGCAGATACGAGAGCTGTGGTATTTTGTGAAATGGCAGGGCTGTGCAGAAGATGAAAATACTTGGGAACCCGCTACGGGCATGGAAAATGCTGAAGAAATAGTCGAAGAGATTCATTGCGACAACCCTGAGATGCCAGGGCAGGCAGAAGTAAGACATTGAGGAAAAGGTTTTCCTACGGTGGATAAGCAAACGCTGGAAGGTTTTTTACCCTGACCACATCGGGTCTTAAAAGGAATTTTGTTAAATAAATATAACTAAGAAAGGTGCTCGAGGCAAGACCTTGTAGGAGGGAGCTCATGTTAGGCATAAAGAAAATGCACAGACTTCTCGGTAGGGTAACTGCGCACAGACCCTCACTTATCGAAGCCTAACACCCCCCTCCGGCACCGTTCTGGGGCCCGCACGTCCATAGCGAGATTTCGAAGAGTTGCGTCCCATGACTATAATGTCATCTCCATGAAGCCCACTTCATAACACCATATACGTCGCTGCCGTCCGTCGGACCGCAAGCCGTTCGCGGGATATATAAGAGAGCACCTCTGGGCACCTATGAGAAGTGCAACAGAGGAAATCTGTTGGAGGCGCATTGAGTTATTAGGCTTCAAAGTTAGGCATCCTAACTATGGGCCGAAAGTGACGAGACGTTTTTGGTTTGAAAATCTGCAACTACTCCTACAGTGCCCCAGAGGCCATCGTGGATAGACATGACACCAATACCTATCTGAAGGCCGCTGTATGTTGGTTGGTCCTGGAAACGGGATCCCTCGAGAGGTGATTCTCTTTGAGGTGAGGCGGACCGAGGGGAAGCTGCTCAGACTCAGAAGACCTAATAGGCGGTAGACATACAGGTGTTGGCGCACCATCTACGAAGCCTGCATCATGCATAGGTGCCCGACACATACTCTGGCCACTATCTGAAATTGGAAGAGACTACTGGGACGATAGTCAAGACGACTGAAGTTTCAGACAGAAGTCTATTCGGCTCTATAAATCGAAGCCCGGTCATTCAAGGATAATAACGCATCTTACGATAAGACGGAAAAAGAATTTATGAGGACAAAAACGGTGTGCAAGAATTCTGGGTCAAACGGTGTTCGCACTTGTTAAGACTATGAGACTTAGCGTACGATTTTGGGGAAGGTACTTTGTTATAGGAGGATCAGAAGTAGTCCGCGAACACTCAGACGCGGGATATAAATATCGAAGTGCCTCCCAAGCTTTTAGACAAGTCAAGCAACGGAGAAGAGACCTTAATAATATAACATTGTTTTACCTACGAATCTTTATAAAAATATTTCCTCTATTGATTAAGCGAGTTCTTAGTAGTCATAAACGAAAAGAACGACACTGAGCCTTCCTAGACAAATCTCCGTCTATTATGAAAGATTCCGGCCTAAGTCTTCTTGACAAATAATTAGAGTCCGCTTCCGCCTAACACAACCATCTGAACGGCATTCCAGGATTAATTCAGTAGAGAAAACACCTTTTCCTTCTTCGACCAACTCAACGCTTTCTTCGATACCAAGTACGATACGTCCGAACCTATCGCGGACCATATCACCAACTTTGATATCCTATGGAATCGATTATAACACCGTTGTTCCAATGCTACCACTAACGATCGGTATACTCTCCCCTTTGCTTTCCGGACAGTTTTTGAATTACCGGAAGCAAAAGCTGCTGTTCTCCTCCGCTCCCTCCCCGAGTCGATGAATAATATTGTCGACAACCTCCAATCCAAGGAGGACCTCACCTACAACTATGTGTACAACAGGTTGTTGGACCTTAAAACCTCGGTTAGCTCCAAAGAAGACAAGGCGCATAAAACCGCCGATGTCAAAGGAAAGGGACAGGAAGCACCACCTCGGAAACCAGCCGTATCGGCCACCTCAAAAGAATGTACCTATTACAAGAAGCATTACCCCACTGCACGCTGCGAAGGACATCTCTGGAGCGAATCTCAAAAGCTCAAGGCCGACAACTAAAAGAAGAAGGAAAGAAAAACGGGTAATACCGCTAAGTTCGGAAAGGAGGAGATATCCGAACCGGTCAGTACCTCTACCTCCCTCTACTCGATTCAAACAACTCCTCGCCCACGCAACTGGGTAATCGATACCGGCGCAAGCTCACACATGACAAGCAACTTAGACCTTCTTATAGACTTCGAACCAGAAAACGGAATTGTTAAGTTGGGCGATGACTCAGTAATAGAGTCTTATGGCCGTGGATCAGTTAGGATAATGGCCAAAATATCTAATAGTCATATTAAATCTGTTATCCTTCAACGTGTTCTTTGGGTTCCTAAGTTGGGTTAAAGTAATTTTCTTTCATGGCGCGCTATTGTTTCTTTGGGAAAAGGTTTTTCTTTACAAAGTTCTGGGAAGGATATGTATATTTCTAGGGAAGATAATGAAGAAGTTTTATGGGGAAAATTAAAAGGACAGGATTACGTTGTGCAAGAGCAAAAAGAGAAGGCAAATAAGATGACCTACCAACAATGGCATGAAGCCCTCAGTCATCCATCCCCTCCCTGCCTCAAAAGCAGCAACTACTCTGATAATCCCGATATCCCCCATGTTCCTAAAGACTGGCACTGTGAAACCTGCATTACCTCCAAGTCCACTAAACACAAGCCCTCAACAAAAGAAGAATGATGTGATAAATCCTTTGAAATAATCCATTCAGACCTCAGTGGAAAGTTCTCTAACCAATCCTTCGGTAAATCCTAGTACTACATAACCTTTATCGATGATCACACCCACTATGCTTGGATATACCCCCTCAAAGCAAAATCCGACACAGTTATGGTGTTTACCAAGTTCATCAACGAAAGGCAAACCCAAGACATCACAACCATAAAACGATTCAGAACAGACGGTGGAGGAGAATACGTCAACAATAACATGATAACCCTTTTCAACAAGCATGGAATTGTACATGACAAAACCCCTTCCTATTCTCATGAATCTAATGGCGTTGCCGAACGATTTAACCGTACCATTATCACAGCTACCCGTTCAATGCTTAATCGCTTACCACCACAACTTTGGGCAGAAGCAGTCACCACAGCAGTCTATCTTCGGAACCGATTCCCTAACCGATCCATAGGTAATTCAACCCCCTATGAATCTCTCTACAACAAAAAGCCGTTGATAAAACACTTACGCCCATACGGGACCCAATGCTTTGTCCATATACCTGAGGAGACTCGACCACCAGGAACAAAGTTACAGCCCCGAGCGATCAAAGGCTATCTTGTTGGATACACTAATTCCGACAAAATATACAGGATATTTCTCCCTTTGCAACATAAGATTTCGGAAACACGACAGATCTATTGGACAACCAAGACGATAACACCGCTTGAACCAAGGAATCCTTTGCCTCCGGAAGAAACATTTGCGACAATTCATCTACCATCCTTTCCTTTAGCCTCACAACAACTGGATAAGCCCGAGGAATCAGAACCGGAAGAACTCCCAAAACAAACAACAATCGAAGTACATCCTCCACCACCGCCTGAAGAACCAGAGACCTATGACCACTTTGCAACGCCATCTCCAACACCGGAACCGCAGCAACCACAAGTTGAACAACCTGCACCACCACCGATACCGGAAGAGCTACCTGCAATACAAACATGATCTGGAAGAGTTTCTCGCCCACCTGTACGCTTTGGCTTCCATACCACGGAAATGCCTGATGAAGATCCAACTACCTACAACCAAGCCATAAAAAGCTCGTTTAGGCATCAATGGATCACAGCTATGGACGAAGAAATCAAGGCACTGGAACGGAATAATACCTTCGACGTTTTCGACAAACCAATAGGAAGAAAACTGATTGATAGTAAGTGGGTATATAGGGTCAAAAAGAAGGCTGACGGTACTTTGGAAAGATATCGAGCAAGAGGCGTTGCCAAAGGATTCTCTCAAATTCCTGGCCTCGACTTCGAAGACACTTTCGCTCCCGTCATACGTTACGAATCCCTCCACTTTCTCCTCGCGATCAATGCTAAAAACAAATGGCGACTGCGACAATTTGACGTTAAATCAGCATTCCTATATGGCAGGTTGAAAGAAGAAGTTTACATGCGTCCGTTACCTGGGTACAGTGACGGAGATAAAGTATGGAAACCTAAGCAATGTCTCTATGGACTTAAGTAATCAGCGAATGAATGATATGCTCTCTTCGCAAAATTCTTAATCTCCAAAGGCTTTATGACATCCGCACTTGACCCATGCATGTTTGTCCACAGTAAACGTGACATCTACGTATCGGTTTATGTTGACAACATCGCAATACACTCGGCCAAGATCCCCGAAGCTGCATCTCTGATAGAAGACCTGAAAACGGCATTCGAGATTACCGATCTAGGGGAAGCTACTTTCCTACTCAGCCTCCACATCACCTATACACCAGACGGGGTCCATCTTACCTAAGAACAATACATCAAGTCAGTCCTCAAGAAGTATGGCATGGAGGAATTACGTTCCGTATCCAGACCTTTACCAAAAGGCATTCAACTTATGAAAGGTACTGAGGAAACACGGATACCAAACACCGACCTATAACAATCTATCATAGGATCACTTATGTATTTGACGAGTGCTACATGACCCGACCTGGTGTATACCATTTCCTTTCTTTCCCAATACTCTTCATGCCCTACCGAACAACATCTTAAGGCCGCTAAACACGTCCTACGATACGTTCACAGAACTCAAAACATTGGATTGTTCTACCCACACACCACGACTAATGCTATCGACACCTATGTTGACGCCGATTACGCCGCCTGTTTGGATACCCGCCGATCCTTTAGTGGATACATCATCCTGTACAATTAAGCATGTATCTCCTGGGGATCCAAGAAACAACCCTCAGTCTCCACGTCGACAACCGAAGCAGAATACGTCGCGATGTCCTTAGCAACACAACACGACAAATCCAATGGTTCCAAAAGGGTCTTCATGATACTCGTTTAAAAACACCGATCGCAATGCATGCAGACAATACTGGCGCAAACTTCCTGGCATCAAACCATCAACTGAACGACCGTACCAAACACATTGATATCCACTTCCACAAAATTAGAGAGGAACTGGACCGCGGTTCATTCACACTTTTGAAGGTTGCCTCGTCGGAAAACCTCGCCGATATCTGCACCAAAATACTTGCGAAACCGGCACATGAATACATCATGAAACTCTTGGGCTGTAGGTAATGAGGGGAAGTGTTGAAATTTCTTTCTATGTTACGTTTCAATATATTTAATGATAAACATTGTATTTTCACTTACTTGGTTATGTTTCGGTTAATACCTGTACACTGCAGACATTACTACAGCTGGGTCATATTTACGTTAATCTCATAGATATTTCATTGAATACGGGCAGGAAACTTATGCGTTATTTTCTTATCTGGTTACGGGATAAAATTGGGTTTTTCTTTATCTTTTATGCACGGTTATGCATGGTGATTACATATTAGATTTGTGATATTTCCTTAATATTTCCCGCACACCATCTTAGATTTATGCGCACTTTTGGGATTTTTCTTGGCAGGTTTTCAGGGTCAAACACGTTCACACTTACGTTTCTCTAGCGAGAAACACGTTCTTACTTATGTTTTTCCCTATTATATTTCTTTTACTACGAGTTGGCACACTCCTGTATATATAGGGGCTACCGCCCACACACCTCGCTTAGAAGAAATAAGGAACAGAACTGCTACCAATCTACCTTCAAACCTTACCACTCCTCACAAAAATGTGCTCGCGATATCCTCTTAATATTGCGTAGTTTATTCAAAATAGATACGATCGCCCCTCTAAAGTCACAATTACGAACACCAACTACACCCCTCTAAGGTGGTTCACCAAACCGCCGTCTCCGCTGAACTGCCGCTACCTGCCTGTCGATGCAGTTGCCCACCGAGTCTACTTCATCATTGGCGACCGCTATGACCTCCTCCTACCTGCAAACTCCAACCTCCTTCCCCCCCTTCAGCTGGCCCCGGTTGGGGCCCCAGCCCTTTATGCCTCCCTTAAGGCAAGGTGCTGTGAAGAACTCCTCTCCTCCTGGTGCCTCCTCTCGCCCCCTCCACCTTACTACCGGTTTACCATTACCCTGCGCCCGCATCCCTTCATGGGCCTGGGCTGCTTCCTTTCTGGCCGACTCCATCAAATACGCTCCGGGAAGAGCTATCTGGCCGCTCACCCATCCTGGCATGACGATAACCCCTCTCGCCTCTGTTCCTGGTGTGAAGAGGGCGAAGAATCCTTTGAGCACGCCATCCTCCACTGTCCAACCAAGTCTGCCGCCCGCGATGGTCACCTCCAGGGGATTACGGATATCGGACCTGACTCCTCACTCTAGACCATGATCCCGGCCCTCATAGGCCTCAGGCGCTACCTCACTGCTACCAGAACTGGTTTCCCCCCTGACATGTATGCACACTATGCCCCCCATTTGCCCTCTCTATCCCCCTCCCCTTCCCTCCCTGCCTTGCCTTGGTTGTCGTTGGCTGGATCGCCAAATAGTCAAAGTGGTGGAAGGTCTCCTGTTTGATTTCAATACTTGTTTATGCGAGTTTTGGTTTATTTTTCTTACGATACTAGCTAGTCAGTAGTTTTCCTTTATGAGTCCTATGTGGGTAACGCGTTGGTTATTAGATGCCACTGGAGGAATTAGTTTTGATTTTTCTTTTGTTAGTTATTTGTTTTATGGGTTTTGTTTCTGCCATAGCTAGCACTCTACGCATGTTCTTGTACCTTACACAAACAATGAATATATGATATAAAAAAAATAAAAAAAAATATCAAGACCCGAGAAGTGAAACAAAGTCAATCCGATAACTGCTTAGAGAGTTACTAGGCTTCAAAGATGGGACATCTTTGATAAAGGAAGTAAGAAACAGGACATTTTCGTACCAGGCTACCATGTTAAATGTTAGATGTTCTACATCAATGAACCAATACATTTACATCCACCCTCCATCTATTAAGAGAGTATAAAGATCTTGGAAGGTACCGTTCGAAGAATCGATAGGTTTTACGAAGTATTAGAACAATGTTAGGAGTAGTGTCGCAGTTGCGAGAATTATCAATAATATCACTTTAGGACCCACTTCCATCACATAGAACAACAAGGAGTTGCTGACCAAGGGATTATGAATATATTCAATAGAATGACTTTTTCTCTATGAGGAGAAGGTCATCCAAATATATTCCATTGGTTAGTTGTTGAACTATCACAACTAGATGACTCCGACTTCGGCATATATGCCAAGGCAACTTGGTATCGAGACTGATTCTCTCAGCAACAGAAAGGATTATTGAAGCCAACATATTTCGACTTGAGAACTTGGCTACAGGTCTAAAGACTCTAAGGATTAGATAATTACTACTAGAGACAAATATGTCTCTCAGAAGGAAAATAGTAATTACCGAAAGGGGTGTGATGGTTTTCAGGGTCTCCCGGTGTTTGCACCTTCATGGAGTACTAGACGTTACGAGTTATATATGAGGAGGTATATATTTTGTATGTTAGATAAATGTATTTCATGAACACTCAGATGCGGGATATAAATATTGAAGTATCTACCAAGCATTAGACATTATTAAGTAATGGAGAAGAGACCTTAACAATATAATATTGTTCTTACGATTCTATTCCACTTTCTTGCACTCTTAGTAGTCATAAATGTAACGAATTGCTTCTGTGCCTTCCTAGACAAATTTTTGTCTAATTAAACAAATCTCGATTGGCCTAGACAATCCTAAGTCTATACTAGTTGTTTCCGCCTAGTATAGAGTCACATCGGGGTATGAGGTAGGACTGGAGTTGTGCCAGAAGTGATGGCCTGATAAATAGCCTTTTTTGAAACTCATCTAGTGAATCTGACCAATAGTAAAATGGTCAAGTTCTGTAAAGGGATAAGCTATAAGGGTAGGTTCGAATATGTGAATTGCTTTTTTGGGGAGGATATGCCAAGTTACCAGGATCTCAGCCTAGATTAAGATATGCAGTAATATGAATATAGAGTATTTTAGTTGTTAGGTAGGAGTAGACGATACAAGATGGGAGTGTACAGGAGATAACTTACATGGAAAAAGCGAGTCCAACTGGAGGTTTGAGATTGTATTTAGAAGGATGTCAAGGGGAGTGTGTATTCGAATATGGAGGGTCATGGAGGGTTGTGTTCACTTTAGAGGAACATAGTTGCTTTTTCTACCTCTGAAGGAAGAGCTGAATGTTTCAGGTATACAGAAGGGATCTAAGGAGGAGAAATTTGTATGGAGTCTAGAGGATATAGGGTTAGTAGTAGGAGAACGACAGGTAATATATACAGTGAAACCTCTGTTAACTCCACCCTCCAATATTTCCAGAACTCCAATATTTCCACCCCGAGTGAGGAGATGGGTTTCGTTCTATGAGCTTCACCCTTCTAAGTTCCAGGATTCGATTAGTTCCTCTTTCTAAATAGTAAATGCTCCTAAATTCCAGGATTCATCAGTGTAAAAAATGTTTCATGCAACTTCCCATAGCAAATGAAAGTTTGATCAATTTTCAGAACATAAATTGTCAGACAAAGTAGCAAAGACAACTGGGCATATTCTAACCTCTCTACTCCTTTCAAGACTCCCATTGCTGAAACAAAACTCTTTCCTAATCACGATGCTCAGCAACTAAGCAGTTTCGGTCCGGCATATGCAGCATCAACTTTCAGCAGAGAAACGTATACGAACAAAGCACAAGAACCTTACCAACCTTATAAAGTTTGAACTTTACAAGGAAAAGTTTCCAATGAGTGGTGGAAAATCACCAACAAATTCCGCTCTTGCTAAAAGCTATGGTATAGATAGTAAAACAGTAACTAATATCCTCGCAAAAGATTATAATTATTGGGCAAATATGACAAATACAGAACTTACCCGTTGAAGGACAAGCAGTGTTAAACTGCCTCAGATTGACTCAATGCTTGTCTTATAGGTCCAACAGTGTGAAGGAAGAAGTACGCAAATAAGATCTTTTCCTGGCCCTTTGTTATTCCTTTCTTCAGTAGTAATAGAAACTTGAAATATCATTGAACTCAAATATCAAAAGAATCAATTAATTAAGATACGAGATGAGAGAAAAATAATTATACTAAGAAATAAATAATATAGGGATTGTGCTTATGGAGGAAGTAATTCGAGCTAAAGCAATTCGATTTTGTGAGCGTGAAAACATTCCTGAGGCAAATCGACCGAAATGGAGCCATGGATGGCTCTCCATGTTTAAAATCTGAACTGGACTTCGAAGATTTCGCTTCTATGGAGAGGGAAGTTCAGTCAATCTTGGTGACTACACTGAACGTATCGATCAAATCAATGATGCCTGTGACGATTATGCAGATGAAGACCAATACAATTTTGATGAAACTGCACTCTTTTATCAAATGCCACCCTCAGTAGGTCTTGCTACTACACAAACAAAGGGGCAAAAGGGGGAAAAAACACGCCTGACATATGGCTTTTGTGTTAATGGAACTGGAACGGATAAGCGTGAACTACTCATTATTGGTCATGTATGTCAGCCTCAGTGCTTTGGAAAAAGAAGTGTGCGAAGTCTTGGCTATGACCACTACTTCAATAAAAAGGCATGGATAACTAGGTTGATTTGGTTGGAATGGCTAAAAGGATTTGATGACGATATGAAGAGACAAAACCGTCAAATTATTCTTCTAGTTGATAACTGCTCAGCTCATATTGAGCCTATCAATTATGATCTTAAAGCTATCCAACTTGAATTTCTGCCTCCTAATACAACTGCACAGTTACAGCCACTTGATACCGGAGTCATTCGTACCTTGAAAGCCTATTACTGGCAGGTTTTTCTTCAACTCGCAATTTTACGAGATGAGGAAGATGCTACACAAAATTCCTTTAAGATTTCCCAGCTAGACACTATAGAACTCAGTAAAGAAGTCTGGTACAAGGTTTCGGAGACAGCAATTTCAAATTACTGGAAGCCTATTGGTCTCACTGGTAAATTGGGACCTGGTTTACCGGTTGAGAGGCCTAACGATCCTATTCCAACATTTGGGCCTATAGCCGAGCAATATCGTGAGTATTCCAGGCAAAGAGATGAGAACCCTGATTTATTCTTCCTCTCACATACTGCATATCATGAGGTTCGTTTCTTCTTTCTATATTTTTTTTTTTTTTTTTCAAATCACATTTGTTTACTAGATATTTTCATAATATTAAGTTAGCGAGCTTGCAGAATTGGTTGAAAGAGATTTTAGGAAACTTCGTATTCGCGATCTGATGGCTGTTGAGGCTTTTCTAAATCCAGTTATCAAGGTGATGGTACCTGGAGAACTCACTGATGAAGAAATAATCGGAACGGTAAACAATGCTGAAGAGCAATCTCTGGGTATTGATACGGATGGGACTTCTCATATGGGGATCAGCACTCACGGAGGTTTCAGTACCATGGCAGAAAGCGCTATCTCTCAAGTTCTCTCAACTGCTAAATCTTTAGAGGCAATTAGTACCCTGATTCACAAGCTATTAGTGGATCCACAAATTCCGGACATTGGACTTAATGCTATTGCAGTCCTAAGAGAATTGGAAAAGGTATAGAGGACTCAAAAACTCAGGGAATCCACAGTACAAAAAAGTATTTTATCATACTTTACAGCAGCTGAAAATTCATCCTCATCCTTGTAGACTTAAATGGATGTATGGTGTGTGCAATTAAGGATAGTAATTGGATGGGCAGATGGATGATTGGATGGGCAGATAGGTGGTTGGATGGGCAGATGAGTGGTTGGATAGGCAGATGGGTAGTTGGAAGGACAGATGGGTGGTTGGAAGAATGACTGAATAGGTGTGAGTTTCTGGGATAGAGGTTTAGATGAAATTTAGTCTCTCATACTATGACGAGAGATGATGACCTGTCTTGGGATAACTGATACCGAAAAGGACCAAATCTTCTGTGGATACCGGGTATTTATATCCAACTTGGTACACTGATGAGGACCTGCAATAGCTTCTGTCTGCCATAGAATAAATGAACATATCATGCTGGAGCACACAGCAAAGGTAAAACCTTTAAAGCTCCATATCATAATTATTAATATGCAAATTGAAATTTGGTCCTGTTCGCCATCATGGAATATCACTCAAATCTTTTTTTGGCATCCCCCTTGTGCCAAGCCCATTCCATATTTTCCATCCCCCTTGTACTTCCATGAAATCCTGTCTCCCGAGGGCCTGGAGATATTAGAGGTTTCACTGTAGGGCTAATAGTTGTCCCTTTTTTGTAGAAGGTTGAGGTTGAGAGGTAAGACAGCTGCCTCTATTAAGAATAGCTCAGTGTTGGTAGAGGAGAAACAATTTGTAGCCCAGTGAAGAGCTTGGTTGAAAAAGGTTTACATCTTTGTTAATGTTGTTGATGATGGAACAAACTAGTCTCCACAATAGATAATAATAGGAATTATTACTGCAATGATAAGTTTCCAGTTTAGGTAAGGAGGGAGGCCAATGTTAGGCATAAAGAAAATGCACAGACCTATTGGTAGGGTAACTGCGCACAGACCCTCATTTATCGAAAGCCTAACACCCCCCTCCGGCCCCACTCTGGGGCCCGCACGTCCTTAACGAGATTTCGAAGAGTTGCGTCCCATGACTATAATGTCATCTCAATGAAGCCCACTTCATAATACCATATACATCACTGCTGTCCATCCGACCGAAAGCTGTTCGCAAGATATATAGGAGGGCACCTCTGGGTACCTCTGAGAAGTGGAACGGAGGAGTTCCGTCGAAGGCGCATTGAGCTATTAGGCTTCAAAGTTAGGCATCCTAACTACGGGCCGAAAGTAACAGGACCTTTGCGGCTCGAAAATCTGCAACTACTCCTACAGTGCCCCAGAGGCCATAGGGGATAGATGTGACACCAATACTTATCTGAAGGCCGCTGTATGTTGGTTGCTCCTGGAAACAGGATCCCTCGAGAGGTGATTCTCTTTGAGGCGAGGTGGACCGAGGGGAAGCTGCTCAGACTCAAAAGACCTAATAGGCGGTAGACTTATGAGTGTTGGCGCACCGTCTATATAGCCTGCATTATGCATAGGTACCCGACGCATACGCTGGCCACTATGTGAAAATCAGAAGAGACTACTGGGACGATAGTCAAGACGACTGCAGTTTCAGACAGGAGTCTACTCGTCTCTACAAATCGAAGACCGGTCATTCGAGGATAATCATGCATCCTACGATCAGACGGAAAAGAATTTATGAGAACGAAGGTGGTGTGTGAGAGTTCAGGGTTAAACAGTGTTCGCACTTGTTAAGACTATGAGACGTTAGCGTACAATCTTGGGAAAGGTACTTAGTTATAGGAGGATTAGAAGTAGTCCGCGAACACTCAGACGCGGGATATAAATATCGAAGTGCCTCCCAAGCTTTTAGACATCATCAAGCAACGGAGAAGAGACCTTAACAATATAACATTGTTTTACCTACGAATCTTTACAAAATTATTTCCTCTATCGATTAAGCGAGTTCTTAGTAGTCATAAACGGAAAGAACGACACTGAGCCTTCCTAGACAAATCTCCATCTATTACGAATGATTCAGGCCTAAGTCTTCTCGACAAATATTTACAGTCGACTTCCGCCTAACACTATATTGTTAGATCTCCTTGTCACCAAGGCTCTCTAAACCTACCCGGTTACCCCTCGGCACTTCTTCTCAAAAACGCATGGGTTCGATTTACGCCCACTGTAAAACTATTGAAAACACGGTCGGTTTAGACACACTCGAGGAACTATCCCGAACCTGTTCAATATTCGAACCACCGACCATGATACACTTACCATCAGTTGAGGAGGTGTCATCTTGGAAGCCACCTCCAGAAATACCTTTCCTGGAACAAGAAGTGCCCTAGTGGTACACCGACACAACCTTAGTTCCCACAGAGGAACAATTTCAAAAAATTTACGAAACCTGGTACGGGCCAGAATTCGTCAGGAAACCCTTCCTCGACTGGGACAGCGGTGAAGAGGGATCCTTCAATAGTAGCTACACACCTACTATACCTTTGGCGTGGAGGCTTGGAAACCACCCGAACTCCCACTAAAAACGATTCCTTCTAGCACCCTTTAGCTGGGAAAGGATGACAGAGCTATTGACGTCATGGATACCCGAGGGTCCGGGAACTCCAGTACCGTGGAGAGAACCCCCCAAGAGAATATAAGATAAAGATGCAATGGATACCGGGAGTGAAGGTGAACAGGCGCCGAGCCAACCTTCATCGCTCCCCTCGGGACTAAGGCGTCCACCAAGAGATGGATCACGGGCGTCGAGTGTCCCCAGCTCATCCCGCTCATCTACTCCGAGACCAAGGGATCAAGTGGCCGACTTGGCAAGGCTAGCGGCAAGAGTAGGAGTGGTACTACGCGATGTCTTGAGAGATATTACCTCCACTATCGACTCTGCAAACATAGCGTTTGCCCAGCTCACGGGAGCTTAACAGGAAAACGCGCTCTGATTGTTTGAAATTCAAAAACAAATTGCCGAAGGAAAGGAAATCCATAATCAGAACATAGGGGTCCTGTTGATGCAATGTCAAGGGGTAGAGACCGAAGTAAAATCTCTACAAGAAAGGATAGTAAGGGAAATCACGGAAAGCCTGGCACAACAAGCTGCCAGACAAGAACATCACGAAGGGGTTACCTCGCAGTTACACCCGACCACGCTTGAACGAGATATTCTGCTACAGTAAGCAGTAGAGGAAATCAGAAAGGAAATGAAGGACTGGGACCGAAAGGTAAATAGTACCTTCAAGGAAAGAGACGTGCTCTTTCAAAATGAATCAAAGAAGACTCGTGAGTCACTCTCATCTCAACAGGGTGAACTCAAGAAGATTGGCGAAGTGGTCCAAGAACTTCTCATTTCCTCCAGAAAGAAGGAGACTTTGAAAGAAAAACCGGATGCCGGTAAGCGTGTAAGGATGGAGTCTGTAGAGCACGAAGAGGAATATTATTCCAGACCAACTAGACAGGAAAAAGGCAAACAAACCACCAAGCCTCAATCTAGCCGGGAAGGAACCTCGGACCCAGCTCTGCCACCTGGACAAGGCGGAGGATATCCCAGTGATGACGACGATGACGACGACGATGATGAGACAGGAAGAAGAGGTAGTGGGCCAGATAGACGCCGTAGGGGATTAACCCCTGAACAATCAGACCTGGCAAATATCCTGGCGGAAGCCTTCGTGGTAAACACAAAACGGCCAGCGGAGGCACCACCACTGTTTGAAGCAGAAAAGCACCAAGATGTGCACATTTGGCTTCAACAATGCATCGATTACTTCGATCGAAACCCACACATTTGGAGAGATGACCGGGAATGGGTCATATACGCCCTCAAATGTACCAAGGGAAAAGTAGTGACGCCGTACACAATATGGTACCGAAGAAAGATGGACGGGTTACAGGGCGAGACCTAAAACCGAAATTTTCAAAGTTGGACCCGTTTCTCGTATGAAATAGGAAAGGCCTTTGCGCCCTTACAAGAAGGTGGGCAAGCCCTGCGGGACATGAAGGAAGTAAAATACAAAGGCAACATTCAAACCTACCTCCGAATCATGCACAATCTAAACCATAAGGCTAAGATGACAAGTGAATCATGGAGAGAGACGGTCGAAAAGAATTTGCTTGAAGAAATCCTTACCCGCATTTCCTTCCACCTATTCGATACAGACGAGGAGTGGGAACATGTGGTGATTGAAGCAGGCCGTGCAGAAGAAGACCATCTGTATCGGAAGAAATTGTTGAAGGAATTTACTCCCCGACACTCCTCTTCTAAGGATACAAAAGACAAATCCTTAAGGGACAAAAAGTCTGATAAGCCACAAAAGGATAAGGCTTATATAAAAGGAGGTGGGGGACCCTCATGAAAAAGGAAACGTGAGGACCACAAGTCGGAACGGCCGACTAAGAAGTTAGGAGGAAGTGTTAAGACTACACATTCAAATTGGTCTGAAGCACACCAAGGAATCTCGCAAAGTGTTATTGACGCGAGAAAAATGGATGATACCTGCACGAGATGTGGAAAGAAGAACCACACATATAAAACGTACTGGGGAAATATCCAAGTATCGGCAGCCACGGTTAGCCGAAGGCAATTACGAATGAGCCCAAATCGAGCAAGGTCCGCCAAACCACCGAGACCTACTCGAAAACCCGCACAGGCTGGACAAGTCAGAACTACCAGCCGACTGTGGGAATTAGGCGAAGACGAAGAAATTACTTAAGTCTTCACACGGTACCGACAACGACGGTGTTCGGGTAGTCTAGCAGACACATAGTCTCTAGGAATTGAAATCAACGGCAAAAGGGGACCGAAGCGAGGAAAGCAACCATACTGGATGGCCTGAGTGGGAGTACACGCATCCCTCTTGCTGAGACAAGAGGATTAATAAAGAGCGATGGTAGCATTGGCGGCGCCTCTATGCTTCCCAAGGTAATAACGTATGTTTCGCCACAATGTCCTGGACACATGCTTGTTTGGGTAGTCAGGCACGTGACGTGGAATCTGAAAGGTCTACGATAAGGACCAAAGCCTAGACAGGAAACAGACAGCACCAAGGGTGCCGACAAGAGCGACAGTAGGGCTAAGATGAAAAAACTTAGAGAAATGAGTGAGGCGTATCTTCGACCAATAGGTACAAGAGCTCTAGACGTCACCTCTAGTTCTTAGTTCTTATGTGCCACGCTGGTACTGAACGGGCACCCGATAAAATGAGGACACTGTCTACGGTTAAGCGAGGGTGGATAATAAGTCCGGGAAGGTTATCAAAGGGACAGCCGACCAGCCGTACGCACCCAGCTCTTGTCCCCATGATATCTGGACGATGGGAGAGACCCCCAAGTTTGGTTCCACAGGTAGTAAAAGTGAAAGGTATGGGAACTCCTCGGCAGGAGGTAAAGACCGCTACTAGTGGGCGGCCCGATATACCAAGAAAGTTTCTGTTTGTCTGAGGAGACCTGAATGGTCGAAACCGTGCAGGCATGGTAACAAACATCTGTTACACAATGTCTAAACGAAAACCTGAAGATGATTGCGGTCAACCGCGACGACGCAAGCTTTACGCGTCTTTACCTAAACGATATTCCTGCCCGGAGGGAGACGCCTACCTCTTTTTAAATTATAGGCGACAAAAAATTAAAGTCCTATTGGACTCAGGCTCCAATGTGTTCGTCATCAATCAAAGATTGGTACAAGAACACCGGTTGCCTTTTACGCAACGACCGGATGCGGTCAAAATTTATGGATTTGATGGAACTGCAGCAGCGTCCGGAGGGAAGTTTTACACCCATCCTTTATGGTTAGAAATTGGGAGAAATAAACATCTGTCTGAGATAACCTGCGAAATAGCAGAACTGGGATCCTATGGGATGATCATACCATTTGGATGGTGGCATGAAGAACATCCCATATCACACATCGAAGACCCAAAAAGGTGATCGTTTGATGCAAAATGTGGCAAAAATTGTATGGAAGAAGACGAAGGAATAGCCAACATGTTCGAGTATGATGAGACAGTGGTCTTTGATGAACATGCTGCATATATTGGAAGGATCGGCGCAAGTGAGAGTCCTGACGACATAGTCTTGAGATCGCTTCCTCAAGAATATTGGCAACACAAAGACCTGTTCCTACCCCAGAAAGCGGAAAAACAAGCGCCACGAAGGACGTTCGATCACGAAATCGAACTAAAACCCGACGCAAAGGCGCCGTGGGGCCCAATATACCCCTTATCAGAAAAGCAGCTTGCAGCCTTAAGGGAATACCTAAAAACAATGATGGATCAAGGAAAAATCACAAGAAGCAAGTCCCCAGCAGGAGCGCCGGTGCTGTTCGTACCAAAACCTGATGGTAAACTTCGGTTAGTAGTTGACTACCGAAACCTCAACCGTATTACGGTTTTGAACAGACATCTGCTACCATTAATGTCCGAATTAAGGGATCGCGTAGCTGGGGCCAAGATTTTCACGAAGCTTGATCTGAAAGACAGATATCATCTGATTAGAATTAAAGAGGGAGACGAATGGAAGACAGCTTTCCGGACTCGATATGGCCATTACGAGTACAAGGTGATGCCTTTCGGACTCGTTAATGCCCCTGCAACCTTCCAAGACGTGATGAACCAAGTCCTGCATCAATTTTTGGACTACGGAGTGGTCTGCTATTTGGATGACATTTTGATATATTCAAAGGATGAAAAAGGCCACGTTGAATTAGTCAATCAAGTCTTGCAAAGACTCGCAGACTACAAACTAGCTATATCCTTGAAAAAGTCAATCTTTCACGTCCAAGAGGTAGAATTCCTGGGATATATGGTATCTGTTGAAGGAGTAGCTATGAGCACAAGGAAAGTCGACTCCGTATTGGCTTAGAAGTCGCCGGCGTCGGTAAAAGAAGTACAGATATTCATTGGATTTGCCAATTTTTACCGACAGTTTATACGAAGTTTCTCTGGAGTGTGTAAACCTATAACCGAGACACTGAAAGGAAATCCAAAGGATTTTCATTAGGGCGCTGAGCAAGAATCAGTGTTCAAAGAGCTAAAGCATCGCTTTACGACTGCGCCCATTCTACAACATCTCTACCCAGACCATGAGACGGTGGTAGAACCAGATGCAAGTGACTTTGCCTTGGGCTGTGTCTTGTCACAGTTTGTGGAAAAAAGACTACATCCAGTTGCCTTCCACTCACGAAGGTTGAACTCGGCAGAAAGAAACTACGAGATTCATGACAAGGAGCTGCTTGCAATCCTAGAAGCGTTCAAAGAATGGAGATAGTACTTAGTAGGAACGGAGAAACCTGTGACGGTCTACACCGATCATCAAAACCTACAATACTTCCTTATATCTAAGGTTTGGAGCGGACGCCAAATTCGATGGGCTCAAAAGCTGGCGGAATACAATTTTAAAATTGTTTACCAACCAGGAACTAAGGGCGGAAAGCCTGATGCTCTGAGCAGACGGCCGGAGTACCATCCTGAGGAGGGAGCCACACATCGCGAGCAAACTGTTCTGAAATCAGAACACTTCCAAGTAATGCTGTTGGCAATACAGGAGGAAAAGGAAGAAGGATTAGGGAAAGAAGTACTGGGCTGGAGCGATGAGAAAGACCTGGCGCTGAAGCCAGCGACAAATACCTCGGACAAATATATCCGAGTAAGAAGGTTGAACCATAAGGCGAGGTTACCCACCAAAGGTTCAAGAATGGCGGCCGGACATGACCTCTATGCCATAAGTGACGCCATCATCCCGAGACGCGGACACGAGCTACTTGATACTGGATTAGCAATAAGCCTACCAGCAGGAACATATGGACGAGTAGCGGCCCGTAGTGGGTTGGCGGTCCGTTCTGGAATCTCGGTCGGCGTAGGAACAATAGACGCCGACTATACGGGAGAACTCAAAGTCTTGCTATACAATCACAAGGATGTTGATTGTCAAGTCCGAGAAGGAGACAGAATGGCTCAACTCATAGTGGAAAAAATCGACACAGCCGATTTAATGGAGGTCGATAAATTAGACGAGACTGAAAGAGGAGCCCAAGGTTTCGGGAGCACTGACATCGCTACAAGAAGTCTAACGATAAAGGAACAAGAACCCATCATATGTCAGCTGGAAGCATCGGCAGCTGAAAATTTGTCCTGGTATAACATCAAAGAAATACCAGAGAAAATACTAATATCAACGGCCATGCTAAAACAAAAGACTATGAAAAAGTTTAACCCTGAGTTCCTCGAACAACTTCTCGAAGCCACCTGGTCAGATAAAGATTGGCTAAGACGTCGAGAGGACTTGTCAAAGCTCCGAAATGAAGGAAAGAAATTCCCTTAGAACTGGACATTAATTGACGACCTCCTATACTATAAGAATCGTCTATTCGTGCCGGACAACCAAGCGTTATACACCAAGATAGCCGAAGGATACCACGACGCAAAGATAGCTGGACACTTCGGACAAGAAAAAACCCTTGAAATCATCATGAGAGATTTCTACTGGAAGGTATTAGGCGAGTAGATCAATGACTACGTACGGTCCTGTGATAAGTGTCAACACAACAAGTCACCACAACATGCGAAATACGGGCTGTTGCAGCCGCTACAGACCCCATTTATGGTACGGTCATCAATATCAGTTAAGTTCATAACCCAACTACCAGAATCACAAGGTTGTACACAAATTATAGTAGTTGTGGATCGATTCACAAAGATGGCACACTTTCTTGGATTACAGACTACGGCCACGGCAAAGGATGTCGCTAATGTGTTCTTAAGGGAAGTCTGGAAGCTACATGGCTTACCGACGGAAATCATTTCGGACATAGACTCTAAGTTTGCGGGGGAGTTTTGGGCATCCCTGTGTAAGGGGTTGGATATTAAACGATGAATGTCGACGGCATATCATCTACAGACGGATGGACAGACAGAGAGAACCAACCAAGTGCTTGAAGGATATCTCCGAAGTTTTATTAACTATGACCAAGATGACTGGTATCAGTTACTGCCACTAGCAGAATATGCGTATAACAACTCTGCAACCAACGCTCACGGGATGTCGCCTTTTTATGCAAACTATGGTTTCCACCCCCAGACAGAGTGGATGAAAGAACGAGAGGCTCAGAACCCAGGTGCAACCCTATACGCGAACTGGATCAAGACAATACACGAACAAGCAAAGAGCTCGTTAGAAAAGACAAGAGAAGGAATGGCTAAATACTTCGATCGGAAAGCCAAAAGACAGCTGGAGTTCAAGGTTGGCGATAAAGTCATGCTAAACGCAAAAAGCATACGCACCGGAGGGAAGTCAAAAAAGCTAGCGCCCAAACTATATGGGCCGTTCCAGATATTGGAAAAAAGGGGAAATCGTGCGTTTAAGCTAAACATATCCGACCGGTGGAACATTCACCCAGTCTTTCACGTATCCTTACTTGAACCTTATCGAGAGTCTGTTCATCCAGAGCGCAGACAACCTCCAAGGAAACCAGAGGAGGTTGAAGGAGACTTGCAATGGGAAATAGAGAAAATCGTCCGTAGCGAGATACGGACCTATAGACGAAAGGTCAACAATCGTTACCGGCAGGTACGAGAGCTGTGGTATTTTGTAAAATGGCAGGGATGTGCGGAAGATGAAAATACTTGGGAACCCGCTACGGGCATGGAAAATGCTGAAGAAGTAGTCGAAGAGTTTCATCGAGAAAATCCAGAGATACCAGGGCAGGCAGAAGTAAGACGATGAGGAAAAGGTTTTCCTACGGTGGACAAGCAAACGCCGGAAGGTTTTTTACCCTGACCACATCGGGTCTTAAAAGGAATTTTGTTAAATAAGATACAACTCAGACAGGTGCTTGAGGCGAGACCTTGTAGGAGGGAGCTCATGTTAGGCATAAAGAATCTGCACAGACCTCTCGGTAGTGTAACTGCTCACAGACCCTCATTGATCGAAAGCCTAACACCCCCCTCCGGCCCCGCTCTGGGGCCCGCACGTCCTTAGCGAGATTTCGAAGAGTTGCGTCCCATGACTATAATGTCATCTCAATGAAGCCCACTTCATAATACCATATACGTCGCTGCTGTCCATCCGACCGAAAGCTGTTCGCAAGATATATAGGAGGGCACCTCTGGGTACCTCTGAGAAGTGGAACGGAGGAGTTCCGTCGAAGGCGCATTGAGCTATTAGGCTTCAAAGTTAGGCATCCTAACTACGGGCCGAAAGTAACAGGACCTTTGCGGCTCGAAAATCTGCAACTACTCCTACAGTGCCCCAGAGGCCATAGGGGATAGATGTGACACCAATACTTATCTGAAGGCCGCTGTATGTTGGTTGCTCCTGGAAACAGGATCCCTCGAGAGGTGATTCTCTTTGAGGCGAGGTGGACCGAGGGGAAGCTGCTCAGACTCAAAAGACCTAATAGGCGGTAGACTTATGAGTGTTGGCGCACCGTCTATATAGCCTGCATTATGCATAGGTACCCGACGCATACGCTGGCCACTATGTGAAAATCGGAAGAGACTACTGGGACGATAGTCAAGACGACTGCAGTTTCAGACAGGAGTCTACTCGTCTCTACAAATCGAAGACCGGTCATTCGAGGATAATCACGCATCCTACAATTAGACGGAAAAGAATTTATGAGAACAAAGATGGTGTGTGAGAGTTCAGGGTCAAACAGTGTTCACACTTGTTAAGACTATGAGATGTTAGCGTACAATCTTGGATAGGTACTTAGTTATAGGAGGATTAGATGTAGTCCACGAACACTCAGATGCGGGATATAAATATCGAAGTGCCTCCCAAGCTTTTAGACATCATCAAGCAACGGAGAAGAGACCTTAACAATCTAACATAGTTTTACCTACGAATCTTTACAAAATTATTTCCTCTATCGATTAAGCGAGTTCTTAGTAGTCATAAACGGAAAGAACAACACTGAGCCTTCCTAGACAAATCTCCCTCTATTACGAAAGATTCAGGCCTAAGTCTTCTCGACAAATATTTACAGTCGACTTCCGCCTAACAGCCAAGGCCTGGCGGAGAAAGTTGGTAGATTTTTGCAAAAGTTCCTTTAGCTATTGCTGCCAAAAATAATTGACCAATTGAGTAAATCAATATTGTTATTTTATTTCTCAATCCCCCTATTTTCGAAAAACTGTATATAGAACTACTTGAAGGGATTGAATGGCTGAAATATCAACAGATACCTACTTCCTCTAGCATTTTTCCTGCCTCAGCTGCTATTTAGGATAGTATCTGCTGATTGAAAAAAACATTGTATAGACTAAAACAGGCTCCATGACTATGGTACCATGATATCGACAAATTTTTCATCTCAGAATACATGGTCTAGTCTAACACCGATGAAAACCTCTAACACTCTCTCACCTCTCATCTCCTGCTTCTATTCTATGTAGATGATACTCTCCTTATTGGTCCTTTTCAATCAACAATTGACTAGATGAAGAACAAGTTGAAAAATCGGGTACTGAATGTCAAACTAAGGAAAGGCTAAGTAATAACTGGGTATTGAGATTGAATGACATGTAGATTATATTGCTATTCATCAGAAAAGATTTATTGGAAATCTTTTTCAGCAATATGGCATACAGCTCTGCATAGGTGTTTCAACCCCTCTTGAGAAAAATACTTGCTTCATCAAACTCCAGCCTGCCACTGTTGATACCTCAGAGACTTTCAGTAATAGAAATATTATCCAACCGTCTCTTTTACCAACCAAGTATCAATTACTTGTAGGCTCTCTCCAATGACTCATAATTGTAACAAAACCTGATCTGGCTTACACTGCTTCAACCCTTACACAATCCAACTCTGAAACTACTGAAGAATCCATTCAAGTTGCAAAATGAGTTCTGTGAGATCTAAAGTTAATACAGAGCCATGACCTTAACTTTTTTACCAAGACTCATCACATATTATCAAAGGTTTCCTCAAAGTCAGATATACTACATCCACAACCAATTAGATATATAAATTCTGATTGGACTGGTAATAAAACTGATCACAAGTCAACAGATGGTCAAAGTTATATATTCACCCTCTTCCACACTACAGTTGTTCACAATTGTGACTTTAAAGGTACAATCATATATTTATCTTGAATAAACTACATGATACTAAGAGAATATCGTGGGTACGTTTTGTGAGGCGTGGTACTGTTTTGACGGTAGATTGGTAGAGCTTCTGTTCTTTGATTTCTTCTAAGTGAGATATGTGGGCGCTAGCATCGATATACACTGGAGTGTACCAACTTGTAGTAAAAGAAATATAATTGGGAAAAATATAAGTAAGAATGTGTTTGACCCTGAAATCCTGCCAAGAAAAATCCCAAAAGTGTGCATAAATCTAAGATAGCATGGAGGAAATATTAAGAAAATATCACTAATCTACTAGTAATATGTAATCACCATGCATAACTATGCATAAAAGATAAAGAAAAACTCAATTTTATCCCGTAACCAGATAAGAAAATAACACATAAGTTTCCTGCCCGTATTCAATGAAATATCTATGAGATTAATATAAATATGACCCAGCTGTAGTCATGTCTGCAGTGTATAGGTATTAACCGAAACATAACTAAGTGAGTGAAAATACAATATTTATCATTACATATATTGAAACGTAACATAGGAAAGAAATTTCAACAACAGTCTTACAGAAAGCTCAGAAGTCTTCTACTGTTGTCTTGCCAACAATAGAAGCTGAATATATTGGAACCTGTGAAGCTTCTAAGGAAGTCATTTGGATTATGTGACTTTTCCAAGACATCTTACCAAATTGACTTTCTGTAGAACCTCTAACTTAAGTACCAGCTATCTGCCTAATCTATAGAAACAGCCAGTGTACTATAGCACTAATCAAAAATCAAAAATTCCACTAGCATACCAAACACATTGATATTTGATACCGCTTTGTCAGACATGCCTGTTAGAATAATCTTATTTAGTCAAGATATATCTCAACTTTATTAATGACAGCAGATATCTTTATCAAGGCCTTTCCGTGAGAACTACACTACGGGCATATTACTAATATGCAGCTGTTAGGCATATATAGCTTAGCATAGTGATAATGACACATAATTGACTATGGAGCTCAGGTGATGTTAGGGGGAGACAAGCAGTATAGACTTAAGGTTGTCTAAGCCAATCAAGATTTATTTATGTAGATGGAGATTTATCTAGAAAGGCTCAGAAGCAACTAGTTTTATTTATAACTACTAAGAATGTAAGAAAGTAGAATAGGATTGTAAAAACAAAATTATATTATTAAGGTCTTTTCTCTGTTGCTTGATAATGCCTAAAGCTTGTAAGGGACTTCGAGATTTATATTCCGGGTCTGAGTATTGGTGGACAACATTAATCTAACATATAAAATATATACCTTTTCAAATATAACTCACAATGTCGAGTTCTCTATAAAGGTGTAAATACCGGGAGACCCTGAAAACTATTACACCCTCTTCAGTAATTACTATTTTCTTGCTGGAAGACATATTTGTCTCCAGTAGTAATTATCTGATCATTAGAGTCTTTAGACCTGTAGCCGAGCTCTCAAGTTGAACTATGTTGACTCCAATAGTCTTTTTTGTTGTCGAGAGAATCAGTCTTGATATGAAGTTGTCTTTGTATATCTTCCGGAGTTGGATATTTCTAATTGTGATTTCTTAACAACTAACCAATGGAATGTATTCTGATAACCTTCTCTTTGTAGAGGTAAAGTCATTCTATTGAATGTACTCATAATCTCTCAGTCAGCATCCTTGGTTATCCTGTGTAATAGAGGTTAGTTGTAGAGTGGTATTTGTTAGGCGGAGACAACCGGTATAGACTTATGGTTGTCTAGGCCAATCGGGATTCTTTCGTGTAGACGGAGATTTGTCTAGGAAGGCTCGAAAGCAACTCGTTTTGTTTATGACTACTAAGAGTGCAAGAAAGTAGGATAGAATCGTAAGAACAATATTATATTGTTAAGGTCTCTTCTCCGTTGCTTGATGATGTCTAAAGCTTTGGGAGGCACTTCGATATTTATATTCCACGTCTGAGTATTCGCAGGCTACATCTATCTAACATACAAAAAATATGTACCTCTTCGAATAATGCGCAACGTCGAGTTCCCCCTGAAGGTGCGAACGCCGGAAGACCCTGAAAACCATCACACCCTCTTTGGTAATTACTATTTTCTGTCTGGAAGAGATACTTGTCACCAGTAGTAATTATCCGATTCTCAGAGTCTGTAGACCTGTAGCCGAGTTCTCAACTCGAACTTTGTTGGCTCCAATAGTTCTTTTCGTTACCAAGAGGATCAGTCTTGATACGAGACTGCATCTGTAGATATGCCGGAGTCGATGACTTCTAGTTGTGATAACTCAACAACTAACCGACAGAATTCATTCCGATGATTCTCTTCTCGTAGAGGAGAGGCCATTCTATTGAATAGTCTCATGATTCCTCGGTCGGCAACTCCTGATTGTTCTATGTAGAGGGGGTGGACCTTCGTGTTGTGTTGGTTGTAAATCCCGCAACTGCGGTACACCTCTTATCATAGTTGCAACACTCCTCGAAGCTCGTTGGCTTCTTTGGTAGTGTTTCCAGGAGCTCTAGACTCTTTCTAATCATTGAAGGGTGGATGTGAATGCATTGGTTCGTTATCCCAAACCTCCTAACATTCATCTCATGATCTTGTGCGAAAACGTCCCGTTACTTACGGCCCATGCCAAAGATGTCATATCTTTGAAGCCTAGTAACTCCCTGAGTGGTTGACGGATTGACTTCGTTCCACTTCCCAGGTCTTGCCAGAGGTCCCCTCTTATATATCCTGTGAACAGCTTTCAGTCGGATGGACGGCAGCGACGTATACGGTGTTATTCTGACACCTTTGATTCTGTGACCATATAGTCACAGGACGCAACTAAGGTTGATGTGTATGATGACGCGCGGGCCCCGTAAGGGGGCCGGAGGGAGGTGTTGGAGACTAAGATTCTCGATTTCGGGTAAGGTTACCCTACCTAAGGTACTCTTAGGCTATCGGAACCGGGTACTCCTAACAGTATTGGTGATAATTCTCTCAACAGCAACACTACTCTTACATAGTTGTAATATCCCATAAAACCAATTGGTTCTTTGGATAGTGTCTTCCAGGAACTCTAGGCTCTCTTAATAGACGGAGGGTAGATGTAAATGCATTTGTTCACCGACTTAGAACCTCTAACATTTAATATTGTAGCCTTGTACGAAAACGTCCTATTACTGATGACCAGTGCCACAGATGTCCCACGTTTGAAGCCTTGTAACTACCTGAGTAGTTAACGCATTGACTTCATTCTGTTGAAATTTCTTGATTCGTTTCATAAGCTATATTTCCTTGATAATAGTGTATATTTTCTCTCACTTAGTTAGTATTTCGGCATACCTAAATACCGCATACATTACTACAGTTAGGATATGTTTCTTACCTTATTTCATTAATATTTAGTGATAACGATTAAGGATTTATGCATGTGTTACTTTCTTTGGTTTACGGGATATTTCATCATCTTTACGTATTCTCTCGGGCTTTACAGCCGTGATTATTTCTTCAGACTTACTGTAATTTCCCTCACACCCTCTTGGATTTACACATATTTTATGGGAATATCTTGGCAGATTCTCAGGGTCAAACACATTTGCCCTTATGTTTTTCCTACTTATGTTATGGTTTTACATGGTCGTACTTATATTTCTTCCTATTATATTTCTCTGTTACACAGGATTTTAAGCGGAGGATGCAAACCTGTATAAATAGACGCTACCACTCACTTCGTTTACAGACAAATTAAAGCCAAGAATCTCTACCAATCTGCCTTCGTACCTGTTACCTCTTCGCTAGAAACGTGCCCATAATATACTCTTAATATTACATCCGTATAATCTATATTGCTATTAAGATCGTACCGTTCACAAATTCCAATATGTTCTACTTCCCTGGTCTTGCCAAAGATTCCCTCTTATATATCCTGTGAACAGCTCTCGGTTGGACAGACGGTAGCAACATATACAGTGTTATTCTGATACCTTCAATTCTGTGACCATATAGTCACAGGATGCAACTAAGGTTGATGTGTATGATGACGTGCGGGCCCTGTAACAGGGCCGGAGGGGGGTGTTGGAGTCTGAGATTTCTGAACTCAGGGAATGTTACCCTACTTAGGGTACCCCTAAGTTATCAGAATTGGGTACTCCTAATAAGTGACTCAAAGTATAGTTACGGCAAAGTTATTAAAGAATTAAAATAATTTCTAAATCATATCTTTCTGACTGCCAATCCTGCATACTAATAAAAGTGACTTGCTGACCGAGAGATTTTCTATTAACAAGATAGAAGACGTTCAGCTCTATTAAGAAACTTGAGAAGCCACCAATACCCATTCAAGACTAGGTGTATGTCGGATGGCTCTAATAAGAGTACCACTTAGAGGCAAGAGGTCTGAGGGGAACTATACTTAAATTGGAAGACTGGTGACGCATGAATCTTTCTATGATGCTGTGTGATGAGCAGATCAGAGCTTCAGAGAATCCAAGGCAGATGATACACGGGAGTAGCTTCAGGAATCAAAAGATGTAAATAAGAAAGGATACTAGGAGCAGGATGTCCGGAAAATTGTAGTGCAGGTGGAGTACTCCTTGATGGGAGTCCTCAGGTCCAGGTTGTACAGGTAAGAAAGTGTTATGTTGTAGAGTACAGGCAATGGTAGAAAATTACCAGGTTGCGTAGAAAACAAAAGAAATCCCAATATGCACTCTCTCTTATATATCAAAAAGAAACCTAAGCTATGAACAATTTCCCAACCCTCGTACATCCACCAGGTTCTAGCCCTTTTCCCTTAAGTGACAACTCTCCCTCATAGTATTCACCTCTCCTAACTTAATTCTAAACTATTCTCCTGTATTCCATCCTTTATTACATGACTCTAACCTATGTGTCAGCTGCTGCCGCGACATGCTAGTATGTCAAAATTCATGTAAGCATATATTATTTATACACCAATTCCTAGTAAAAAATATAGCTAGTTCTTGATCAGAAGGAACAATTGGAATGATAGCCATCCAGACTACATTCAAATACTTAGTTCATCAAAGCCTAGAGATCTAGAAGAGATTTTTGAGAGATAGGATACTATCCTTTCAAGATAAATATCTCCTCTCATTAACTTCAAGGTTGAAGTGGTGTGCGGATTTTCAGAGTCAAACAGTATTTAAACTTAGTTGAAACTAAGAGCCGGTTCAGATATAATGGTTCTATTCTGTTTGTCCATATAAATGACCTTTTCCTTCTGTTCTGAAAATTAGAAAAAGAATGACTGTTTGGCATCAGTTATATCAACCTTTTCGTTTCAATGACATGGTAATAAGATTGTTGTCATGTGAAAATTTAATGTGAATCTGTTTTCAATAATCTCAAAGTAAAAATGTAAATCCCATAAAATAATTTACAGAAAAATATAAATCTTATGTTAACTTATTTTTTTCATTTAGTCAATGGCAGACAATAGTGATATTAATGCAAATAATATGTAAAAGCTTGTGGTAGTAGAGTATAGGAGGGTGTAGATTTCAGAAGAGAAAAATTTTCATGAAATAGTTGACCATTCAAGTGACTGTTTCTCCAAGTCAAACTATTTCACAATTGACAGGTAGCCACTTCTTCCATTTTTGCTGAACAGGCGCTAAAGATGAAAGTTCCTTGGAACAAATTAGTATTATATGAAGAAACTAAGTACCGGTAGATTAGTATAAATAGGCTTAAGGTTTCCAGGTGAGTTAGAAAAGTAAGTAATAGAGAAGAGACCTTAATAATATAATAAGTTTACAAAATTCAAATCTCTACTTTTCTACTACTCTATGAGTCTTTCTAGACAATCCCCAATCTTAAGGTTCAGGCCCTAGTCTGACCAATAAGATCACTCTCAGCTATACCCTAACAGCAGCTGTTGAAACCTTGAAGTTTGTTTCTTTTTAGCTTTTCCTTTTTATGCTCACACCTGTGTTTTAGTAGGAGTTGAATCCTGTATATGGGTGCAGTTTTGCAAAAATGACAACACTTTTCAGATTCTCCAAATTTTATCATATAATCTCATGCATTTTCCAGCACGTTGAGTAGGCTCCAGGCTTCATGAAAAATATTTGAATTTATATTTGAACCAATATTGGAGTAGGAATAGCTTTTTCTATTTTCTTGTGGCAGTTTTGGTTGCTGGCAACTAAAAACGTAATTAACTTAAAGTTGATAAAAATTCAAGTGTAGTCACTTTCCCAAAACAACACCCATATAGAGTACTCTTTTCCCTAGTTTTTCCTCACAGAGGTTTTTATGAGTTTTAATGAGGCTGTTATTTTCTGTCTTATATTTTTCTTTCATATTCTAAAAGAGTAGGGGTGTTGTAATATGACTTCCAAATATGTTCCAGTTATGTGGATAATGATGACAGAATTCCTGTCATAGTTATCAGTATGAGTTCATCTATGAATGAACTCAGGACACTGTTGACTATAATTCAGGATACATTGACTATAATAGAGCTTCATCAATAACTCTATTATAGTACTAATTATCTAGTTGATTAGAACAGAGTTTCCTGAAAAAAAGAACTCTCTCATAATACTAGATTGGTTATCTCACTCATGTTTCCTTTCTCTTTACCATTCAGCTATGTTATACTGTTATTCTTTTATTTCCTTTTCTCTCACATAAGGTATATGTTATAAGTGGTTGTAGCACACTCTCCTATAGTAAAAGTAGAGTCCAATGGCCCACCAGTAGAGCATAAATCAAGCAAGAAGTACAACTTCAATTAAGAAATACAATACCTACAGCCTTTGAGTTTTACAAGATACCTTCCATGTTTAATCACGTTTAAAATACAATTGATGGGCTAGTTATCTCATTAAGGTAGTGTAAAACTAAGTACAGTAAACTCTCCTGTAATTTTAACCTCTCAAACTTCCAACTCTCCCATACTTTTAAGGTTATATAAGAACAGGTTTGGTACTATGAGGATTTCCTCTGCAACTTCTAATCTTTCAATAATTTCTATTTTCAGGAAATTAATTCATCATAATTTCAGAAATTAGTGTTAAAATTGCAAATAAGTTTATAGTTTAGCTCACTATCTTGCTCTATCCTCAGGCTTCTGAGCAGGAATATATATTGTAGAATTTTGAATAGAGGAGGTTTGTTTCTTTCATTAGCTTTCTCATAGTTTATATATAAATATATAGTTACTTGTTCAATTACTATAAAAACTCAAATAGAAGAAAAATGTGCTTTGAAGCCACTTTAATATGAGTCAAGCTGTTAGGCATATAGAAAATGCACAGACCTCTCAGTAGGGTAACTGCGCACAGACCCTCATTTATCGAGAGCCTAACACCCCCCTCCGGCCCCGTTCTGGGGCCCGCACGTCCTTAGCGAGATTTCGAAGAGTTGCGTCCCATGACTATAATGTCACTTCAATAAAGCCCACTTCATAACACCATATATGTCGCTGCCATCCGTCCGACCGGAAGCTGTTCGCAGGATATATAAGAGGGGACCTCTGGGTACCTCTGAGAAGTGGAACGGAGGAAATCCGTCGGAGGCGCATTGAGATATTAGGCTTCAAAGTTAGGCATCGTAACCTTGGGCCGAAAGTAACGGGACGTTTTCGGTTCGAAAATCCGCAACTACTCCTACAGTGCCCCAGAGGCCATAGGGGTTAGATATGACACCAATACCTATCTGAAGGCCGCTGTATATTGGTTGGTCCTGGAAACGGGATCCCTCGAGAGATGATTCTCTTTGAGGCGGGACGGACCGAGGGGAAGCTGCTCAGACTCAGAAGACCTAATAGGCAGTAGACTTAAGAGTGTTGGCACACCGTCTACGCAGCCTGCATTATGCATAGGTACCCGACACATATGCTGGCCACTATGTGAAATCGGAAGAGACCACTGGAACGATAGTCAAGACGACTGCAGTTTCAGACAGGAGTCTACTCGTCTCTATAAATTGAAGACCGGTCATTCGAGGATAATAGCGCATCCTACGATAAGACGGAAAAGAATTTATAAGAACGAAGATGGTGTGAAAGAATTCAGGGTCAAACAGTGTTCGCACTTGTTAAGACTATGAGACGTTAGCGTACAATCTTGGGAAAGGTACTTAGTTATAGGAGGATTAGAAGTAGTCCACGAACACTCAGACGCGGGATATAAATATCGAAGTGCCTCCCAAGCTTTTAGACATCATCAAGCAACGGAGAAGAGACCTTAACAATATAACATTGTTTTACCTACGAATCTTTATAAAATATTTCTTCAATCAATTACGCGAGTTCTTAGCAGTCATAAACGAAAAGAACGTTATCGAGCCTTCCTAGACAAATCTCCGTCTATTACAAAGATTCAGGCCTAAGTCTTCTCAACGAGTATTAGAGTCGGCTTCCGCCTAACACAAGCTAAGAGATTAGAATGGTTGGTCGATGCATATTACAAAACATGAGACATAAAAAATCTATAAATACATTGTGTTTTTTAATTGATTTCACCAGCAACATATTCTCCATCCAGCTTATCCTGAGTACTATCCAACTCTACCTCCTCATCCAGTTCTCCTATTCTGCCCCTATCCTCCTCAATATCTCCCACACCTGTGACTGCCTCTCGGGCTCAGTCTTTTAGCCCATTGACAAACAATGATATCTCAAAACCCTTGACCAAGGTTTCAGAATCTTGACTTCTGTCGGTAGGAAGGGAAAGGCCTACTGCAGTAAAGGTTCTCTCAACCACATGGGTATGGTTGAGAGAAAATATTTTCCAGATCTCTCCTAGAGCCCATGTACATAGAATGTGCTGCCTTCCAACCATACTTCTTAAAAGCTTTCCTCTATCCAACAATACTGGTTCCTCCTCCACCTCTACCTCATCCACTCACCTTTCTAGTACCTCCTATTTGATCATGCAAGTTAGTTTACTGTTCACTAACATTAAGTTCCCTTTTCTTTTTACTTATTGAATATTAGTGATACTAACCTTCAAAATATCTTTAAAGAGTCAGTTAATGGATATATTGAGGGGCTGTACAAGTCCTGTGCAGCCCTCCAGTATAATACAAATAGTAATATCATATGCATGTATGATACCTAAAACCACGTTGGTTTTGTGACCGACAAACATGCCTAAAGCTATGAGAGTAGGACAGCTACCAAGTACCAGCACTGCCTACTCATTAAGCCATTCAACCATATTAATTGAATTGGCATATACTTTTGGGTTGAATTTTCCAACAATTCGGGGGTCATACTCTTGCTTCTCAGTAAGAACTGTGGCTTCAACTTCTTGCTCATTGAAAAAAATAAGAAGCTTGACTCAGAGAATAGCATTAGCGAAAACAGTAAGTTGAATTATTGCTTGTCATTTCTCCCACCCTGATTGCTGACTTGCTTGTACCCATATTGTCTTCTCACTATGCTGATTGTATGTTCGTCCACTTAGGTACTCGAATGACAGTGGAGTGTGGTCCATGTCAAATATATTACTTAATCTATGACGACCAACCTCTGCTGCCACATTAGCTGCAGCTAATGTATCTTCATGGCATAATTATGAGTTCCTTCTATTAAAACTCATCCAATTAACTAATATTTCAATATAGTCTGCAGGTAGTTGACTGGCTTGGTTGGTAATTGCTTGAAGGATAATTTTGTCCCACAATAAGAATCTCCGAAACTATCCTTTTAAAAACTGAAATTGACTAATACTCATATCTGGATGGGTTTCCATATAAAGTCATTTCGTATTTTGATAAAACCAACTTCAACGAGCTATTTTTCCTTCTGCTCTCGGTTGCTAAAAACTCTGATAAAGTTTTCGCTCCATATCCACCAACTTTCTCCTCCTTTCGCCACCTCCTAACCTCCGTGATATTGCTGATATATATAGGTAATTCCCTGCCCGCTCCTTTTTCTGCCATCTTCCAAGATTTCCTAGTAGAATCTTGAATCTAGCCACTACCTCTTGCAATGTTAGCTCACGCAACTTGCTTGTTTTGAATGGAATCGAGGCTATTCGTAGTCAGCAGAGTACACGAAACTTGTAGTTGATTGTATAAGACTTCCTTGGGTTCTGGATAGCATTTGGTGTTGCTCATAAACTAACTTTAAGCAGGTTTCACTTCAGTCCTTGCTTTTTTTGTCTTCTATCATAGAACCTACCTGGTGGAAGCTCTGGAATACTAACTGTAATCTTCGACTGAGCAGTCCCCCTTCTTTGGTTTCTCCATCTTGGCATTTAGTGTATAGGTATGTCAGAATTGCTATTTGTATGATATTGATCTTCCCTTACAGTATACGAGTAGCATAATATTCTATTTGTTTATATTATTATTTATTTACATTTCAATAACTCTGAATTTTAAGCTTATCGTTATCTTATTTTCTCATATTCTTTTATGACTCTGTGGGTGATGAGATAAGGTTGAACTGGAGGGTCAAAGCAGATTTTTTGAATGAGTCATGGCCTCATATTTGATGTCATCACCTCTTTTTTTCAAGGCAGAGCTTAATTCAACAGTCTATTACATTTTTCTTCTATTTGAGTTTTTATGGTACTTATAAATCAACCACACCATATTCTATCACCTAACTTGCCAAGACACCTCCCATGTTTCCAAGCCTCCACTAATTCCAGCACTTTTCATTCACTGGCCTCCTAGAATTATGAGACAGTTTGCTGTGCTAATAATGGACGGTTACCTGCCAGTGGGCTGTTGTTGCAAAATCCTTGTTTGAACAGTTTGATGTCGCCGTTACCATCATATGTCTGCTATTTTCCTGTACCCGAACCTTATTATAAGTACAATACAGTTATGATAAGAGAAAACCCTTCAAATACAATGGAAAACAGGATATTCACTCTAGCACAGAGTTCCCCAGTCTTTTTACCCCTCAAACAATCCAAAAATATTGTAAAAAATCTTATAAAAAATACAGAACTACTTGAGACCTGCTAATATTTTTCTAAATTTTTCTAGCAATTTTCTTAAGATTTATGGCCCAAAAAATCACCAAGAACATACTACTATTAAGCGAGGTCAGACCAATGTAGTTCTGTGCGAAGGTTTCACTTTTTCGATGGTATATTTCTCGGTCAATGGTATCCGGAAGGTTTTTTCGCCAAAAGCATGGTATTGAAAAGGTTCACTCGTTATGATAACTTCTTTGTTTTTACAAATCGGATAAGGACGCGCGCGGAAGTAGCCGTCCCCAGATTTCATCAGGCTTGGCGCTATCATAACAAAGGGCAGTTGAATGTTCACTAAGTTAGCTTAGGTCCGAACTTTTTACTTAAAGTTGCCTCTCTAAGCTTCCAAAACCGTCCTTTCATCCCCTTCACCTCCACCATCCTCCCACACCCTTCCCTTCCACCATCCTTTCCCCCACCTGTTTTTCGGGCCTTTGTTACCGAAATCATCCTTACTCTTTTTCCGCACCAAATTTTCCGGAAATGTCTTACCTCGCAACCATTTACGAGGCCAGCAGTGTCCGGATTGCTATAAAAGCAGAATTCTTAACTGCGGGGGAAACTTCTCTCATTGTCGCGTATGTTCCCTCTTATTACTTTGTGCGCTCTACTGCGTGACCTATTCGCGCATACTTACAATAATTTCAAACTTAGTAAAACATCACATATCGAGGTATACAAACTTGATGGACCTGGCATCGTTCTCGAAGATAAGTTTCCCATTTACGGGAGAGTGATAGCTCTTGCAGCTTTCAGGCCAGTGAAGTCCGCGACAGATCACCTTTTGATTGTGATTGGTAAAGTCAATTACCAATATTTCACGATATCATGGGATCCTGTTGCCAAAAAACCCAAAACCGAACATACTGCTGTGAATTTCTCCGAATACAACGCCCCATTATCGGATTCTTTCCAGTGTTTGGCCGACCCTGGGAAAAATATGTTAGGGATTCACGTTTATAAAGGAATTTTCCTGGTTATTCCGCAGATTCAGCAGTCGATTAAAGGTTCTAGAAGGTCGCGCGCGGATTTAGATGTAGGCAACATCGTGGACCCGTGTGTTGTGAGGCTCAAGGAGCTGGAAATTCTTGATATGAAATTTCTGTTTGGTACTATTTCGCCTGTACTAGCTGTACTTTATAAGCCCCCCGGAGCCGATGAGATGGCGGTTAATACATATGAACTATCTGTAAAGTCCGGTGAGGTTAAGCTCTCGGACTGGCGGATTCGGGATTTGAAGGGGAGACGGGAGGCTCTATTCCTCATACCTGTTCGGCCACCTTCAAACGGATTATTGCTCATTGGGGTAACCAAGATCCAATATTTCGACAATTATGGAAATAAAACCTTCCTGCCTGTCGACCCGCCTATGGTATGGATAACTTGGGAGATGTTAAGTCCGGAGAGATATATTTTAGGAGACGAAGCTGGCGGGCTTCATATGTTGACATTATCAGCTGGTTTGATAGACAAGAAAGTGGGTCTTCACTTAAAGCTGGTTGGAAATGTAAGCGACTGGAGACTCCACAAGTGTATCACTTTGGCTAATAGCCTTAGGCGTCTATTCCAGAAATATTAGTCCACTTAAATCAAGGGCTTTTGTTTTTAGGCTCACACTCCGGCGATTCACAGCTCCTCCAACTATATCAGAATGGGATTAAGCCGATGGTTCGAGTCCAGCAAGTTCTTCGCAACATAGGCCCAATAGTAGACTTTAGAGTTATGGATTTAGACTATTCAAGGTCTGATGAGGTAATGCGGCAATATTCGCCTGGTCATATTAGATTTTTATCAGCGAGTGGCGGGCACACGCAGGGCCATCTAAGGACCATAAGAAGTGGAGTTGGCCTAGATGATTTAGGCTTTCTTGGAGAGATGAGTGGAATCCGGGGCCTGTGGAGCTTACAGTCAATTCCTGGTAGCAGGTATTCCATATTCTCATTTTCTTGTAATAGTTAAAGAAGATACTAACTTTCATTTCTCAATAGCTTTGATGATGTGCTGGTTGTCTCCTTTATTGAGGAAACTAGAATATTTAAGTTCGACAATTCTGGAGAAATTGAGGAATTGTACGAGTTTATGGGATTTGCGCTTAACCAAAGAACTATTCTCGCCCAAAGTGTTGTTGGCGGCCGGTTCTTGCAAGTTACCGCTACTGCTGTTAAGCTCGTGGATGTCCGTAGTAACACTCTTATCGCAGAGAGTTATCCAGACAAGAGCTTAACTATAACCATGGCAAGTGCCAATCAAGACTTGCTAATATATGCGATGGGTCCTACCTTGGTTCTTTTGAATCTTGCACGAGATTTGGAGGAGCATATCAGAACCACCTTCGAGAACGAAATAAGTTGCCTCAACATGCCTAGTTCCCCATCCAAAATCTGCGCAGTTGGCTTCTGGACTGTGTCACTGGTCCTAATTCTTAGCGTACAATCGTTCTCCATTTTATCTCAGGAGATATTGTCTCAAGAGGACAGTGCCGCTACTCCCCGTTCCTTACTTTTTGCGAGACTTTTAGAGAACGGACCGCCGACCTTGCTTGTCGCCTTAGGTGATGGAAGTATGTTCACTTTCGCATTGAATGAAACGACTTGCGGCTTAAGTGAAAGGAAACATATAATTCTTGGCGCGCAACCAATACGGTTCCAGTCCATACCTGGAGGAAATGGTGGAGTTACTGTTTTTGCAACCTGCGACCATCCGAGCGTTATATATGGTAGCGATGGGAGAATTGTATACGCTTCTGTTACAGCCGACAAACCAACCTACGTTACCTCCTTTAATTCTCCCAGCTTTCCAGATGCTGTCGTTATAGCTAGCGAGGATGATTTAAAGCTCTCCGTTGTGGACCCTGTTAGGACTATGCATGTCCAGTCATTACCAGTAGGGGATGTTGTCCGAAGGATAGCGTACTCAAAGGAGAAGAATATTATTGCAATTGTTACAGTTTCAAAAGTTCCCGATACGAGAACAGGCGATTATCTCTATTCATCTTGCATTCGACTTGTCGATAACACTGCTTTTTCTGTGGTTGATTCCTATGAGCTAAACGAACTGGAGCTCGTTGAAAGTCTCGCATCTGGCAAGATCTGTGGTGGAAACGGATTACTCTCTGAAGGGTTTATAGCAGGGACCGTATACCCTGGCGGGGGTAGGGACGAGAGCGAAAAGGGCAGAATCATTGTTTTTAACGCGAGTGAAACGAAACGCATCAAGCTGATAGTATCGCATGATACCCCGGGTTCGGTAAATGGAATACAGATTGTAGGAGAAGGGAAATTCGTGGCTGCTATAGGCCGAGAGGTACGATTTCTATGATGCTCCCTTCCCTATTAGGATTAAATTATTGAATTATTACATGTTTCGAACAGGTTCATCTTTACTCTCTTAAGTACACTGATATTCAGAGTAAAACAGCTGCAAGCGAGTCGGTAGGCGCTACTGGATGTACAATCACCAAGCTAGCAAGCTTCAAAGCACATAGTACACCTCTTGACGTTGCAGTCTACAATGACATTATCGCCGTTTGCGATTTTATGCATGGTCCTTCGATTCTCCAGCATATAGAGGATAAAGAAAACAAAAGTGCTGAGTTTGTTGAGGTTGCAAGGGCACCAAAGCCGAGTTGGCTTACAGCTCTCGAGCTATTGGATGAAAAGACTGTTTTCTGCGCCGACACGGATGGTAATTTGGTTGTTTGGCAACGGCAACTCTCTGGAGTCACTGAGGATGACAGGAAGCAACTGCAGCAAATTGCATCCATGAAAGTTGGAGAGAATATTGATAGGATTAGAAGGAGTATGTGTCCCTGTAATTCCATATTCATATACGGATATAACAACTAATTTTTTAAAGTCTGCAATCAGACCTTGACTGGAAGCAGGGTTCAACCAAAAGCCCACTTATCAACGGTAATTTTCCTCAATATATAATATAATATATGGCGATTATTCTGACATTTCGGACAGGTAGATGGAGCTATATTACTCTATGGCGACATTCAAGCTACCGTGATAGATCTATTGATCAATCTTCAGACCAATCTCGCAAACGCTGTTAAGGGATTAGGGGGCCTCCATTTCCTATCCTACCGCGCAACGTCTATATCACCGGATAACTCGAGCACTGAGCCAATGCGGTTTGTCGACGGAAATTTCATAGAAACTTTCTTGGAATTGCCTGGTGATGTTGCGTTAGCTGTCGTACAAGGGAACGGGAAGGCGATCGATAGCTTGGGTGTAAGTGTTCAGGATGTGGTGGATACTTTAGAGGCGCTTAAACGTCTCCGTTGAAGGTTGTCTTCTCTGATCGGGCTCTGCCCACTACTATGGCGATTAGTGCTTGCTCCCTCATAGAAAATAAGCATATTTATCTCTGCTAACTATTCTCTGTATCTTCATATTATGTCTCCTGGCTGGATATTTCTGTCTCTTGACAGAAATGTTATAGAAGATTATAATCGTATCCTACTTACTACTCGTGCATTAGCTTGTAGACTATTCCAGTTATAACTCTCTCAGTAAGTTAACATTCTTAAACATGTAAATGTTAAATAAGATATTACATACAAATATCAAATTTACTAGTTGTAATACTAGTAACTTACTAGTATCATATGGTTCCAGACCATTTGAATCAGCACGTTAGACTATGCATCTTTAATTTGATAACAATCAACAATTTGTACTTTTTTCGTTTCACCTACAATAATCAGATAACATTTATAATATTTCTATAATATTACAACTTAAAAATTACAACTTATACTTAGTAGTACCTGTTTAACAAATATATCTATTATAATAATATTATAGAACAAGTTTTTAAGAAAAATACACTCATGTGACCAAACCTGGCAAGATATTATTATAGAATTATGACAAGCTAGTAGATGCCAAGCCAAGTAACCTAAACCCTTAATTTTACATTTACTCTATATCATAATATTTCAAGTATTTTCTATACTATCTTCTACTATTACAGAAAATATGATATTATCATATCAGATTGTAAGAAATAGTGAAATTTGATAAATTATAAGATTAAGTCTTTCTGTAATATTCACACAATTTTAATATTCTCTAAACATTGTAATTAATGCAGAAAAATTATATAAATTATGTACTTGAGTTTTTCAATTATGTTTATAACAATTATATAAAGTAAACTTTTAAAAATTAATAATAAGTTCAACATATGAAGATATCAGAAAGATGATTAAAATAAAGCTTGAACAAGGTAGTAGTAACTGTTAATACAATATTTTATTCTACTATAATAATATTATATATGTAATATTATTGTAAGACTTATTTTTAAAATTAAATTATAAAATATTATTCAAGTATATAAAGTTATTGAATTTTGTCTTATTTTCTGTTTGTACTATTTTAATACTTACTTTACTAATAAACTAACCAACTTCTTCCTGTTTGGAGAACCTAGATCCAATATCTAGGAATACTATAAGTAGGGTAACTTCACTTGGGATTGGAATTCCTGGTCTCCAACACCCCCCTCCAGCTGTTAAGCATATATGACCTAGCGTAATAGTAATGTCATGTAACTGACTATGAAAGTCAAGTGACTCAAAAAATAGTTGGGCAAAGCTATTTTAGAATTAATATAATTTCTAAATAATATCTTCCTGATCTCAAATCATGCAGACTACCTATGAAAGTAATTTGCTAACCGAGTAATTTTCTATCAATAAGATAAAAGACATTCGGCTCTATCAAGAAACTTTAAAAACCATTAATACCCGTTCAAGACTAGGTATCTATTAGATGGCTCTAATAAGAGTTCCTCCTAGAAGCTGGAGGTCCAAGGGGAGCAATACTTGAATTGGAAGACTGAAGATACATGAATCTTTCTATGATGCTAGCGCATCAAGACTCATGCAAGCAGATATTACCTATGTCAGTGCACCAGTTGCTGACAATAAACTTAGCTAGTTCTTGATTAAAAGGAAGGATTGGAATGATAGCCATTCGGACTACATTTACGTGCTTAGTTCATTAAATCCTAGAGATCGTAAAGAGATTATTGAAAAATAGAATGCTAACCTCTCAAGATAACTATCTCGTCTCCTTAAAGGTTGAAGTGGAGTGCAGACTTTCAGGGTCAAACAGAGTTCACACTTAATTGAAACTAAAGTTGAAAGCTCCTCAGTACAAGTTAGTATGATGCATGCAGTCTATAATGTCAACCAGCAGTGTTACAAAATGTAATGCCTTATGTAAGCAGGGGTAGGGGTATTTCTTCAAAATTTTTGTATTATAATTTGGTAATTCCAGAATAATATCTTATTATTGATCAATTTCTGTTAAATTTCTTGCTATTCTTTCCTTATAATGCAAATATGATAGAGTCAGAATCCAATAATAATTCAGCATCAACACAGGATGTAATAAATACGAATTCACAGCATTGCTGTCACTTATTAAATCCTCATACACCATATATATATACCTACAGAGCAGGTATTAGAAAAGTGCAAATTGCTGTAAGCTTTAAGTTATAAAACTACAGTAGACTTGGATTATATATATATATATTAGGCAATTTACCAATACATCATGATATAAATAATCAGAATAGGTAAGTCTGAGTCAGAATCTCCAGTGCTAATTGACTACAAGTACGTAAATTTTGAGAATGACAAGCCAAGCGCAGGAATATTGATGACTCGATTTCTGAGTCTCTTGTGATGCAACTGACTTTAGTATCTGAACAAGCATGCAATATAGAAGAATATACTAGTAAATAGAAGGAATCACTATTAGCTACAGTAATTAGTTAACAGGATTTACAAATAGATTATTGATCATAACCTTGATGAAGGATATTTGGTGTAAAAGCTTATCTACAATGTTTACAGATCTTTCAGACTCCTTTTAAGGCCATGGCAAAAGTAGTTTCTAATAGCAGGTCAGATGCTAAATGTAGGTCAACTAGTCTCTACTTTACATAGTATCTTAAGGTATATCTAGTTCTCTAAGTACAAATTAAGGAAAAGTATAGAGGGCTTCAGAATTTACCAGAGTTGGAAACAGGGAGAAAGATATTACTATCATGAAAGCAGTTAGCCTAAAGAGTAGTATAATGTATATTATATATTATCCATAAATATAAGCATTTTACTTCATTGTTTTAACTTATAATATTGTTTGGTGTTATCAAAATATACCTTAGCCAACCCTGACCCTGCTTACATAAGGCATTACATTTTGTAACACCGCTGGTTGACGTTATAGACTGCATGCATTATATGAGGAAACTAAGTACCAGTAGATTAGTATAAATAGGTTTAAGGTCTCCAGATTAGTTAAAGAAGCAAACAATGGAGAAGAGACCTTAACCATATAATAAGTTTACAAAATTCAAATCTTTACTTCTTTACTACAACATGTCTTCCTAGACAATCTCTGGTCTTAAGATTCAGGCTCTAGTCTGACTGATAAGATCAATCTCAGCTACTCCCTAATATCAGCCCCTTTATGGGACCCACATGTCATCATACATATTAATCTCAATTGTGTCCTGTGACTATAATGCCTTAGAGTTGAAAGTGTCATAATAGTATTATATAAGTCACTGTTATCCATTCGACTGAATCCTGTACATAGAATATATAAGAATAGACCTTTGGGGAGGCTTAAAAAGTGGAATATAGTCAATCTGTCAATAACTCAGAAAGTTACTAGACTTTAAAGATTGAAGATTTATAGTATAGGGTGTAAGTAATGATAATAAATATTAGAGAATCTAATACAAAGAACCAATATATTCACATCTACCACTCAATAATTAGAAATATCTAGAACTCCTAGAAAGTACTATCTGTTAGGCATATAAGACCTAGCATAGTGGTAAGGTCACGCATATGACCATAAAGGTCAAGTGACTCGATAAGATGGTTGCGGTAAAGCTATATAGAAATTAAAATAATAATTTCTAATTTATATCTCCCTGACCGCAAACCATATGAGACCACTCACTATAAGTGAATAGCCGACCGAGAGATTTTCGATCAATTAGATACGAGACATCCCGAGCTATCAAACTACATTAGAAGTTACCAATGCCCGTTCAAGATTACGTGTATGTCGGACGGCTCCAATAGGAGTCCCTCTTAGAGGCAGGAGGTCCGAGGGGAACCACACTTGAGTTGGAAGACTGGAGATGCTTGAGTCTTTTTATGATACTGGCGTGTCGAGACTCATACATGCATATATTAACTATGCACCAGTTCCTGACAACGAACTTAGTTAGTTCTTGATCAGAAGGGACGATTGGAATGATAGTCATTCGGACTACATTTGCATACTTAGTCCATTCAAGCCTAGAGATCGCAAAGAGATTATTGGGAGATAGGACGCTATCTTCTCAAGATAAATATCTCGTCTCGATTAAGGTTGAAGTGGTGTACGAACTTTCAGGGTCAAACAGTGTTCGCACTTAGTAGAAACTAAAGTCAAAAGCTCCTCGGTACAAGTTAGTATGGGGATACTAAGTACTGGTAAAAATGTATAAATAGGTTTAAGGTCTCCGGGTTAGTTAGAGGAATCAAGCAATGGAGAAGAGACCTTAACAATATAATAAGTTTACAATTACAAATCTTTATTCTTTTATTCTTTATTACTTTACGAGTCTTCCTAGACAATCTCCGATCAAAGATTCAGGCCCTAGTCTGACCGACAAGTCTGATCTCAGCTACCGCCTAACACTATCAAAACTAATAGCCTTCTTGAAGTATTACAACTGTATCAGGAGACATATCATGATTGCGGAAATTCTCACCAATACCATATAACAACTAAACCCTATTGTATAGGACAACTAGGAGTTGCTGACCAACTTGAAAGAGATTATAATCATATCCTATAGAAGGGCTTCTTCTCTACATGAGGGAAGTTATTTGGATAAATCTTATGGTTTAGTTATTGAGTTATCACAACTAGAAGTCTCTACTTCAGACAATCATATAGTTACTATTCTGTGATAAAACCGATTCTTTTATTGACAGAAAAGACTATTGGAGCCAACACTGTTCAACTTAAGAACTAGGCTATAAGTCAAAAGACTCTAAATATCAGATAATTACTATTGAAAATAATAAAGTTCTTTAGAAAAGAAATAGTAATTAACAAAGAGTATGTTATTAGAAGTACACAAATTCAATAATTCAGGAATACTCTAGACAGGGTAACATTACCCAGAATCAGAATTTTTGGTCTCCAACACCCCCTTCTGACCCTCTTACAGGACCCGTGCATCATCATACAGATCAATCTTAGTTGCATCCTGTAACTATCTGGTCACGAGATTGAATGTGTTAGAATAATACCATATATGTCGCTGCCCCCCATCTGACCATACACTGTTCACAGGATATATAAGAGGGGACCTCTGGCAAGACCTGAGAAGTAGAATGAAGTTAATCCATTAACTACTCAGGGAGTGACTAGGCTTCAACGATATAACATCTTTGTCACAAACTTTAAGTAACAGGATGTTTTCGTACAAGATTATGACACTGAATGTTAGGAGTTTCAGGATAAAGAACCAACACATTCATGTCTACTCTTTGATAATTAGAAGAGTCTAAGACTCTTAGGAGAAACTACTGATAGAGTCAATAGATCCTATGGAGTGTTGTAACTATGTTTGAGGAAGTGTCGTAACTGTAGGAATTATTACCAATACCACGCAACAACCAACCCCCATCACATAGGACAACCAGGAGTTGCCAACCATGGAATTATCAGTATTTTCAATAGAATAGCTCCACCTCTACAAGGAGGATATTAACTGAACAAATTCCATTAGTTAGTTGCTGAGCTATCACAACTAGAAGTCTCTAACTCTAGCACATATGCAAATACAGCTCTGTGTCGAGACTAATCCTCTCAACAACAGAATGGACTATTGGAGCCAACATGGTTCAACTTGAGAACTCAGCTATGGGTCTAAAGACTCTGAGAATCAGATAATTACTACTGAAAATAAATAAATCTTCCAAAAAGAAACCAGTAATTACCGGAAATGATGTGATAGTTTTCATGGTCTCCTGGTATTCGCACCTTTAAGGAATACCTGACGTTGCAAGTTATATTTGAAGAGGTACATATTTTGTATGTTAGCTAGATGTAGTCTGTGAATACTCAGATGTAGAATATAAAAATTGAAGTTCCTTCTAAGCTTTAGACGTCACCAAGCAATGGAGAGAAGACCTTAACAATATAATATTATTCTTACGATTCTATTCCTACTTTCTTACACTCTTAGTAGCCAGAAACAAAACGAGTTACTTCCAAGCCTTCCTAGACAATTCACTCTCTATAAAATGAATCTTGATTAGCTTAAACAACTCTAAGTCTATACTGGTTGTCTTCGCCTAACTGATGTGATAGTTTTCAGAGTCTCCAGGTGTTCACACACTTGAGACATACTTGACATTGTAAGTTATATTCAGAGAAATACATTATTTGTATGAGAAATAGATATAGTCTACTGGTATGAATACTTAGAAATAGGATATAAATATTAATATATCTCTCAAGTTTTTAGATATCATCAAGCAATAGAGAAAAGACTTTAACAATATAATATTATTTTTACAATTCTAATCTACTTTACCTTACTCTTAGTAGCTATAAATGAAACAAGTCACCTTTGAGCCTTCCTAGTCTAATTTCCATCTACAGAAGTGAATCTCAATTGGCTTAGACAACTGTTAGGCGGAGACAACCGGTATAGACTTATGGTTGTCTAGGCCAATCGGGATTCTTTCGTGTAGACGGAGATTTGTCTAGGAAGGCTCGGAAGCAACTCGTTTCGTTTATGACTACTAAGAGTGCAAGAAAGTAGGATAGAATCATAAGAACAATATTATATTGTTATGGTCTCTTCTCCGTTGCTTGATGATGTCTAAAGCTTAGGAGGCACTTCGATATTTATATTCCGTGTCTGAGTGTTCACGGGCTACATCTATCTAGCATACAAAATATGTACCTCTTCAAGTCTAATACGCGACGTCGAGTTCTCCTGACGGTGCGAACGCGGGGAGACCCTGAAAACTATCACACCATCTTCGGTAATTACTATTTCCTGCCTGGGAGACATACTTGTCACCAGTAGTAATTATCCGATCCTCAGAGTCTGTAGACCTGTAGCCGCGTTCTCAAGTCGAACTTTGTTGGCTCCAATAATTCTTTTCGTTACCAAGAGGATCAGTCTTGATACGAGACTGCATCTGTAGATATGCCGGAGTCGATGACTTCTAGTTGTAATAACTCAACAACTAACCGATAGAATTCATTCCGATAACTCTCTTCTCGTAGAGGAGAGGCTATTCTATTGAAGAGTCTCATAATTCCTCGGTCGGCAACTCCTGATTATTCTATGTAGAGGGAGTGGACCTTCGTGTTGTGTTGGTTGTAAATCCCGCAACTGCAGTACACCTCTTATCATAGTTGCAACACTCCTCGAAGCTCGTTGGCTTCTTTGGTAGTGTTTCTAGGAGCTCTAGACTCTTTCTAATCGTCGAAGGGTGGATGCGAATGCATTGGTTCGTTATCCCGAACCTCCTAACATTCATCTCATGATCTTGTGCGAAAACGTCCCGTTACTTACGGCCCATGTCAAAGATGTCTCATCTTTGAAGCCTAGTAACTCCCTGAGTAGTTGACGGATTGACTTTGTTCCACTTCTCAGGTCTAGCCAGAGGTCCTTTCTTATATATCCTGCGAACAGCTTTCGGTCGGACGGACGGCAGCGACATATACGGTGTTATTCTGACACCTTTAATTCTGTGACCATATAGTCACAGGACGCAACAAAGGTTGATGTGTATGATGACGCGCGGGCCCCGTAAGGGGGCCGGAGGGGGGTGTTGGAGACTAAGATTCTCGGACTCGGGTAAAGTTACCCTACCTAAGGTACTCCTAGGCTATCGGAATCGGGTACTCCTAACAACAACTCTGAATCTATACAGGTTGTCTCTACCTAACAGTTCTTGTCTCTACCCTGCTTTTACTTTTGCTTTACTTAATATCAGCATAGTCAGGTTTTTACCTTTTCGTAACAATAAACGGCTGATACTATGGCTAGCAGTATTTGATTCAATATATTCCCTCTGGTTTTCTCAACAGACTATGGCCAATTTCACTACCCTTCTTCTCTTTACTTCATATGTGTAGTAGTATCCGATCTACTAAGTAATGCAATTTCTCCTAAAATCATGAACTATATAAAAGATATAAAAATGTACCTGGAGGTACTGGAAACTCAATCGGACTGCTTAGCTAGGATACAAACACTTTTCTTATAATTGTTTTAGCATATGAGTTTACTCCTCCTCTCTCTACTCTGCAACATCAGTCAACTAGTACCCTTCTACCACTCTACCTTTCTCTTCCCAGCTAGCATCCACTCAACTACTAAACGTCATCTTCTCCTTATTACTTAACTCTACTATTGGCTAACATTCTACTACTTTTCTTTTATTCCTCTGAACTGTGTACCTTTCATTCCACTGGCAGCCTTCTTAATAAATGGCTTAAGCCACTTTACACTACTATATAACCACACTGGCATCTTCACCTAAGGAGGAGTTTTCTCCCTAGTTCTTAGTTACCCCTTACTCCTGTAGCTGAACTATATTTCCATGGATACATTTATATTTTTTGCACTCCAAACCAGCTGTTAATAGATTTCTGGGACTTTATAGACTCAGCCACCTATACTATATAGTTTGGAACTTAAGTTCTTAGGTCTACAGAGTTTCTTTCATTTGGAGTTTTCTTTTAGTATGTATTTGGAAAGTATTGTCCAATAATTTTGGAGGACATCCCTAGTTTTAATGACTGGAGTATGGTTTTCTGGTTGTGATTACTATAAGATTACTTCTCAAGAGTGTTTTTTTACACTAATAGCTCATTGGGTATTGGTGACTCTACACGAGACCCTTTCACATTCAAGTTGTAGGATCTGAGGATCAGATACTAGCATATTGTTGCTAGTATTTACCTTTCTGATTTAATAGTTTTTTATCTGAATGCTAGGACTTGTATAAAGGAGGAGGTTTTAAGTCTATATATAGTCTATACCGATATGATCAATGTATCTTAGCTAGTCTTTGAACACATTAAATAAACAGAATATTCTCTCACTCTCACTTCTCCATGTATACTTAAAATAAGTTATATGAAACCTACTTCATACTAAGACAATATCTATCTATAGTATATATTATACATATGTAGCATTTGACTACTCCATACTTATGAGTTGTATTAATTATAAGATAGGAAATTGTTATAATTCAATATATTAAGTATTAGAACTTAAATAGTAACTTCTAACTGAGACATCATACTTTGAAAACAGTTTGTCTGAGTCAATAAACCTCTAAGTTGGTTTTTAATTTATTCATCTAGCCAATTTTATACAAGAAAGCTTTATAAATAGAAATAACTATATTTACCAATTTCAAATCCTGCAACTTTTACAAAAGTCATTCTGCAAAATACTTTGTACCCTTCTGTTCTAATAAAGTATGATAAGTCTTTTTCACCTCAGCAATAACCTAATTGAATTTATTTATTTAAAAAAAAAAAATTATCAGTAGAGCAGCAATAGTCTCTGGTATACAGAAATTTCTAGCATTATTCCTACCTACACATTTCTGCTGTTTAAATGGTATTTGAATAAGTACTTTTCATAATTCTTTTTTCTCTTAGCAATCTGCACGACGATAGTTTTCTGAAGCCCGTTTAAAACTAAGTAGCCACAGAATTTATCCTCTCGAGCTTTTACTTAAAAATGTCAACCGGCCATATACTTGTGGTATTGGTAATTTTTCGTATATATTTTGAACGAGTAAATAAAACCGTAAGTGTCCTTTCTTTCTAATTGGTTAATATCTAGAATGCGCACTGATATTCTTCAATCCACTCTTCTGCAAGTCTAATCGTATTCACAAATGTCACGACATTACGAGCACAGATAAGAATACGTGAAAAATCTGTGTTGCGTTACACTTGTCTTTACGTCGCACTTGGTTTTCCCGACTAGACTACAAGCGAGGCGAGATAGGAGCGGAACCGGCCATCGATATCTGCGGCCATAGCGTGGTGTGCTGTCGACACCGTATCATAGCGGCACAGTATGTCACTCCTCTCCATCCGCCGGGCGCCGAATACCGTACCTGTAGGCTATTGTATTGCAGGTAAGCCTTGGAGTCTGCCGCATCGCTTCCGCCCCGACGTCCCAAGCCAGGCCAAGCCAATACCCGGTCCTGTGTCACATTACCGCTAGGCAGTATCGTACAGTACCAGTGCTGGTACAGGTAGACTGTTCGCGACTGCATGGTCTTTTACTCGTCCAATTATCGGTGCCCGTAAACGGGTCCAAATGATTGAACCGTGCGTTATGGCGTTCAAGTTGTACTCTGATTATCGCCTTGTATCATACTATTTCATTTTTTACTATTTTTTTTTTTGTTTTATATCCTTCTTCAGAAGCTGAACAACACGCTCAACTAGACTATATTTGTTACAGGAAATTCTGAACTACCCAGTGCCGTTCCAACTATTCGAGATCCAAAAGTAGTTGGTGTTTCTCGGTTCCTGGTTTGTGGTAGTAGGCTCTGCTGCTTTCTTTGCTACCCAAGTTAGATGCCCAGATGATATCTGGATAAAACATCATAACCCCCCCCCCGGATCACTCCACAAGGCAGATGAAGGGATGAGGAAAGATAGACGGTTACAACAAATCCACTGTCGTAGAGTACCGTAAAAAAAAACCCCTTTGGATCCACTATCGGATATCTCAACAGAAATCGCTCTCTAAACCACAACAGGTTTAGAAGAGAATGTTGACAAAATAACGAATTAGCTACCAGTTGATAAGCTCAGCCTCCCCAAGCTTACTCTATCCAGACAACACCATTCCCTCTCGAGATGTTTTGTCTCTCCGATCGGGGGGATCCGAGGAATATGAGCGACAGTGGATCCAAAGGGCATTTATCATACCCTGCAGGTTCTTGCACTACAGTACAGTACTAGTACTGCCGAGTGAGCAAGTGAGACTTCAAGCCTGACTGTGAAAAGCCAGGATGGCCAGGAGTAACGCTATGACGTCCAGAATTTCCCCCTCCGGATAAAAGTGAGACGACACAACAGCAACACCAGCAAAAGGACAGTCTTTCAGCCCCAGGTAACAGTTAAAATCACGCCGCATGATACCACAAGTCGACAACGACATTTCTCCATTCCCCACCCCATCCTGTTGCACAGATCCAATGCACCTTGCGACTGCCCGGAAAATATAGAAAGGTCTAGCGGATGGATATCGTAATATATGAATACGATAAGATACGGTAGATAGAAACCTCCTCGTATTTGATCCCCACCACCACCACAAACGGCTGATATCTTCACTCTCCTCATCGCCGCGAACCCTCCAACCGAAAACCCCCAGGCGCGTAGGTGTAACGAAATACTAACGATAACAGGATTATCGAAATTTGCACTTTTTGCCTTTCTTGGAGACGTAACCGGCTCCAATTGGTGCGGAGGGCGTGATGAAGGAATATAGCACAATCTTGAAGACGATGAATGAGAATTCGCCATTCAGTCAATCGATTTACCCCACCTCCTTGGCTATAGCTTAGCCACTGTACTCCGTTAGCAGGGGTGGAGGTTTACATGGAACTTTTAGAAGCACAACATGAACTCGTTTATCGATAGGAAAAATTGAAAGCAAGAAAAAATTAGGCCTGCCCGGGAGGGGGGGAAGCAGGGACAATTCGTGGCATTCTAACTGGTCCGGAACTCTAGTTCATGACGATTGGGGGGGAATAGTGCTATATTTATAGCTCAGGTTTTCACATCAGAGCCTGTTCTGCTAGAATTTAGGTGCTGAAAGGCAGACAAGTTGCTGAGCTGGTATCATAAGTTAACCTACAAAGTAAGCCTTACCAGGGAAACATATGTCTTGGAGCAGAGCCTCAAAGAGAGTGAGTGAGGTTCCACAAGCGAGTGAGAAGACGAATTCCAAGTGGCTTTTTTTTTTGTGTGATGATGCATCCCGACCCGCCATCCTTTGTATTCAGAGGCTTGAGATCACGCGCGAGTTGTCTGGCTAAAGGAGGACTTGCAGGTACCTGGACGCGTGCACGACAGGCGCTCAAACTTCCTTAAATTCATGGAAACTCCCCCTTTCCTTTCCTGCCTTCTAATAACCAACCCAGCTAAATCTTACTGCTTCGAGTTCCGCTCTTGACACCTTCTCCCTACCAAAACACTACACCTAGTGCTATTACATCCCCAGAATTCCATAAAACCTGCAAACAAACAAACAGCCATCACGATGTGTTTCGGCAAGAAAAGCTCTACCGGGAATGAGCCGTCTACCAGAGTCAAGAAGCCAAAGCCTGCGAAGCCCAAAAAGTCGTCCACCAACGTATGTTTATTACCAATTCCCCAACACACTCCTCGAAACTTGCTAACAAGATATGATAACAACAGCATGGAGGAAGTGGTCTTGACGGTGGTGGAGCCGAAGGTGGTGGAGGAGACGCCGGCTGTGGAGGATGTGGTGGTTGTGGTGGATGTGGCGGTTAAACATGATTGGGCGTTGGTGGAAACTTGAGGGGCTGAAGATACATACCTTGAACTAGCTTGCTCTCTAGTAATTACATAATTCGATCTCTGATTAGTGCACTTCTCCAGGGCAGAAAAAAGAAAAAAAAAAGAGGTAGACTCAACCCACCAAAACCTAAGCCAGTTACCTTCTATAACGTCCGCCGAGTGATTCTAAGTGATGCTAAGTGATGTTGGTCAACCCTCAGAGTGCTCTCTGAAGACGCTCACTGGACCTGGATCTCCTCCCATCGTATGCTGAAACCGCCCTCCGAGCACCGTGTCACTGCTTCTAGAAAACGGCGAGAATCAACGTTACGCCTATCAACCGGTGTGACATGACTCAGCCTCAAAGCTTAAGCTTAGTTAACCTAGCACTGCCCAGTGAACACTGCCAAATAGTTGTTCAAAACACTCATCATCACACCACGTAGTGAACACTTCCATTTAATTGGTCACTTACCGATTCCAGTTCCCCAACACCAGTGTGCCTTGTTATCCTAACTCAACTCGGTACCTATTCGCCACACGCGCTGCCTTGAAAACTTTAGATTTTGTGTGCCAAAGCCACAAGGAAAGACCGGGCCTAACCGTCAGTAACGAAAACCACTCGAATCGCCCCAGAAGAGTCAGGATACCAGATGACACAACAAAATTCTCGAGTGCCAATGCCACTCCAGTGTCGAGAGGACTACCTTGTGCGACAACCGTATTTCTGAAGGCGTAGCAACTGCACATGTGACACATAGGAGACATGTATCTAGAGGTCGTGGAAACAACCATGCGATTCTCACCAGCAGCCAGAAGAGCTCTTGAAAAGACACCTCAGGGTGAACTCCGGGAGCCTGGAGTAACTGCTCCAATACAACTTTAAAAGGGCGAGCCCAATCCCCCAATTCCCCCCATCATTATTCGCCCTTCATCTCGTCAGAGAAAGATACCTCTTCTAAAATTATAAAAAAAAACCCAATATCATAAACATACCTGCTATCATCCTCCCATTCGTATAGACACCAACGATCCAACAATGTGTTTCGGATTCACCAAAATCTGGAGGCGCAAACTCAAGAAACGTACAGCCAATGCAGCTGAGAAACCGGTCTCGGCTTCGGTAAGTTCCCCCGGAGTAGTCCTGGTATAAGTCTAGCTTTTCTTCTCTAACGAGTGAAACGGCTTGCAGACCTCAACGACCTCTCCCCCGACTCCGGTACCGGTTTATAAGCCACCTCCAAACATTAGGCTAGACGGCCACATCACCGCAGCAGCTGCTATGGACAACACGCCCGTGACCAAGAATGAGAAACCCCAGGTAAGTCCACCTCTGTGTTCAAGTGCTAGGCATGGAACTCTGGGTATCACTAATACCCTGAAAGACGACTACCCCTCCTAGCAAACCAACTCCATCCACCACGTACCTGTCGGCACCAAGCCCCAGCTATAGTTCCGGTATTAGATCCCACAGCACATTATCCCCGGGCTCCCATTTCGGAGAAACCACCTCTTCCATATCTTGTTCTGGAAGCCATCACAGTAGCAGCTATCATAGCAGTAGCGGCAGCAGTTCCAGTGGTGGCGGTGGTGGTGGCTGCAGTAGCAGTAGCAGTGGTGGTGGTGGTGGCGGTGGTGGTGGTGGTGGTGGCGGATTCTAAGTCTCGCCTCCTGGATAATAGTTCGCCCAGTTTTTGTCGCTATGGTCATGTTTGTTCCTAGGGGGCAGAAGGCCGCGTATGCACCTGACCGCGAGTAGGGCCTTTTAGAGGATTTTTAAGTTTCTACGGGTTTTGGTGTTTTTTTTTTCCACTGTTTTACCCTTTTTAGCTTTATACTCTATCCCTTTAGAATACATAAAGTCTTATCTCCTCGATCATGACTAGGTGGGCAAAAAATGCTTACCTGTGACGATACAAAAAATGTTGATACGGGGACCTTCTTGCACCCCAAATTCCAATGAGTCTTTATTTTGCTCCTAGTCCGGACCCATGACGCCATCGTTGATCTTTCTCTTCTTGCCTCATTTTTTCCATCCCTCGTGCATCTTTGTTTGACGTTCCGTTCATGAAAGTGTCCAGGAAAGTGCATTGATGGCGAGCTCGGAGGAGTTTCTGCTACATCGAGTCCATCGATAGCCAGACCATTCCTCAGCCGTTCACCACCACCCTGTGAGAAGAACCCATCTGTCCATTTGTCCATCCGGTGTCATCACTTCCGCCGTGAACTACCGGATATCGGTATAATACGGAAAACAGCAATCTCCTGCGAGTGATATTATGTGATTGTCTCAACCACACACCAACACACCTCTACGTCAGGAACGCATAAAACAAGGTGATCAAATAAAAGTGCCGAGAAGAAAAGAATGGAAATCCGGGGAGGCCAATTCATATCCCATAATGGCCCAATTCCCCCACCTTTCGAGCCTCTCATGCTACTAACCGATGAGGGAGCTCCAGAGCCAAAGATAATGAAGAGGATAATAAGCCCCCATTATCACGCCCCACCGGGCACTATGCTCCTCCTCCTCCTCCTCCTCTTCTCTAGTTTATCCCGACGATCAAGATGATGGTGCGCACGGGGCGCGCAGTCAGGGAAAGAGAAAAAGTCTACCGCCATTCATCACCAGTTCCAACCGGCCGGCCAGCCGGCCAGTTATCTCTCTCCTAATCCATCCACTCCCAAGAGCCGTGGAATGAAGGAGAGCAGGGCCAGCCCAAAAGGAGCGCTCGCTGAGGGAATAATCAGTAAAAGTACAATAGAACATAGTACAATACAGTACGAACTCGATGTCTTTTTCTTTCTTTCTTTTTTTCCTCTCCCCAATATCATAATGTGAGATAGGCACCCGATCGGAATCCACCCCCCACAAGATGCCCACTCAGAAACCCGCAACGTTTAAAAAAATTTTTACTAACCCGAAGAGCATTGACATCATTCCAGTCGCTGTATGATATGCATTACAAGGCAGTTCAAGAAGGATGTGAGATGGAATCCGAATCCAAGGCATTAACTAACTCATGGGTGATCATCGCTGTTTCTTCCTCCCTCCCAAATACCGTATCCCATCCGTTTCCCCCCCCAAACTCCTTTCCCCGAAACCATTACCGTGCTTGTTCCTCACATCATCATAATAATACCGGTACTCGAGTACGTACCGGCACACACACACGCCACAAAAATGTTAAAACATCTCACTCCTCCTGAACACCGGGAAACTGTTTCGTGGAACCGGTAGAATTAATTAAAATCCGTTTTTGTGTTCCTCATCTCACACACACCCACACCCATACACACGGTAGATAAAACCTCCAGCGTTGTGAACCGCATAACTTAATAACCATAATATCACCATCATCGTTATTATTAGAGCTCCAGTCATAATTGCGGAACAAAAGGCAAGAAAAGAAGAAAAGAAGAAAAAACAGTGCGAAGGATTCAAGAGTGAAGAAGAAAAAAAAGATTTTCACTTCACATATGCGCAACCCCGGTCTCTGGGAATTTGCAAGGACGGGATATCCCGCGATGCTCAATTTGTATGATAGATAAAACCCTTTGTTTTCTTCCTCGACTTATCACCCGTTCGCGCTCGCGCTGGCGATAAAAGTTTACGAAGTTTTTAACTTGGAAGGGCTTTTATAGTTACCCAGATGAGAACTGATCGCCTCCCCATTCCCAAGAAATCCCCAATATCGCCATGTGCATGCTCATGACAATGCAAGTTTTGTGGAAGGGCGGACAAAGTAAGGTATGTACGGTAGGCAGGCAGGTATCATAGGTATGATAGGTAAATGTGGTACCGGTACTGGATACAATGTTTCTTTTCTTGGAAGAAGAAGAAGAAAAGAAAAAAAAGGTGTCCGTGAGCCCAAGCTTACTTCAAGTTACTTGTACAAGTAATCTCAGAGTAAGCAAGCCTACCCATCACAATAATAACAATAATAACCCTTTCCCATCCCTCCTTCAAAGTTACCTACGGTACCGTACAGGCAGAAGATAAGAAGAGAAAAGGATAAAAAAAGGGAAGACGAACGAAAAACAAAAATAATAATAATCATGGTCTCTACGAGTACTCGACCGTTATCCGACCGATTGGATCAATTGAAGCTTAAAAGCATGTCCGTATTACATACATACGATAGCTAGGGGGGATCACCTCGTAATCGACTTTCCTATATCGCCACGAGATGGTGAGAGCGATGAGAAGTGAACAAAGTTCACAACACTTGTACCACGTTCACCGCACCACGCGCGCAAATTAAGTTCTAGAGCTGATAAAAATATCATATCATACGAAATCCAAGAGGGAGGAGGGGAGGTTTCCGTCCCAGTTGCAACCATAACTTATTTATTATTTATTATAATATAAAGTTTTTTTTTGCGCGCGCTCCCAAGCATGTTTAGCGCTCGGTATCCGGTGCGAAAAAAAGTATCTTGTCTTATTCATCCGTTCATCGAAACGAAGCGAAACGGGTTCACCGCTAACTTAGAAGTTATGATAGGAGTGCATGTGTACGAGTACGAGCACAAGTAACCAACCCCTTACATGAGGTTTTTTTAAAAAATTAATAAAATTAAAAAATAAATAAATCATAGACTTTTTGAAAAAAAAAAAAAAAAAAAAAAAAAAAGCCATCGACAATAGTTGAATTTGTATCATAGCTGAATTCAGCCCCTCATGCAAGCACCACAATGAATCACTCGAGGCGGAGTTGAATGTCGAATCTTCGCCGCCCGCCAACTTCAAGGGGGAGTACCGTATGATACGGCGCACAACAAATTTCAACAAAAGTAAATACCGCACGAACGCCAAAGCCAGCCCCTTTAAGGCTCGTGGAGTCATAGAAAATGGTTCGCCAAGATAGCGTGGATGAGGGGCTTCACCGCACACGAAGAAAGGAATGGTAAAAGTAAAATTCCTATCGCGAATTACCGGTACCGGTACATGGGAAAGGGAATACTTGTACTGTACGAGAGTACTTGTAGGTGGTAATTATATCAAGGAAGCTGAGGAAGCTGAATCGATCAGTCCTATCGATTCAGCCACTTTTTTTTTCTTTTTTCTTTTTTCCTTTTTTCTTTTTTGATGTAGGGGGGGTTCTTCCTCTTCCTCTTCCTCTTCCTCTCCTTGTTGTCACTTTCGCTACGGTATGGTACTTGGATGACACAATACGAGTAATATCATAAACACAGTATGACACAGTACAATACCAGATGGGACCGCACCGTAGCCGTCTTCTTTGTGTTCTGTCCTTTTGCAACCCCTCATCCGGTCGAGCTCTTTTTTTGTGCGGTATGTATCATTTTCTTTTCTTTTCTTTTCTTTTGTCACCGTGGCTACTTGTACTAGGACTCGTACCGTAGATTGTGCGAAAAGGAAATTGGAACATCACATGTAAGGTCTCTCACTCCGCATCGGTATGGGTATGGAGGGTTTCGGGAAGGGAAGGTGATGAATGCTGTGTACCGTGAAAGCGTGATACCGGAGCAGTACTGTAGCACTTGTATGATACCCAGAATATAAACGTCTTTTTTCTTTTTTTTTCTTGGCTTCAAGGCTAGATGAACTTGTGCTGTGAACGCGGGGCTTACCTCAACACCGTGAACGCGGATCCAGGCGTTGCACATGGTATAGATATAAAAGACGAAGAAGATGAAGGGGGAGGGGGTCTAATGGAAGAAGAATGTGGTACAAGTACCGTATAAGCATATGTGCTCTGGTCGGTTGGGAGCCTGCGCCTGAGAGATCTGGTCGAGAAGATAACGAGAATCTGATCTGGAAGGTGCCCTTCCTTAACAGGAGATGGATTGATCACTAGGGGTTTCAAACTGAGAGAGACTATCCCACCGATCCTTTGAGTTCTGACCGACTATCGGATGAACTATTGTACGATAGGATGACGGTAGTTTTAAAAAGTCTTGTTCACACGTAATCATCTACCTGAAACTTAGAAACATTGAGAAGTGACAGTAACAGGGCCCCGGTAAGGAGTTATGAACAGTCATCTCAGGTTAACCCGCAAGATATGATAGTTCCCTGTCAAAGTGCGAAAAACGTCTCCCCTTGTCATAAATGGGCGATCCTTCAAGGGATTGGGAATGTGAAAAGGGCGAGTGATCCGGTTACGGTACTGTACAACCCCATGCCTCTCCGCCGGCACCTAAATCTCTGGGAATAGCTATAACCCGTGCCAACAAAGTTCGTGTACCATAACTCACGAATATCCGATCACGGAGCCGGAACCGGCAGGGATATATTTGGCCCGTTAACTTCGGATAACCGTTCCATAACTTCTTGCCAGAACCTTGGCACTTTTTTGAAAGGTAGCCGAGTGCTTCGTACAATGCATCTATCCATGGGGCGATGAGGGATTTATCTGTTTGGAAATGCATATGATAGGACACTTTAAGCCCCCGGTGCTCAACGAACCCCATGGCCAGTTGCAATACCGGTTACCGACAGTGGTACCGTAGTCATTCATGCTCGCCGCAGTGGCAGCAGATACGGTACTGGGTGAGAGGAAGGCACCCCCCCTCCCCGCCCAAAAAAAGGCAAAAAAAAAAATAACCCTATGATACCGGTTACCCCCTCCCGGATTCGAGAAATTCGAGAACACGATTTAAGTGGTTACCTATTCGTAGTCTGATGCATAACCAACAATACTTCCCCACAGGACCCCGACCAGAGAGTCATACCCGAGATAGACAGGTTATCGACGAGAGCCCCCCTCCCCCGAGAAAAATTTAAAACTCCAAATGTCCAAGCTGCCGACAGGCCACCATAGGTAGATCCCGGGGTGTTACCGGTGCTGTACAACAATCTCCCGTATCGCTACACGGTAAGGAAGGTTCCCGAAAAAACCAACGCAGAGGGTCAGTTGGTCTGTCGGTCGGTAAGTATGATATGCACGAGTGGGAATCCGGTAGCTTACAATACTGCTGGAGGGATGTGTATGCCCAAACAAATACCGTAAACGGCACGGCTAACCCGCACTGTGCTCGTTACCGCAAACTGTAAGGCTCGATCAATGTGATTCGCACTTGGAAAAGGTTATTGTAGCGGTACTCTGCATACAGGTGGGTATGCATTGCATTTTGCCTTCCGGCAGCTTTCGTGGAGCGAGCGACAACACCTTCACCTTGCCGGTGTCATGAGTGCTCACAATCTTGACCGCACGCGGCACTTCCCATCAGACGGGAACTCGGATGTGACGAGTACCGGTATCGCACCGGCACGCACTGTGCTCGTAGCTCGCCTTATCAGTGTTTCCTGGCACCAGGTTTGCGCCAGGGTGTGTGTGTAAGATGCGATACAATTCTGCTGCTAACTGTGCCTCGGTCGCCACGAAAGGTCACTCGACGTTTCCTTGTGGCTTGGCTCGACCGATCAAGTGGTGAGCAAGGATCGTTGACCAATTAGACTGCGGTACCGGTACTACAAGTATCATACTAGTACTCGTACGAGTGCTGTACTAGTACAATCAGGGACATTACCGTGCCAAGTTTCGCTTCGCCTTTATGAGCCGCGAGTGTGCCGTCAGGGGGACTGGGGCAGCGCACGCGGTGAATTGTATGCAAGAACACACTTGTGTGGGGGAGCGGTCAAGGCCGACTGGACTACATAATATTTTTATAACACCGGTTGAAGAGATCGCTTCGAGGACCGGTAGGAAGGTATCTGAATGTGCATATTGCAGATTTCTCAAATGATCACGAAAAAAACTCGCTGGAAAAGAGGTCGAGAATCCCTTTTTTCCTTTTTTTTTCCCCCAGGGCTGTCTGTTTAATTAGCACTTGGCACGCCACTTAACTGGAGGATCCCCATTGTACCCGTACGTGTGCTTGTACCGGTATCTGGTCGCGGCATCAGGAACGAAACTTTCAGTGCGGCCCTCATAGGTGCTGCTGTCCAATCAGGCTCTGGGGTAAATGAGTGCTCGGGGAGCTTTGAGCTGGCGACCCCCAGGAAATTTACAATACCGGTTATCGAGGGGGGAACTGGATAAATTTCAGCTCAGACGGCCGCCTCAGAATTGAGGACTGACGCTGGCGCGATTCCGTAAAGAGATTGTGTTCTTTTCTATTGTTCTCTAGACTACCGGTAACCCCTCTAATCTCTACCTCCCAACCTGTTTTCGGTGACAGCTGGTTAGCGTTATTACCCGTCATTGCGCCAGGTGTATCGTTCGACATGCGGAACAGTCGGTCTGGCACGGGGAGGAAGGACCCACTTTTTGAAATCCCCTTTCCAATCGAGAAAAGAGGGGGAGCCTAAAGACAATGCCCCACTTCTCGTTCTAATCCATTTGCTGTACAAAAGAGTACACTACCGTATCAGATTATCAGCGGAATTCCGGGGCCAGCCCGTTGGCCCACGATGAGTTTAGTTTGACAGTTGGCAGAATTTCGGATACCTGTTGGTGAGATCCAACATGTCCGGAGCGCTGGTCTTATACCGTGTTAGGGAAGTGCTAGGCCTTCTCAGGGACTTTTTTTGTCTCTGGATCCGGGGGCTAAAGAGCGGGCGGAGCAGTTACTCGAGTATTCGTAGATTTCAAAGAGTTTTTGCAGTTGTCGTATCCCAACGGCCTGCGGGTCGCTACTTTGGCAACTGTGAACCCCCCCACACAAAAAGGAAGAAATATATCAGCACCGCCGCCACCAACCCACCCTATTATCACTTTCCATATATTTAACTCGCACCCGATCAATACCGGTAGTCTAACACTCGTGGCAGGCAAGAAGTACCGTACGGTACTCATCATGTCGCGACGTTTGTAAAATGGACTGGAATTGCATGCAGACAAAAATTTGTCAGAGCCTCAGAATTTTTAGTGCTATGCTATGCAATAGCGGTCCGTTTTGCAAACATCGCGACATTGCGAGAACCCGAGAACAGGGGTCGTGAATTTGTGTGGCCGCTCAGATACCGGTACTTGTACTCGAGCACTAGTACGCACAGATTTTCTGCCATATATCCGTATTTGTGAATCCCTGTTGATGGTACGGTACTCGAGTAGAGTACAAGTGCTTCTTGGCCGGTATGAGCCAATCGCAGAGGAAAGGGATGCCGTAGAAGGCGAGTTTGAGAAAGGAAAAGACGCTCGCTACGTGGGCGAATTAGGGCTACCGGTACTTGGCGCCTTCCGAGGACCCACAGTACCAAGATCTAGTCCCCAAGCATCTGGCCCCGTGAGTTCTGGAACGGAAGGGGGCTCCACACCCCAAAGAGTACGAGCACAGTCAGCAACCCCGTCCCGCAGAAGCTGGGACTTGGTATCCACCCAGAGCCAATGGATGCCGTACCGGTACCGTATCCCAAATCGTACTCGAGCCTTGAAATTTCATGGAATCCAGCGAATTGGCCGGGTAGAGTACGTTAGAAAATCCCACCGCTCCGGGAACCTAATGCTCGATGGGGATGTCGTTGGCTGGGCAATGCGTTGTCCTGACCGCAGCCAAGATTTCCTCCAGCAATTCGTGCATACTGATAGTCTATTCGGGAATTGAATTAAGGAAGAGACTCAAGAGAGCGCTGGCAATGTCCTGCCCGAAGAATAGTGACTAAGCGAAGGTCTTGGTGACAACCTTAGTCAGCACACCAACTTGGACGGGTGGGAAGAGAGAATGTGGTTTTGTTATGAATTTAGCAACTGCAATGTCTTCCAAATCAAGGAAAACAGAGACAAGTCATTATGAGATATCCGATATGAAAAATGGCATGATAATGGCCTTTTTCTGAGTGTTCTAGCAAGCCTCAATTGCCGCCTGATTAGTTTTCTATCCCTTGTTCAAGTCAACCGAACGGAACCCACTCTCCCACCACTTGGGTCTGCTACAGGCAGAACCGTGGAATCTCCTGAAAGCCACTGTCTCCGTCTACCCCCCGTCAGCCCTTCTGATAAGGATTACCGTCTTCCCGACACAGTATGAAACGAGCCCTCAGGATGTGTTGAAAGTCATCAACCTGCATCCGCAACCCCGTTAGCTTGTCAAACTAAGCTTGTCCTAGGGCTAACGGGCTAATTTCCGCCGATAATCTAATAGTGGATCTCACGAGACTTTACGGTATTATCCAGAGAATCCTGGACTACTGTTTGGGAGAGATGGTGATGATTGGTAACGGGGAAGAAGTCCTGTCCTGCCGACGTTGGTTCACGGAAACGGATACATACATGCATGCATGCAGGCAAAAAGCGTTGCCAATAAAATTTTAAAGCCGCAGTCGCAATCGGAACTGGTTTTGATTTTTTTTTAGTCACTGGTGGGGCCATAACTTGAGCATTCCACCAACTTAAAGAGTTATCGTGGTTGATACGGCCCCGAGTCGATCTCGTTCAACTGGTATGATACCGTATTGTACTAGTACTAGTACAAGTACCCAAGGGAGTGCTTTCGTGCGAGACAGGGATTGTTTTGCAGGTTGACCTAAGTTGACTCTTCACAAACTCTATCGTTGGTACTGTACTGTACTTTTACGAGTACCGTACTAGTATAGTACGATGGTAGGAGCAAGATATCGTCAGATATTGGTTGGGGATACCATATGACGTGTGAACCTCTCAAGGTTTTGCCGGAAGAAAAAATAGTGAGACCTTTGAGTGGAGTCTAACCAGATGCTATTTTTTTTTTGGGATCGGCAAATGCGGGAAACAAAAAAATATATAAAAGAGCGAGAAAACGAGGGAGAGAGTGCGAGGAACCCCTCGCCAGCCTCAACCATGGTTTCTTAGTGCCACTCGCACAGACTTCCTGCGGGGGGGGGAACGACCGCGGGTGCGGAGCATGTCTCGTCTGGGCTTAGACCCCTTGAGTTTTACCCCAACGGTCACAGTGTTCCCCGTTTCTACCAGGGGAACCACTGCGCACGGCCTTTGCCGTGACTATTTGAGGAAACGGGTCTACAATCTTGTCGTCATTGGAGAAGCCTGATGTTTCAAACCCTGGGAGGCAGCTTGTCGAGGGGAGATGGATCTACTCGTGTCCTGCGCCATGGGCAGACATAAAGCTCCGACTAGCGGCGATACCGGTATTATGGGAGGGATAGCGCACCCTGACAAGCCTCTAGGGGTAGCTTACTCGTTCAGCAGCAGCAGCGCCGTGCTGTACCGGTATGGCAGGCTCCTAATCATCCTTCACATTTAATAATATATCTGGTAATGCTACCTCGCATATACGGCGTGGCGACAGTGTCGTCCTACCTCATGATACAAACAACTCACCGCACGTATCATTTGCCTGAAATCTGTTAGAGCGCGGAGCAGAGCTCAAGTTGGGTAAACATACAGTTACCTAGGACAAAATAATTCCCGCTTCTTACGGTATTCGCACCGTACGGCGCAAAGTAGGGTGTTTACGTGTGGACCCTGTTGCCTCGTTCCGCCCCCATGATTCGAATCCAAGCTTCGCCCGCTTTGGCCCCCGGTGGAAAAAGCATCAGGGTGGAAGGAAGACCTCTCTGTACGCCATCAATCCACCGGGGAAATTATTGCTTGTGTGGCGTACGGCACTCGAGTATATGCGGCTGAAAAGGGTCTCGAAATATCGACATTTGGACCTTGCAAGATCTGAAGCATGCGGGAAGTCTCATGCTCTGGGTATGGGTGAAGTATTGGGACAAGCATAGACGGACAGTGGGGGAAGTCTCCTTCATTCATACAAGTCCAGACTCCCCGATGCCTAAAAAGGAAAATAACGCCACCTTTATTATAGCCAAGTGAATATATTGGCACTTTTTTGTTCTTTGCACAGGCATTCGCCCCCCTGTTTGTCCTAGTACTTCACCCCTTCCTCGACTCGGAGAAATGGGATCTACGACATGTGACGGATGGATGCACACGCCGAACCCTACCTACTGGAATGCCATGTTCAAAGGATCAAACCACCCCCTTCCTACCACCCCACGTATAAGGGGTTATTGTGTCGAAGCTCAGGACTTGATGTTACCTCTTTCAGGAATGATGAATGTCCCCGGTGGAAAGTTGTTGGGAGTGACTCAAAAGCACACCCAGCAATCGGGGCTTAGAGAGGGACATCAGCAGCGTGAGGATGAGGGGTCCAAATCACCGGATACTAAACCTGATTAACAAAGAGTAGAAGTGTGCGATGGCCCCACGGGAGAGAGGGACCAATGCGCATCCGCACTTCTCGGTTCTTTGGGACGGCCATCTGCATTTTCTCGTGGTTGGTCCGGAGTTATTTCGCTGCGCAGTGCCTTTTCGCTATCTCAGTCCTGCTATTTCACCACATGCCAAATAACATAACGACACGGACAGTCTAGCTAGCCCCAGCGCAATCGGGGTATGCTGTCCCAAGGGGGTGCTACTTGTAGACCCACAATTCAACCTCTGAGATGCTGCATCCCCTTGCGTTGATGGTATCATACCTTTCTCCTCCCATTTTATCATATCATGTATATTTATACCGGATAATCTCGCCTGGTTGGCCGGCTTCACAGATACAAGGTAACACCAAATTGTCTAAAAGAGACCCCACGAGCCAATAAAAGGCCATGTTATTATTAATCAGCATTGCCGGTGGTATCGTAATTGGTTTCTCCTCCCGCTCCTCCCCCTTAATGGGGGGGGTCAACCGGCAGAATTTAGCCAGATCTATAGTGTATTTCCTCAAGGGATTAGATTCCGACATTCAAAGGAATGTTGACGATCAGTAGAAACGCTCCATCTGGGGAGCAGCCGTTTTATCCCTCCAAACAAAGATGATGGTTCAATTTAATCCCGGAGGAACGGGTTGACATGAGTGTGTGTGGTGGTGAAATTCTTTTTTTTTCTTTTTCTTTTTCTATTCGGCCGCTGCATCGTTTATCCGTTCTGGCGGTGCGCATCACCGAGGCACTTTCCCAATGCGGATCTCCTCCCCCTTGTTCGCATTTTAGGTTATCCTACTCGGGTTGCACGAGTGCTCGAGTACTCGTACTGGTACTTGTACTCGTAGACGTGGTTAACTCTACTCGCACTCGACTGCATCCCGGGACTCTCGAGGCCCGACCGTTTACTGCCCTCATGGGAAATGGAGAACGAATTTGGTGTGAGAATCGCTCAAACAAGCAAGACTCTGATACCGTGCCTCCTCAATCCCTAGGTGGCGTTTCTGCCCACGTTCATATCCCCCAGTATCATACTTGTATAGCCTTGACACATAAAATGGCCAAAGCATTCTGTGCTGATTGAAAGAACGTGATACGTCGTGACTTGTCTACCGGCACTCTGAACCACGCTGATAATTGAATTGAGGACGGTACGGTAGGTTCTCCCTTCCCCCCCCCCCCGCGATGCTGAAACCTTCTTCACACGTCCCACAAAAAAAGTTGAGGGAACGTCAGCCTTAGCGAAAGAACATCGGTATTCCCGACCACTAAATAACAAGATCCGGGAACACTTGACCACTATCGTACGGTACTGTAGGTGTTAAGCAAGGGATTCCCTCACCATACTGCCAGTATTCTTCTACTCGTAACTCGTATGGGTGGATGGATGGATATACCTGGCGCGATCGTAGGCTTACGCTGAGATTTTACTCTCGAGTGCATTGCTGCTATAGATTCGGAGGAATCTCAAACTATAAGTTCACACACAAACTCGGCTAGGTACATGTATCACGCCGAGAGATTAATCGCAAGATTGTGCAGAGTGGTCGACTCGCCGACCTGGGCTAGGGTTCCACACGGCGATCTTGTTTCTCTCTCTCTTCGCACACGGGGCACAATTTCCACTCGTCCAGCACTAGTACAAGTACTCATTGCGGATGAGCTTTCGGAGGTCTCTCAGAGGTCTCTCGGAGGCTGCTGCGGCGAAGCAGCAACATGTCGGGACCACCCAAGAGTGCTTCCAGGACTGGGTGGGGGGGATTCAGTGGGAGTGGGGGGGATTCAGTGGGAGTGGGGGATTCAGTGGGAGTGGGAAGCGGTATCGAGGTGAAAATCGGTGCTGTCCTGGTGGCTTTGGGGTGCAAATTACCTTTGGAATTGTAGGGGATCGAGATGATGCCTTGTGCAGCGGTGTTTGCGCTCGTTTGAGATTGTATTGTTCATGTCTATCTTTCCTTTAATCCTTGTGAGCGGAGCGAATCGCTGATGAAAACTCATTGTGCGCGCGCGCCTCTTTTAACCGCGACCCACCCCCTCTTTTCTCTGGCTCGCACTTGAGATGCTTCGTGCAACTGTGCTGGTTGCTCGGGATCTTTGAGATTGCCCCCAAGGCTCACCCTTTCGCGCCGCTGATTGGAGGCGTGGGAAAAGCGGGTACAAGTACTTCCCTCAGCGCCAGTGTGCTGATGGCGCTGCGCGCAGTGCTATTTTGTTAAATTCGTGGTATTGTTTTTGGTAGGTACATGCAAGCGCAAAGCAAACGCTTCCCCGGGGCACAAATCGCTGCGTTCGGGAAGTAAATATCCCATGGCAAATAATAAGAGGCCCAAAGCAAAATACCGTACTAAAACAAAAAAAAAAAAAGAAGTAAAAGCAAAACAAAGCCCCATAAAACCTCCGGGCCAATCTGGCAGCTGTACTAGTACTGTATGCTCATTCATCTCGACAGGAAAAAACGAGCAAAACCTTTCCTTGTTTTGAAAAACCAAGAAACTTGCCGGTGTGTGTCACAACCACTTTTTTCTCGCTGTCATGGTTGATTGGTAGTTGTGTGACCAGTAATCCACAGGGTGTCAACTGAAGCAAGTGCAATACCAAGTTGATGCTCGCTTAATCTATCCAGGGATTGTACCGGTAGTATTTCTACTACGGTAGTTCGGCAAGAGCCTGGGCACTCAAAGTGAAGCCAGCAACTTGTCGCCCTGCTTCTCATAAATGGAGGAGGTACTGTACCAGTACTCGCAGACGAGAAGTATGTGAGGAGGGGAGTGCCAGCTAATAGCTCTAGGGTACTACCGTAGCTAATGGTCTTGTGTACTCGACTACTTGTATCTTCATAACTTTCTACTCTAAGGTCGAGCTTAATTTGAGCACATGATCCATCCCCATAGGTCTCTGGAGGTCCCCGGTTTCAAGAGTGCGGGGAAATATCGCGATGGGTTCTCCTGGTGTTGAGTCGCTCCCAGAGGGGAAAGAGGTGGAGATGGAGTCTGGTGCTAGTACCGTATGATACTATGATATTATGGTAAATGTTCCTGTATACAGTAAGCGTGTGTGTGAAGTTTGAAAGGGCTTGCTTTGGAGAGAGAAGTGGGAAATGGCTTGCCACAACTTTGGGGCTTCATTAATCTGCTCTTGTCCACGAAAGGGCTGGCTTGGTTCACGATTCCAGCCTCTTTTCCTGCAATCGTGCAAGCGCATCCCCTCCCTCCCAGCTTTCACCTTGACCATACCAGAATAGGGCTTTTCTGGAGTTCCCATTCGGGTTGTCCTTTTTATTTTCGAAGGAACTTTTTTAGGTTCAGCACGGTCCAGGGGCTCCCCCATCTCTTGCCATATCTAAGCAAAAATGGGTCTGTGTTCTCAGGGATCTCAGGAACTCTGGTCCCAATGGAAGAATTGACTGATATCCATCCTGTCCAACTCACCTGGCTACCGGTAACTTGTATGCCCCCCAAGGAAATGGTTATTTCTGTCTTGGCCAACTTAAATTTTTTTTTTTTTTTTTCCTTTTCTTTTCTTTTCTTTCTTTCTTCCATTCCAGCAAGCCGAATTGGGGGGGGCCCAGAAAAGCTCTGCCTCTTTCTCTCCATCCAACCAAAAGACGCCCCACCACTGACTGACTGGCTTGCATCCTTGTAGAACAGCCGAACATTTTTTGCGGTTGTCGGACTAGCCTTCTTCTCTCTGCATGGCTGCCTGTCCTTCCTTCCCTTGCTCCTTCCTCCTCCTCATGCTGCTCGCTCTCTTCTCTATCTTTTGCGTGGTCGATTCCATGTATGCATATGTATGGTAGAGGGCAAGGTATAATAATACGGTAGAATGGTAAATGATGAGAAAATCAAGAAGCAGGGTTGCCGGGGTTTGGCCTTCCTTTCTCTCGGTGCGGGAAACCATACGAATCGCTTCATCTCTCCATGTATAATAACTTACCGGTAACATTGTAATGGAGCGGTCGTGGTGATCTCTACTGTGTGGGATTGTATGTCCTGTATTTTTTTTCTACGGTAGCAACCGCCCACAGGTTAACTACTGCACTCATTGCTACCGGTAGTCTAAGGGCCACCCGCCCTTCTCTCTAGTCTAGCATTCCCACCTTCCCCTTCTTGTCCCCGCCAGCATCACATCCACTAGAGGCGCACTACAATACACCTCATATCCACCCTATATCTTCCCCCATCCTTCCCACACAATATCCTCCTCACCTTTACCCCCATATCTTCCCCTTCTCACTGAGCGTAAGGTAGGCTGTTCTCGCCTCTAAAAAGCCCAACAGGCACTTCTACGTTGCCCATTGACTGAGGCGAGAATTGAATACGTTTGTTTAAATTCCCATTCGGTCCCAGCCCCCTGGTCCCACCTTCACGGCTGTGAGCCAGTTTCTGGGGGAGATATTACAATCGCTAAGCGACAACTTGCCCAAGGCTGTCCCATAATAGTAATAATAACCTTTGGCGGTTCCAGTTCCAATCCGGGCGGATAGGGAGACCAAAAAAACTGAGAAATAAGGTCAGCGAAAAAAAGAGGGAAAGGAAAAAGGAAAGAAGGGAAAGGGCAGCCAGCCAGCAGGCCATCCTTTTTTACCACTTGCTGTCCTTCCTGTCTGGTCGTTGGACTTGCCTTCTCTCTCCCACCGCACCTCGTCACCCATTCAGCAGTTATTGGGCCCAACAACCGCACACCTTACCACGTTGTGTCTCGTCTTACCTCCTCGCTTCACCCGTCAATTTGTGTTGCACCTGGTCTTAACCTCCACTTCTTCCTTCCCCTTCTTCTACCCTCCCACCCCCCCCCCCTCTCCCAGCCCGCCAGCCGAGTTCATTTTCCCAGCTCGTCTCACACCCTCTCCGACTCCACGGCCGACCACCACTTGGACGGCCTGATCTTCCATTCTCTTTTCACAACAACCTTCCCCCACGGTCCTTCACTTCAAAGTTCGAACCCCCCATACAATAAACTCGATAATCGATACTGGGAATATTTTGCAACAATGTCTACTGGAACTCCCACTGGTGGCTCGGGCTCGGCCGGCGGTGGAGAGAGATCCATACGCAGGCGTTTTGCATCTCAGGTTAAGAGGGTTCTGAGCATTAAGAATAAGCCGGGCAGATCAAGACGTTCAACCGTTTCCGATAGTCCTGGCGAACCTGGTACTCCGACTACACCTTTGCTGCCCACCACTGTTGTTCCTCCAATTGAGTGAGTTCACGCTCTCCTGTTTGGCTTCAAGGGCTTCGGGGGCCAAGTTTTGGTGTTCGCAACTAACCTCTCAAAAATAGATCTAAACCGAGCTCTGTCGCCCGGCCGGAACCCGAACCAAAGGCCCAGGAAGAGGTGGAGCAGCAAAGGGTCAAGACTCGGACTAGACCCGCTGTTCGTCAACCTAGGACCACGAACATCCCACCTCCTGCTGTGTCTGCTGCTGAGCGTGCTCAAGCTCTTTTCAAGAAGCACGGTTTGGAGGTTTCTACGGCTGATTGGCCTTTGTCAACTGTCCTGCCCAGCGATCGTATTCAAAAGGATATTCGTATGAGAGTTCATCGCACTTGCCATAAGTGCTCGACTTCTTTCGGTCCTGACAAGATCTGCAATTCGTGTAATCATAAGAGGTGCAAGAAGTGTCCGAGGCAACCGTAAGTTTGCCCTTCTTTTTTCGTGGTCTGGCATGGAGCTGGTGGAGATGGTTACTGACTCGATTGGGGGAAATAGTGTCAAGAAGCCTAAGGATAAGGGCAAGGGCAAGGAGAAAGTTGGCGAGAGGTCTGGTGTTGGCGAGAGGTCTGGCCAGGTGGTTGGACGGAAGAAGAAGAAGAAGAAGCCGACCTATGGTGTCACTCTCACGATACCTAGTCGTACCGGTGGACAGGATCTCGTTCGTAAGGCTCCACGCCAGAGGGTCCACCGTAAATGCCATCGTTGTCAGACCGACTTTGCCGGGGAGAAGATTTGCAGGAAGTGCAACCACACGAGATGCAGGAGCTGCCCACGCGAGCCGTTAGTGACCCTGACTAATCCTGAATATCTAATGGGTATTTGGACTAAATAATTTTTTTGGAACAATAGATTCAAGAACAAACCGCCCGGATACTATGATTCATTGGACCCCGAAGACAGTGAGGAGGAAAGGCAGCTTCCTACCCGCCCCCGTCGTACTTACAAGAAGCCCCGCCGTAGGATTCACTGGATTTGTACGAAGTGTTCTACGACCTTTGTAGAGAGGACAAAGATATGTGAAGGATGTGGCAGTAATAGAGATGACACGGGCTTGAGGGATCCGTAAGTTTTACGTCCATCATGGGTGCCTGTAATAATTGCTGACTGTTTTTGCAAATAGTCCTAAAAAGCAACCTTATAAACCGACAGAGGAAGACATCCAGAGGCTGGATGAGCGTCTTAAGCAGACGTCTCTTTCAGCCGCTTAATTCTTCCACATGCTCTTTCATGATGGCTCCTCTTAGGGAGTTTGCAACTTTATCACGACTTTCTTTTTTCAACATTATTTTTTCCTGGGGCCAATTGCCGGTCGCGTACTTGTGTATACTTTGTGGTTTCACTCGTAGTACGGGCGAGTGGGGCTCTCAATTCGTCGATACATCACGCTGTCCTGTCAAGTTATTCAAAAACAGGTTCATGATCAGCAGTTATGATTGCATTTCGTGCGGGTGGCGGGCGGTTGGTCTGACATAACCAAAACGGGCATTCTGGAGTTTGCTTTCATTTTCCATTATTCTTTTAGTTGATGATACCTTGCTGTTTCGTTTTTCTCCCCATTCCTGGGCGTTGTGTGCATTCTGGAACGACAATGTTTCCTCGCACACGAATTAGTGTTTTTCTTGTTATTTGATCTTCCAATACCAACCACCATTTTATTGTTAAACCTATGTTTTGGAACCTCCAATATGGCGAATGTGATGAGAGGCGTTGAGCGGAGGAGAGGGGGGGAATTGGGCTCGATGGGCTCGGTGCTTTTGTATCTCGAGCTCTCTGCGAACATCTCTTTGGTTTCCTTCACTCATTCTTCATTCAGTATCTCGTCTCGGTTGCATTACTTGCTTGATGGATTGATCACCACGGCTGTTCATGATGTTACGAAATGTGAAGATCGACTCTCCCTTCTCCCTTTTATAGAAATCCTATGAATAACTTTACAGAGCTCAAGTCGAACCTCACTCCCATTTCTCGACTCCTTGTATTTACTACATATACATAAACTTAACTCGTCATCCTCTCGCCTCTTATAATTATGGATTCCTTTTTTCTTTTTTCCCTTCAATAACGGTTGACGAGTTGGGAATTCATCCGTACAGTTGTACACAACCGCGAGGTTTAATTTGATTATACGTATTCCTCTCGGATCCTTTTTTTTTATTTTTTTATTCTTCTCTTCTTTTCTGCGAAAAAAGAGACCCTGGAGGGAGAGAGCGGGAGGGAGCTGGTTTGGTGGTGGTGGTGTGGTGGATAAGTGTCGTTGCCTACCACATCTCGGGAGCTGCGACATGATTGGCCCTCCACTAACCTCAACTGAAATTCCACAATGTTATCATTTATTGCTGAACAACGCCTTCAGGGTCAACCTGCAGTATCATAGTTTAATGTCTCTCGGTGCACGGTTTCGGCAGAGTTACCCGCGTGGCTGCCGCTGAAGACTTTCTTAATATTTTTATTTTATTTTATTTTCATTTAATTTTTCATTTAATTTTTTTAATTAAGTGGGCAGGCAGGCACCATAGGAAGGTAGGCGCCGGGACGTTGCGTTGGAGGGGGGGCGGACGCTACGGACGGACTTGTGTACGGAGTGAGTGGGGCGGTAAAGTTAATCGGTTCTAAGGGGGGGGGGTTTTGATCACTGTGCGGTGCTTTGAAAAGGAGAGAGGGAAGGCTATCTTTCCTCATATTAAGATAATGTTATTACCATGGCGTCATATCGTGGTTCCTCGTCCCTCATTTCACCTCCCCCTCGCCTCCCTTCCTCCCTACTCCATTCCGCTGGGACATATTTTGAGATAACCGTACGAGTACGTATCCCTAGAGACAATGACTGGCTGATCGTCCAGACTTTGAAGATATCCGTATCGCATCTCCGTTCGGGAACCCAATCATTACAGGGTACGGTACAGTACACCACCGTGTATTCGCAGATCTTCCTGACCGATAGATTGATTGATTGCGTGTAATTTGTTTTCCTCCCTCCCCCTCTTGCTCGGGGGAAGGCGTGGAACGGGTCTTGCTTTCCCTTCCCTTCCCTTCCATAACGCACAACTTTGGCCTCTGGTTACATGCTTGTCGCGGGGATTTCTTTCCTTCTTCCTTTCTCCTGGGTGGGTGGTGGGCGGAATGGATCAGGCTGCAGATTTTGCTGGGTCGGAATTATGTGTCCCCGACAAGAGATGGGGATATCGGAGGGATGTTTTTTTTGATATCCGGGGTGTGGGTGGGTGGGATGATGGATGTCAGCTCGGTTGATGCATATATGTGTGTATCTTTGGTAGTGGGGTTTTCGCGGTGGTACAGGTTTGTGGAGATTTCGATTTTTGATTTTATGATATATAAAAATAAATAAATAAATGTGTGTGTGTGTACGATAGTAGTAGGAAGTGGAACGAAAGAAGGAGGGGAAGGCCAGCTCGTACCTACTGTACATAGTAAAAAAGGTGAGTGTGTGTGTACTGTACGTACACACGTATGTATGTATGTATGTATTCCCGTAAGTGAAGTGAAGCCAAGTGGGATAAGTACGATATCCTCCGGCCGCCGAATGAGAGTCGATATCAAGATACCGGTAAGATGAACAGTACTGTACAGTACTGTACGAGCACCTGCACAGACAAGACAAGACAAGACAAGACAAGACAAGCAAACCTCACACTCACCAACAAAATGTCCCTTTCCCCCCCCCTTTAAGAAATGCCTCCTCTTCATTCACTCGGCCCGGTGTTCGTTCACATGGAGCTCTACTCTGCTCAATCAAAATCAATGATTATATATTATCATACAATCCCATTCATTGGAAGAAAGAAAAAAAAAAAGCTCAATCACAAGTCTTGACTCGGCCCCACCAAAAAACCCCGCTCTAAATAATAATCATGATAATAATGATAAAAAAAAAACGGACAACCCATCACAACGAATCCTATCATATAAAACTGCTCCCTCTGTTCCGTCGGGGATGTAACCGTATCGGGACTGACGATTTATTCTATTCTATTCTATTTTATTTTATTTATTTCGTCCATTGAAAAAAAAAAAAAAAAAAAAAAAGTACCGATAAGATAAATAATTGTTTTTTTTTTTTTTTTTTTTGTCTTTAGAATCCCTGGGCAAGAACTCCGGATGGATGGATGGATATGGAACGGCAGTTTTTGAATGAAAGAAGGAAGGAAGGGATGGGGGTGTGGGGGGGGGGGAAACCCGACGATCTGGTGATTTGATTTGGGTTTTTGCTTGTCGTAGGGGAAGGGAAAAGGGTTTTTTTTTTTTTTTTTTTTTTTTTTTTTTTTTTTGATGGTGGTGGTGGTGGTGGTGGTGGTGAATCAATCGGTTGTCGTGTTACTTTTGAACTTGAGATGGAGGGGTCGCCGGTGGTTTGGTCTTTTTTTTTTATTTTAATATTTTTTTGTTTAGTGGTGGTGGGGGGGGGGGAATGGGATGGGATGGGAAGAAGGGGAAAGAAGAAGAAGCTTCTGGTGATGGTTGTCGTGTCGTGTCGTTGGGTCAGTATCGTACAAGTATAGTATAGTGCTTGATATTATTTATGATATAATTCTATATTGGGGCGGGTGGACTATCGTACTTCCTCCACATTGTGTGATGCTGTGCTCGCTCACACTCTCTGGCATGATATATATCCTATGATACGTGTTCTACTGCGCGGTGAGTTAGGTTCCCCATGCTCCCCCCGGGGATGCGATGTACCGTACGAGTACAGTAAATAGCTGTATGTATGTATAGTACAGTGCTGTATACTCTTCGAAGAAGGAGAGGTCCTTATCGTCATCATCCCCTTCCTTCCTTACCACCCGTGATATTAACGGAAATCCATAACGGTCCTACTGAATAATACTGAATAATCCACTTTCGGGACCCACCTCCCGAAACCCTCGAAAGGAGCCGGCAGCACAGACAGCCCAATATCATCAGCATTACCCATAAAGAACCAATCCCAACATCCCGGTATGACTTCTCCTTTCGCAAGGACGTGCATATATAACCCGCCGCGCACTCCAGGGAAATACCTGCGTCTTGCGCAAGGGAACACCCCTCCCCCTCCCGCCACCGACATGGGGTGAAGAGCCTCGTAGTGCTCACACGTAAAACCGATTTGGTAAAAAAAAAAAAACTGTGCGAGAATTGAAGGGAGAATGGGAGCTAGGAGAGATGGTTCGGAGGAGAAATCTGTAATCATCTCGTTCGTCACTCGGTGATTCTTGGAAATGCCTCTCTCTTTTTATTTTTTATTTTTTTTTACTCGAGGAGTCGCTGCTTGAGAGTCTGGGTGTGATATTAGCGGGTGGGTAGGTGGGTATGATAGGTAGGCAGGCAGGCGGCGGGGGTGGGGGATTACGTCCGTGCAAGGCGTGCATGCCCAGATCCACAAGATTTTGTATCTTCAGTACAACCCTGGAATCCCCGGACTTGTCGGGTTAAGATTGCTACTAGCGGTTATTCTTTCTCTCTCCCCTTCTTTACGTCGGGAGCCATCTCGCGCGAAACGGGCCACTGGCATGGCATGGCATGGCATAGCATTGTCGGTCAAACGGTGCAGCGGTGAGTTGGAGGGGGTGGGAGTGCGAGTACGCTTTTCATCCCCGAGATCCTTTCCTTTGTCAGACCGGCTGCGGCGAGGATGATATGCGGGTAGAGTAGAGTGGGTGCACGGTTTGGAGGGATGGAATTGAGATATCGTCGTAAGGTATTCCTTTCATTTTCAATTCGTTACCGGTAGATTTCTTCTTCGCCTGCTGTTTTGCGGGATTTTTTTGTTTTTTTTATTATATTTTGTTATCCTTTACAATCTGAATCGAGGCTTGTGGGATTTTTCGTGAGGTTGATCTAACTTATCCTCATCATGGCTTTTCACCAGAGTGAACCTTTTCAATACCATGCTCTTGGCGAAAAAACCTTCCGGATACCATTGACCGAGAAATATACCATCGAAAAAGTGAAACCTTCGCACAGAACCACATTGGTCTGACCTCGCTTAATAGTAGTATGTTCTTGGTGATTTTTTGGGCCAAGAATCCTAAGAAAATTGCTAGAAAATTTTAGAAAAATATTAGCAGGTCTCAAGTAGTTCTGGATTTTTTATAAGATTTTTTACAATATTTTTGGATTGTTTGAGGGGTAAAAAGACTGGGGAACTCTGTGCTAGAGTGAATCTTTTGTTGATCGTTGCAATGTGAAACCTTGCGATGGTATGTTTTTGCCAAGAATGGTATTAGAAAGGTACAGTACCCCCCTGTTTTCCATGGTATTTGAAAGGTTTTCTCCTTTTCACCACCGTCTGACCTTCCTTCTAATATCAGGCGAATCGGATTTTTTCTTTTTTTCCTCAAAGAAAAAAAAAAAAAAAAAAGAGGGAAGGAAAATGATAGGAGGGGGATATATATAAAAAAAGAAAAATAAAGAAAAAAGAAAATAATAATAATAATCGGGTGTCAATCGTACGGTACAAGCACCGTATTGCGCAATTTTCCCTCGATAATTAGAGTTAACCTATGAATAGTTCCCGACGTTCATAATGGTTCATGTGGTGCGGCTGGCCTGGGCGAGAAGGGGATCACCGGGGCAGATCTCGATACTGTGTTCATATCGAGGGCCCAATGACAACCGGCTGACCGCACCGAGGACCGCAGCCCTGTTCTGTTCCGCTCTCTTTTGGAGTTGAGGTACCGGTATGGCACGACACTGTGAGTGCGGCGCGATGTTAAGTTGATCGACCAAGACTTTGGCGATGGTGGCAATTGAAGGACCGACTGGGGGGGAAGGAAAAGAAAAGAAAGAAAAAGAAAAAGTCTGACTGCCTGCCTGCCTTGTGGGCTAAGAACATTCTGTAGCGAGCTCCTGCCCATTAATCCGTGAGCAGGACTTTTCGTCAACGAAGGGCGGAGATTGAGGATTCGATATTTCTGTTGGGGAGGCGGGGCCTAGGTGCATGGGGGGCGAGAAAGTGGACACCATCAAACAGGAAAAGGCAAGACCAGTCGGTCACATTTGATCACTCGGGGGTGGGGTGGCAGTTCATAAAGTGCGTTTCCCTTGAATAGAGCATTCAGGCACAGCCAGTGAAATGCCTCTAACCTTCCTGGTCCGGTCCCGTTTCCAATGCTGTGGGTTCCGAGCAGGAGCCAATAGCCTGACACACGGCGATCAATAGGTTTAATGGGCCTGATTACGATAGTCTGTCTAAGCGATCCGTTTTAAGCCAACCCCCGCTCTCCTCCAGCTTCCCACACCACCACCACCGCTGCGCATCTGTATCGGTTTAGGCTCGGCTGATCGAGGAGGAGGAGTGGAAGGGAGGTTTGCCCTTCCCACCTATCGCCGCCACTGCCAATCCTTTCCTCTCCCAACACAACGCAGAATGAACACTGGCGATCACTCGAAGCCCTCTCAGCGTTGTATGCCACGGTCGCGACCCAGTGCGTTGGCGCATTCTTTAAACTTGTCTCTGGGTCGCACTCTCCATTCTCACTCCTTCCTCCCTCCATCATCTTCCCGGTGCCTCTTCCCCTCTTACTGGTCGCTGGAACATCTGGATGCTGCTGGGAGGGAGGGCTGGTTTTGCGCGCTGCGCGCTGGCAGAGCAATCATAGAGTATCCCCTAAAGCATCGCGTGAGCACGTGATTTCCCAGTTTCAGAGTCCCAGGGAAGCCGATTGGTATTTTGGGTGGGGAAGGAAGAGTGCACGGGTTTCGCCAGGCTGTGTAGGCCTCCAATGATAACGATACTCGAGTATAGGCCGACATTCGCCCGTATTCAAATGGGTTCAGTGTGGTGGGTGAGACACAAAGACCCAAGTGAACTTGACGAAAAAGTGCACCTGAAGACAGAAGAAGAAAAAATTTAACAACGCACATCGGAAACCCAAGGAAGGAAGAAAAGAAAAGAAAAATGTATATGCAGTTGACAGAATGCTTAGGTTTCCTACTACCGTAAAACGCTTAGCCAGTTGGATGCGGAGAACCCCACACCTGAGCCAATTACAGAATCCAGACCCGAATACCAGTTATCCCCCTGAAACGGCAATTAGTTAGAACCCCCCACCCCAAACGAGTGATTCCAAATGACCAAGTGGGAAGCCAATCAAATCCCAAAAGCCAACACTTCCCTCACTTCAAACTCCCCCTCCTCCACTCACCGCACAATACCCTTCCCGCACTTGGCAAATATCGAACACCCCAGAAAACCAGAATCAACCTCATGCTACGGCACCACACACAGCCCTTTGAAATTACCTTCAGCTATGTCTCAGGAACCGCCCAAAGCCTTTCCCCTCACTTCCTCCTTTCTACCCGCGCTCTGCCGGTAGATACCACACCAACATTGGCACCTCGATCATCAGTGTTGCCTTTCCATTCCCCCGGGTTGGGTTCATGTGGTGTAGTGTAAGACTGGGATTGTGGGATGGATATGGTTCGGGAGGCGTTGGCAGGGAGCAGCTTTGGTAATGGAAGGCTGCAGCCTCGAATGCATGGAAATGGGCTACCGCTCCCCCCTCCCTTTCATCTCTACTTTAGACCTTTGGCCAACGTACTGATAGCTGCACCCGCGGAACAGGGGTTTTGGTTGATTGCACAGGTTGTGGTTTCGTGGGGAGGGTTTTGTAGACCCTGGGAGGGGATTGGCTAGTAATTGGCTCGTGCATTATATGCTGTTTTTCACTGTATAAGGCTGTTGTCTGTTTGGGCTACGAGAGAACGTCTTCGTGAGCTTGGTGTAACTCCTATATCAAGGCTGACCAAGGTAGCACCCCCCCGGTCCGTCTATACCTTACAAAATCAAATATATCGCTGCGCCGAGGTGTAGATATCAAGCTGAAGGCACGGCCTCAAGCGCTGCTTTGTATCATCCTCAACGGGCTTCCACAGATCAAGTGTATAGGGCCTATAGGCGGTTCCGAATGGCAGTGAGTGGGTGAAGTATGATACCGTACACAAATAGCTCTTTCGAAGCGCTTCTCGTGTTAGCCCTACCTCGCTCACTGACGAAGGAGCGTTTCATAAATTCTAGGCCCACGAGATTTCTCTCCATGAGCCGGTATCATGGTCGGTTCGAGTTGGGCTCACTTGTGTCATACCTTTTTGAACGGAGGTGCTGCTGTAAATCCTGGTGGGAATAGAATGGTCTGTTTATGTTGTATATTTGTACAATTTGGGCATTTACAACTCCATCAAGGCATCATTTCTCCCCCGATTGTCAAACTATAATATCATATCACGCCGCCAAGAAATGAGGCAAAACTTAAATATGAGTGATAATTAATGATTATCTCGGGTTTTTCGCATGGCTTTCTGACGTGGGATTATGGTTATTGTTTTAGCTCCGATAATACAGGTAATATTATAGTCTCTTGGTTTGAACGTTGCAACTCGACAACTGTCACATAACTTGCTCTAAAAACAAATCTTTAAAACTCCTCTAATATTATTATTATTATTTTTATTATTATGATACGGGTATGGCAACTGTGGGAGGTAAAACAAGTTTTAACGGTTTTACCAGCAAGATTACTCACTAACAAATCTGATTGCCTACTATAATACTACTAACAGAGTATTCTGAACTTCCTAATTTTACCTTATGACAAATTAACTGAAGGATGATTGAATTTCTTCAAATTTGGAGAAAGAAGGACTTCAAATTCTGATTCTGACATTCCATTCCACTAAATTTTTTAAAAAATTGATAATATTAAGGTAAGTTATATCTAATACTACTCTATTATATTTCTCTTATTTAATTTTCTTCTGTATTTATCAATCAACTAGGATATAATTTTTACTATACTTGTAAAAGTTATGAAAATTGTCTCTCTAAACTAAAATAAATAAGCTTACATCTTTTGTATAAACTTTATATAACTGAGAAATATAATAGGAAGAAGTAGTAAATTTTTTTATAAAACTACAATATAATTAGAAAAAATAGAAGTCAGATATACTTAAATTTAAGAAATTCGTAAGGAAATTACATAAAGTATTATATATGTTCTACCCTGCGGGGCAAGATATTTACTTGGCCAAGGGGATATCCTATTCATTAATAGGATATCCCCTTGATCAAGCAGGGTACTTGTGTGGTGGGGTATCCCACTTGACAAGCCGAATTTAACCTATCCCACTTATCAAGATAAAGTTTTTTAAAAATTTCTCTGTACCTTACTCACCGATTTAACTCTATGATATGGTAACAAATTATCTCACACTGCTTGCACAACCTTCTCCAGACCTCCCACTCAAACACGTTTCACCTTTCACAACCATCCAGATGGTGTCTGGAAATGAGAATAGTGACTCTTATGCACCATTAACCCATGCTACATTTTTAGAATTCAGTGCATGGCTAAAATCTTTAGATCATAAAAACCGAGTATGTATTTCTTCCAACTCTACCAGTGATGATTTCTTGACTAACCTCTATACCTACATAACTAGTGGCTATTAAGTATTGAGAACGTAGCTGAGTGTCGGAACTGGATCATTTTTGAAAATGAAAAACCTGGCCCAGGACCTGAGCAATAAAAGCAATACAATCAGTGTCATGATGCCAAAGCTTCATACTTAGTAAGAGATGGCTAGCTCTTTCGTAAGGGGTTAGTCAAGGATGGGATAGTGGAACAAGATCAATTGGTGATTTGTGATAATGAAATCTTTTACAAAATTTGAGATATTCATCTTCAACTAGGACATGCTGGTATGAATAAGACCTTCATCGGAATTAAGGAATAATTCTATGGGATAACCAAGGTGTAAGTTGAGTAGCTAAGCTAGAGAATAATTTTCTTGAATGGAGAGGGATATACTTGGCTAGTTAGCTTCAAATTACTGTTTAATCAGTTCTTATTAGGTCCTGTACTAGATGGTATCATGAAATCTTACTTTGGAAATCTTGATGAGTGGGATAGATCAAAATTTACTTTATGAGATGGATATCCTACCAGGAAAGTGACCTACTTGGCCAAGGGGATATCCTCTTGCTCAAGCAAAATTCTTGTCCGGCAGGATAGAACATATATGTTAGATGGAGACAACCAGTATAGACTTGGAGATTTTTAAGCCAATCGAGATTTATGTATATAGACAGAAGTTTGTCTAGGAAGTCTTGAAAGCAACTTGTTTCATTTATGACTACTGAGGGTGCAAGAAAGTAGAATAGAATCGTAAGAACAATATTATATTGTTAAGGTCTCTTCTTCGTTGCTTGATGATTTCTAAAGCTTGGGAGACATGTTGATATTTATATTCTATATCTGAGTGTTCACGGACTACATCTATCAAACATACATAATATGCATCTCCTCAAATATAACTCGCAACGTCGGATTTTCCATGAAGGTGCGAACACTGTAATGGGAGCTCCCTCTGGGAAGATGGATCCCAAGATTGCGACCGCACCGAAGTATTCTTTCAGAAGTAAAGATAAAGATAATCAACAGTAGAGTTGAAAAAATAAAATGGTAAAACTAAATATTGTTAAGCCACAGCTTTACTCAATTAAGTCCTGATCTCGAGAGGTAGTTGATTGCCAGAGTAGAGGAGAACTCGCATATACTTAAGTAGGTTTGGTATGCTGCCAGTTACTCCCCATCACTACTCTGCGTTCGCAAGCACCCAACTCCCGTGGGCTGTCTAGCCAACCTGTACGGGTTGGACCAAAGATCCCCCATAGCAAGCTAGACCACTCAGTGGTGTTTTAACATCTGCTCGATAGAAGTGTTTTAGCCGCTGCATCTCCAATGCAACCCCAGGAGTAAAAACTCTTCATATCGCGGTCATGTCAGTGGCAAGCTGTCATACCCGTGCAGATACTATACCAACTATGGAACTCTCTTCCCATATACACTTAGTCTTCTGCAAGCATTTGCGGCTCCTGAACATCTATCCGGTTCTACTCATTTCCTTATCATTCCGGAAGATAGCCACGTAGCTCCTCCGATAGACCACTCCGCAGGTTGACTACCAATAGGCGCTACCCACAGTCAACCCTCCTAGAAGTAGGTCTTATCGTGACCTCGGACTAGTGTCTCAGAGTCCTTAACGATTCTCTAATACTATTACTCTTTCGGGGCAACGGACTTCGGTTACCCCTCCTACAGGCCTCCAATAACCTCACATACTACTCCTAACTTCAAAGTAGTATTACTCCGTCGGTTTTGGTCCGTTTTACATCAAACCACCTGGAGGCTATTTTCCAGGTTCTCCTCTTCCCCCTCATATATCCTGCGGACAGCTTCCAGTCGGACGGACGGCGTGAGCACATACGGAGTTACGGCAATATCTCCACTTGGAGACTTTTGCTAGACTTATAACAACTCTTCAGGCTGTAGCCCATCACGCTAGGGACTTATAATGGGGCCGGAAGGGGGTGTTAGCAACCACACCTCCAAGTTACAGCTTGTTCGGAGCTCAACTGGTTGTGCGGGAATGATCTGCACAACTTAGGATTCGAACACCCTATGTAGATTTGCATGATAAACAATCTAGTAACTTCCTCCGAAGTCCTGCGTAACAAGTTACTTTCAAGGTGGGGTAACTTGGCTCCATAGCAGGGTAACACATGGCCCGGGGCAGGGTAATCCCAGTCTGAAGGTAGGGTAACTCTACCTGGACTCTCTGTTAAGTAATTCAGGCTAACTCTCAAATTGACTACTTTGGTTACCCTACAGAGTAGGGTAACCCCCAACCTTTACTAGTACCTATGTACCTTTGGTATTTTCTAGTATGCCCGACTGAGGTACCTAACCACCGGTACCTCCACTCGGTAGATCCAAGTCTACCGCCATCCCTACCACGGTAGTCTCTTGATACCAGTATGGGTATAGGTTTGGCTACTTGTAATAGTACTCAGTGGAGTCTCGTTACACACTGGGAGACCCTGAAAACCATTACACCCTCTTCGGTAATTACTATTTTCTTTCTGGAAGACATATTTATCTCCAATAGTAATTATCTGATTCTCAGAGTCTTTAGACCTGTAGCCAAGTTCTCAAGTCGAACTATGTTAGCTCCAATAGCCCTCTCCATTGTCGAGAGAATGAGTCTCGATATGAAGTTACCTTTGCATATATGCTGGAGTCGAAGACTTCTAGTTGTGATAGCTTAATAACTAACCAATGAAATGTATTCAGATATCTTCCTGCTCATAGTGGGGAAGCCATTCTATTGAATGCATTTATAATTCCATGGTTGGCAACTTCTGATTGTCTTGTATAATGCGGGTTAGTCGTTGGGTAGTATTGGTGATAATTCCTGTAACCGTGACACTACCCCTAACATAATTCTAACACTCCATAGAGCCTATTAGCTTCTTCAAATAGTGCCTTCCAGGATTTCTAGACTCTCTTTAGAGATGAAGGGTGGATGTAAATGTATTGGTTCATTGACTTAGAACCTCTTACATTCAACATTATAACCTGGTGCAAAAACGTCCCATTACTTGCAGCCTATGTCAAAGATAACACATCTTTGAAGTCTAGTAACCTCCTTAGTAGTTGATGGATTGACTTCATTCTACTTCCCAGGTCTTGTCAGAGGTCTCCTCTTATATATCCTATAAACAGCTTTTGGTTGGACAGACAGCAGCAACATATAGTATGGTGTTATTCTGACATCTTCAAAATTGTGACCATATAGTCATAGGACGGAACTAAGGTTAATATGTATGATGACACATGGGTCCCATAAGGGGGTCGGAGGGGGGTGTTGGAGGCCAATAAATTCAATCTCTATTAAAGTTACCCTACCTAAGGTATTCCTAAACTATTGAATTTTGGTACTTCTTACTATATACATAAGAATAATGACACTTTATAAAGTAACATACAGATAAGTTATAGCTACTTGTATGAATGAGTTGCTGTTGGACACTCATATAAGGTGTTGATTGGTGAACCAATAAATGGACAGTTTGACAGTGCCAAGTGCAGTGATATAATTTGATATATGGGAGAAAACCTATGATCACAGATATTGGTTTTCACAACATATTGATTGACCTTTGCCTATCTGCATATGTATAAATCCATATTCTCATTTATCTTCTTATAAATACAATGATTATGCTTTAAACTAGATTCAAAATTACACTTTGAGTTCCAGTACTCAAAAGAGCAGCAACTTTGAGTCTAAATTGGCATACAGATATGTCATACTAAAAGATAGTTGAAGTGTTGAATTTGAAGAAATCAATAGTAGAGAATCTGATTATAATAAAAGGGCAAAGGTAGTAAGAGTAAAATACTACTAGAAATCATGGATACTGCTTGGCATGCTCAAGGCTTTATTCTCTTGCCCACTAGCATATCTGGCCATCTACATCACTATCAGGCTATTTATACTACTACATGTCCACTGGCACTATTACCTGTCTGACCAACTACCATTAGTTCTTTTATCACCTGTTAGTTTGACCATTCCCATATTTAATGTACATTCTTGGTGATAGCTAATTGTCCATTCCTGCTATTTAATTTCCCTTTCTTTATTCCTGTATTTATTCTATGAGCATGAGAGGGTGGAAGATATTGAGAGTACAGAAGGTAAATTGAGTGCAGGAGGCATATTGGGAAGGCTTTAGGGAGTTTCTTGTTTGTTCTTTCTTTTGTTAGCATCAGAAGCGCACAGAGGAGATAGGGAATAGGTGTGGGAGATGTTAGAGACTTTGATATGAGAGTGATAGTAGGAAGAGTAATATTGGTGATCGCTGTTATTTATTTATACTCTTATCTTCTCCTATTATATTAGAGAAGTTATAGAATAGCAGAGTCTTGGATTGAGAGATAGAGTTATCAAATAGATCAAGTTTCAGAGTAATTTGGTAATAGCCAGTTCCCCTCCTATTTCGCTGTCGCTCATAGTTGGGGAAAGCAAGTGGGACGCGAAAGCAAGTGGGACGCACCAGTTTTTTTTCTTTTTTTCTTTTTGACTTACCCTGAAAATGAAGCTCAGCTGGTCACAACATCCCACTTCATCAATTGTAGATCCGATTCCATACAATCTCCTCACAGTAGTTCCAAAAGCATCACAGAATCGTCATGGAATTGAGGCTCATAAGATCCAGAGAAAGATCTTAGTTCTGAACATTTTGAATTATCGCAGCTTCCTCCTGATTTTTTTCAAGCTTTATTAATGCTACAGCCCACGCATGAAAGTATTACAAGCTCAATTGATTTCCAATTACTTGCTTTAGACACTAACACAGCTGAGAGTGAGATTGATTCTCGAAGAAGAGAAACTGAGGAGAGACTCAGATCTGCCGTAGGACATGGTGGTATGGGAAACGGAAGTAAAATAAAGTGTTTTGGAATGCGAAAAGACAGATAGATTCTAGCAGCAGTTTCTTAGGCATGAAATTGAAAGGACAGAATTCACATATCATTTCTAAGTAGATAATAAGATGCTTTTAATACAAGATGATCCACATCTAATTTGGTGCCTGTGTGGATGAAAATTTTCATCTTGTAACCGGTACTGGTACTCAGTTAAAGATTTTGTTTTATGTTTTGTTTTAAGTATCGCTTTGATACTTGGTTTGTTTGAAGTATCTTTCTGATACTTAGTTTGTTTTATGTTTTGTTTTAAGTATCACTTTGATACTTGGTTTGTTTGAAGTATCTTTCTGATACTTAGTTTGTTTTATGTTTTGTTTTAAGTATCGCTTTGATACTTGGTTTGTTTGAAGTATCTTTCTGATACTTAGTTTGTTTTATGTTTTGTTCTAAGTATCGCTTTGATAATTGTTTTGTTTGAAGTATCTTTCTGATACTTAGTTTGTTTTATGTTTTGTTTTAAGTATCGCTTTGATACTTAGTTTGTTTGAAGTATCGTTCTGATACTTAGTTTGTTTTATGTTTTGTTTTAAGTATCGATTAGATACTTATGTTGTTTTACCAAAGTGTATCGCTTGATACCTTTGTTTAGTTTCGTTCATGCTAGACATGAACAGATTTGTGTATTTAAAGACTGTCCTATTCCACGATGGAAAGGACAGACTTCGACAGACAGTATTTCAATATACTTGGTTGAACGGTTACTCTTTAGTTTCTCCAGTACACCTCTGAAGCCTCCTTTAGTTTACACAGCTCTCGCCTCCTCTCTGGAAGAGCAGGCCACCTGTCAACTATCGTATCTCACCTCGAAACGTGATTAGCACCTAGCGAACACGTTACACATCTTCAGTACAGGGACACTCAATAATCTTGTTCCACTGAAACATGAAGGAAACAAGAGAGAAATTTTCATGGCAAGGAGAGAGAGAGAAAACTGTACAGAGACAACAGAGTGATAATAGTTTCAGACATCAAGTAAGGTATAACAGAAAGTTCGTGAAGATCTTATATGAAGCTAATAGTAGGTGTAAAAATGAACCTGAGGGACTAATCCAACAGAAACAGTTTCAAAGAGGATGATAGAGAGAATTTTGCTGCTACATCTGATTCTGATTCTTCTATCATATGAGCCCATATAAGTTAAAACCTGACTCTCGGGTTTTTTTGAAATGTGGAGAAAAATACATTACAACCGTGATTACCCTCCAAAAAAAGTTTGGAGATAGAACAACTTTTATCTTAACTACACACATAACACAATACTGTACCCTTAAAAAAAACTTTAAAATTTTTCTATAACTATGCAATTTTTATTTAGACCTCCTAGTTTACAACTATGATTTCAAATTTGCTATTATAATTAAACTACATAGTTTTAGGTAATTTTTTGTTCTTAGAACCCAGTGGATAACCATGCCTTTTAAGCAAATTACTCCTCTGAATTACTTGTACTTCAGAGCCTTGTATTTTAACCGCTTCATCCTCTTCCTCCACGCTCTTTTCTGGCTCTTGTGGCTCCTCAGATAATGTTGTAGTTATAATAGGTTGCGATTAAACTTCCCATCTTAGGAGCAACTTATGATATTACATAAGCGAGACATCAATGTTGCACAAGTTAAATTGAACTTCAAAGCCTTATAACATAACAACAACTTATGTGTTACCTATGATTTCTCATTCTACTGATACACAGAGTGTAAAAGTTATTTTAGATGGTAAAAATTGTATTTGTGAATTTTTTAGTTTTTTGGACATAAAACATGCTACAGAGGTCATCTAGAGTTGTAGAATATTTTCTGAACTACTGTACAGTTACTTTATATGTCTAGCTATATGGTTAAGCAAAAATAAATGTTTTGTGGTTGAGGTCCGATAGTCAAGTTTTAACTTATACAGGCTCATATGAAATTTGATATTCCTAATTGCAATCTGCAATTATGTAAGCCTCTCTTGGCATCTGTTAGTAAAGAAAAAAAAAAAAACTGGCGCGTCCCACTTGCTTTCGCGTCCCACTTGCTTTCCCCAACTATGAGCGACAGCAAAATAGGAGGGGAACCGGCTATTAACCTTTTGCACTTTTATTTGTGCAGAGTGTTCATAGTGCATTTAGTTCTTATTACTTCATTCAGTTATTGCTGTGTGATATATTTCTATCTCTAGTAAGCTTGTTAATTTTCAATAAATACTAGTATAGTGTAAAGTTCCTAGCTTGTGGTTAATTAATAGCGATGGGTAACGATACATCTCTCCTTAGTTATTATCTTATCAGATATAACAGTTCTTAGATCCGTTGATCTACGTTATCGCAATTCGTTGGATAACGCCTGTTAAATCCTAACTAAGATAACTTCTTCTTACGTAGGCTCGTGAGAAATGTGTCGGATATGCAAATGTGATAAAGAGCGTAAAGATGTTTTATTCGTAAAAGTAATAAGTAAGGAAAGTACTTAGAACATTCAATCTAATTTATTTATACTAGTACCGCCGACTCCGGCATACGACCAGTCTCCCCCGCGCCCAAAAAATCACAAACTAAAATACACTACCACGGGCGCAATCCCGTCCCGCGACCGCTCCACCCAAACATAAATCCAAAAATCACTACCTAAGGGGCTCACGGGCGCTCATGTCGACCGGCAACATCCCGGATTAACGCGTCTTCCCCTTCCCGCAACCCGACCACCAACACCAAACCAACACAACTACTCCGCCCCCAACACAATCTCATCAACATACTCAACAAAGGAAACATACAATCTGTCCCAACATCCACGCTTCTTCCGATAGTGCTCCCCCATCCTATTAACCCTTCCAGCAACCCTCCGTTGGTCGCAAAAGGGGCACCGTTCCCGCTCGATAAACCCAAACAGCCCGGCCCACTTGAGTACGACGGCCGTCCGCAAAGAAAGCACCAGATCGTCCCAGTCAAGCCAGTGTCGCCGCCAAAAAAGGTCAAGGCTCGCCGAGAGGCAGCCCGGGTTGTTATCGAAGTGAGCAGAGAAGGAGGGCCGTGTGGAGGTGCCTTGGTAGGTAATCGCCATGTTGCAGCTCGGACACCGTGTAGCGACCGAGTTCGGGAGGAAGAACCACTTGGTGGGAAGATGCTTACTCGGAAGCACGCACTCCCCTCCAGGATGTCTCTTTTCGCACCGCAAACAAGTATCAGGCGTCCCTATGCACACTCGCCTCCCGTCCCTCTCCACAGTCAGTGTACCATCAAACGGGTTACCTGCGACCACCAACTCCCCGTCCACCTCCTTGACATGACGGGGGATCCCCAGTCCCAGCCACCCGTGTTCCAACCACCAGTCCTTCCACCCCGCGATTGCCGAGTCCTTGAACAAGTCCTCCATCGCCGGCCGCTTCCAACTGTACCGTTGGCAAGTAGTCCAATGATATCTCTCCTCGCGTCCTTCACACTCGCCGTGTCCCACCAGGCCGGTACCGCTGCGAATCCTAGTCAATACATAGGAATCCATCCTTGTTAGCCCGCGAAGGTGTCTGGGAGCTTTAGGCCCACGAGCATAATACCCGTAGCCTTCACTGACATGCCAAGCCTCCCATTCCTCCTTCCTCAATTCACGGGCCAACGCAGCGTGCCCTATACCAAAGCTGACCCCTTCCCACCGAAATGGCTGTAGCGGCAGGCGTGTACTCTCCTTGGTCTTTCTGTTGACCAGCTCGTTGCCCTGAATGCCCATGTGTCCCAGAACCCAACCAAGGCGCGGACGTACAGCCTCCATCAGAGGTGCCATAACTTCCCACATCTCAGCCGAGTCCCCCTCGGGCAACATATTCTCAATCAGAAGCAGGGCGGGGACGCAGTCCAAGAACACATGTACCCCTCATCCCTCACACATACCACTGACCTCCCGTAGGGCACAGACCACAGCAAACAGCTCGCATTCGACGATGCTTCAGGACGGTGGCACCGAACACCCCCCTATCCCAAGTGAGACCCCCCGTTCGAACACAGCCCAAGCGACACCAGCACCCCCGTCCATCTTGGATCCATCGGTATACACCACCAGATCCAAGCCGCTACTGAGCTCCTTGACCTCTCCGGCGTGCCTGAGGGCCGTGGTTTCCTTCCCCTTCCCGATTGCAACCGTGGGATGGTATGAAAGCACTTTGTCCGAGTGCTGTCGGTGGGCCACCATGCCTTCCTCCTTCCAGTCCAGCCTGATCTGTCCGAACCACGGATGACTCTCGCAGTATCGGTAATTGATGAACCAGCCATAGCACCTCCGTTGTAGGTACCTGCTCTGAATAGCGACAGGCGTAACCCCGTATTCGGCCAGCAAAGCGTTGTTAGCTAGCTTCATTGGGGTCCAAAACACTGAGCGGAGGCAATCGTTAACGTGGACCTGAATCTGCTTCACATACGACGGGTAGTCGGTTACAAACTCAAGTCCGTAGTAGACGGTCGGAAGGTAGGCTGCCTGTACCAAATGGTAAGTCTCCCACGCTCCCAAACCCCCAACACTCCCAAATCTCCTCCCCAGCGCCGCAATCCTCCTCCTCACACCCAACCCCCTGTCCAACCAATAACGTACATGAGAAGAAAAGTTAAGAAATACATTGAACCTATACCCAAGAACCCGCAGGTCCTCAGACGGCAACACCATTTCTCCCAACAATTCCATTCCTTCCCACGCTCTATCACCAAACCCAATCCACTGTGTCTTCAACGCACTAAACCCCATTCCCCTGTCTCGCGCAATATGATCACAATCGCGCAACAATTCCCCAGCATGGTATCGGGCAGCATCAAAAGAGTCAGCTGCCACCATGATGACCCCATCATCAACGTACGAGGCCACTAAATGCCGGACACCAGGGGAGTAACGTAACCGTGGTGTGAAAACGTCAGCCACGTAAGCGCCGAACAGAAAGGGGGAGAGTGGGGACCCCTGGGGGACACCCATGCTAACATGGTACACCCGGGAAACACACCCGTTGAACCGGAAGCGAACAGACCGACAACCCATTCATCTCCGAACCCATTGACACAGGTTGGGAGGGCATCCCCGGGCCACCAGGAAATCTGACAGGAGGTTGATGTCGATGTTGTCGAACCCTCCTTCTACGTCCATCGACAGGATCAGTCGCTTGTATCCCTCATTGTGCTGGAGGAATTCCTGAATGACCGCCATGGCATCGTGGACGCCCCGCCTCCTGCGGGAGCCAAACTGTGTCTCACCGAGGTCTAGACAGGTGGCCAGCCGGAGTAACACCACCCTCCCCGCCACCTTAGCCGTGGTCGGGAGTAGATGTATCATGCGCCAGGATTTGACAACATCATACCGCGGCTTGTCGAGCTTGGGTATGAGCACTACCTCGGCCCTATGCCAGGCCGGAATGTCATGTCGCAACCCATAATCAACGAGGCGTCGCAGTGTCTTGGCATCCCTCTTCTTCCAAAACCTTAGGAAAGGATAACCAATGTCGTCTTCGCCGGGGCCCGTGTTCGTGGGAGATCTTGCCAGCGCTGTTTCCATTTCCTGGGCACTGTCCACCTCTATCACGTTTTCCACCCACTGAGCAGGGCCACCAGGTTCAAGCTGTTGTGCAATCAGGTCGCTTATCTCGGCGTGTGTGGTAGCCAAGGAGCCGTCGGACCGCACCATCGAGGGCAGCGTGCGCTTGGCCTCCAACTTTCTTGCCAGCCTGAAGATGTCGGGGTCCTTGCTTTCCGCCAGCTTGGTCCTATTGTGGTCGAAACAAGCCCTCAACAGCCAAGCCCGGTAGACACACCTTGCCAGCCTAAAGTCCTCAGTCCGCTCCGCCGTGCGCTTGGAGTATCTCTTCAGCCGGGCCACATCCAATCTCATCCTTTCCAACTCAGGCGTCCACCACCCGCACCGACTTCTGCCAACGGAAGCCCGTGGGAGTGCGTCCACCACACTTCTCACTCCTCTCCACAGCTGCTCATCATCCACCTCTTTCAGGGTGTCCAGCTCTTTCCCAACCTTTCCCCACACCGCCTTTTTCCAAGCAGGCCTCCTTCTCACAAGATTGTCAGGTAGGTCCACATGGAGCCGGATAGTTTGGGCGGCATGTTCGCAGCCGACCACATCAAGGTATCTGTGCTTTAGGTACGGCCGTCGGTACAAGCAGAGGTCTATCATCGATATATCGCGGAATGTCGGCCGGTCAGGCGGAGTCATGTTCAGCAACTGTGGCGCCATTCATTCCCGCAACCATCGTCCGCAATGTTCCTGCCTGGCCATCTCCGCCCGTGGGTCCCAGTCTCGATGTCTGGCATTGAAATCACCAAACGCGATATCCGGTTCCCCGACGTCCCCCAGTCCTGACTGATATTCGGCCTTGGTGTGCGTAGGTGGGATGTAGACGCCTGCGAGCACCCTCTTCTCACCTTTCTCCCAAAGCCCAACCTGAGCACAAGCGCCCCTATGTCCAACAACATCAAACAGCCCGCACAAATGCGAGCGAACAAAAACTTCTACCCCCGATCCAACAACAAAGGAAAACAAATCCCAACCATCCACCTCCACCGGTACATGCTGTCCCTCCGAATCAACCGGAGGTTCCAAAACAAAAAACAAATCAACAAAAGAAAACAAATCAAATGCCAGCGCCCGATTCCTGCCGCTCCTCCCCACATTCAATGCTATCGCCGTGATACGCATTAAAAGGGGGCCTCAACAGATCCGCTCGGGCCACAGGGGCCAAAGTCACTTAAAAAACCCTCAGAATCCCGGGCGAACCACATAGTATCGCCCTTCTTGGGAACGGGTTTCTTTTTCAAAATTCCGCGCTTTGGGGAGGGGGAAGGGGGGGGTCGTTCAGGCTCCTTACCCTTAGCCTTGGCAGACTTTTCCCTCGGGACAGCCTCCTCTTCCTCATCACTACTCACTTCCACTACCCTGGGAGTTGGTGACCGTCCCCTGCTCCGGCGCCGTGGCCGTCTGCCCCTCGCAGTTCCCTTACTCGTAACGTCGGGCACTTCAGATGATGAGGCTGCGGCAGTGGCCGTCATCGTCATGGGCGGGGAGGATATGGGAGTCCTAGAATCAGCTTTCAAGGCAGGACACCTCTCATACCCAGCAAAGTGATCGGTCCTATCACACAACCAACACAACCTGCGGGTGTGTCCACATGCCTCCCCCACGCCTCCGGGGCACCCTAGAGCCTTACACATGTGCTCTCTGGACAGGTGCTCCCCGTAACAAAATCGACACCGGGAAGGGAGGGCACAGGTGGCCTGAAAGTGGCCCACCTGCAGACACTTACCACAGACCTTCGCCGTACGGTGCTCAGTGAACACCCTAACATTCTGGGTACCGCCACGAAGGAAGATCCTCCCGGCCTCCAAAGCAGCCTTGGCTGCCTCATTTTCCTCCACCACAAAGCGAATACCGCAAGACACGGCGTTGGCTTGCCTCATGGCATGAATGGACCCCATGATGTCGGGGCGGGATACGGTGACGATGCCGGGATTACCTAGCTCCAGGTCAGTGCGTAGGCCATCCGAGGCCTGCTCTCCAACCCATCCATCAACCTTCCAGATGGAACCATGGCCAGTATCGGAAAGGGGGACACCCGTCACCATGATCTTGACCTTCCTCACGTCCTTCTGGAAAACAAATTCCGGGAGTGATAGCTCCTTCAACAGTGCCAACCGGGCCCTATCAAGACGATTGCCAAGCTCAGCAGCAGAGTGTGCCGCGAGGGTGAGGAAAATACACCCAATCTCATTCCGAATATGTCCAGCCCGAACGTAAGGGCAGGTGCCCCTAATTTTCGGCGAGTTGGACAGGGTGATGTTGATGCGGGCACGGATGGCCTCAATCGTCACACCCTCTGGCAGGGCCACTTCTTTGCGGGTGGCGAACCGCATCGTGATGTGCCTTCCCCTGGCATCTGGGGTAGGCGAGGACTGGGGTGGAGCCGGCTTTGGTGGTGGCCCCTGCTGACTGGCGCTGCGAGGAGGGCCGTCGCGAGGGATCAAGTTAGGCACCACGTTGTAGATCCTCCTGATGGCGCCTGGCCCCGACGAGAGGGTTTGCACCGCGGGTACTGGGGCGGCAGCAGCGCGGGGTGTGTCCTGTCCGTCAGTAGTAGTCTTCCCCTGAGTCTTGGCCGGGGTCGCCGATGTCACTTGGCTGGCCTGAGCCGCCATCTTTCTTCTCCTTCTGGCAGCACCACTCAGGCGCCTGCCTCTCTTTCTCTCCTTCTTCTTTCCATCCTCCTTCTCCTCCTCATCCACCCAGCTCACCTTCTTCTTCTCCACAGCTTTTCCCACCTTCAGAACTACCCCCCCATCACTGGAAGAGCTGCCACTGCTGGTGCTGTGGGAGGAGGCTGCCGACGTGGGCCGAACCAGGACTGTCTTGTCCTTCAATGGGATGGCGGGTTTGGGCACGTGTGCCATCCTTTTCACCATATCCACGAAGGATGCTTTAGTAGCAGGGGCCGCCGGAGCAGCACCCTGGCCCTTAGTAGGGACTTCAGTAGACCCCTCTGACGAGGAGCGGGGAGCAGGGGTAGTCCCTGAGGACTCAGGGGTCACAGAGGGGGAACGACGGCGGGGGGCCAACCTACCTTTCAGGGTGGCAATTTCCTCCGCCTGCCGGCCAACTATCTCCGTCAGGGTCCGGACCGCATTTTCCAAACGATGAAACCGACGCCCTATCCACATAATGGGGACCGTTTCCACGATCTCATCTTTCATCCAAGTCCGGACATCCTCCACAGTGTCAGGCTCCTCGGACCCGTCCGCGCTGGGAAGAGGCGACAGGAGGGGTTGGGTATTCCCGGACCGGATATCCTCAAGGCCCTCCAACATGGACCCCACAATACTGCCAGACCTGGGGGCGGGGGAGGGGGACTTACCAGCCGCCATCATCTCATCCACCTCAGCCATAATCTGGTCAGCCCTTGCCATGGCCGCATCAGCATCCTCTGGCTGGGTTTCTGGCAACGGCACCTCCAAGGGAGTATTCGTGCTGCGAGGGATTCCCAAAGATCCTTCCAGGATACCCCCAGGCGACGTGGGAGGCAGAGAGCTGTAGTCGGGAGGGGATGAGCCAGGGACTGGGGTACCCGGAAGACTGGGGGCATGAATGCTGTCGCCCAAACCGGTCGCTTCCGAGTTCCGTCCTTCCTCCAGGGCCATAGGGTTGTCCCGAACAATTACCTCCGCGGAGGGTACTACTTCCTGGGTGATCAGCAAAGGGGGAGACGAGGGGGGAGAGTCCTCAATGGTGGAAGGAACTAGCACAGGTGGGGCCAGGCGCTTCCGGTGGGTGTCCAGGACATGGAAAAATTCCTCATCCGGGACGATCTGTTTTTTCCGACCCTCTTCAACGTCAATCGCCTTCATGAACCGGGGCTCAAAGAAGGGACTGAGGGCCGGGGCGGCACGCTTGCGGGGAGAGGAGGAGCGGGCACGGCGCAGCGTTCCCTTTGCCAGGGGGGCATAGTCCTCGTCGGCAGGGTCGTCCAGCTTGAACTTCCCGGTGGTGTACAGGGCTTTTCGCCAGAAGACAGCCCAGACAGGAAAGATGGGGTCGAGGCAGTGGAGGCTCGCTTAGCGCGATCCCGAGCCACTATCTTGTCAAACACCTCTCGATGGGCGGAGGGAGAGGTAGACCATGAGCTGGCCTCAACCGTGGTAGTGGTTGAGCCTTGCCTGGCCAGCGGGAGGAGGGATGACTCCAGGATAACAACCTGCCAGTCAGTGGGGGGAGAGGGGGTGGGCACGGCCGGTGTGTACACCGAACCGTGATCGGAGTTAAACCGATTGAAGAGGCCTGTGGTAGAGGCGTTGTCCAAGCCACACGTGGCTGGACAACCCTTCCCAAATAGGCAACCCTTCACAAAAGACTCCACCTCTTTCATCGTGACAAGGGCGGCTGCAGCAACCGACCCCCTCACCAAATTATCCAACGCCGGGTTCACCGCGTTGGGGCAGCCATGTTCATGGGCGAAGGACAGAAAACCATAGTCCCCGCCAGGCGCAGTGTACGACCGTGTAGTTGTAGGGATGAGGCCACGGGCAGCCTCGGAAACGGGCGCCAGAGACAAAGCGACGCGAGCCGTCTCAAGCGAGGTGGAGGGGTTGGAGTCGAACCGAACGGGGGACGACATCCGCGAGTTGGGGACAGAGTCCGAAGAGGAGGAGGAGGCAGACGAGGTCGCCATCCTCACTCAAGCCTGTGTCCAGAGCCTACCGGGATCAACCACGGATATCTCCCTCTGGAACACCTTCTCAAGCGAGAACAACTATTCTATCACCCAACCGCCCGACAAACGAAGATGAAAACGATGTAAACCGATGAAGTTATCGTGAGGAGGCGAAAGTGCGTTGCGTGAGGTTGAAGCTCGCTACCGAGGCGGAGCGAAGATAGAAGTAAGGAAAGTACTTAGAACAAAGCGTGAAGAGCCTATCTTCCTCGGCCGCCTCGGCCTCCTTATATAGTGCTCTTCACTCAACCCTAACCCTGATGACTCACAAGTGTGAGCCTCGCGAAAAGCCTTACATAGGTCATATGACTCAAATGAGTCATACGCGCGAAACCCCATGACTTATAATCGAGTCATGTGCGAAACATAACAAATCATAACATAAACAAGTCATATGACTCAAGCGAGTCATATGCGTAAAACCCATGACTCATAATCGAGTCATGTGCGAAATCCTGAGCTACCTGTCACATCCGTGACATATGGTCAAGTTTAACTTAAACAGTACTAAGAAATAGGTTGTGGTTTTAGATACAGGCATCAGATTTGGGAAACGTTGATGATTTGGCCTGCTTTGATGATGAACTGAAAGGTAGAAATCCTAACAGATTTTCAGAGAACTGTAATGAGTCAATTGCTCTTTGTGATTTAAGTCAACAAGTTAAACAATATTAGCAAAAGACTTTTCTAGAAATTGCATAAGAGCTAGGAATTTGTAATGCTTGCTCAACCTTGGAGCAAGTTTTCCATATCCAATGCTCATACCTCCTAGTATATCCAATAATGTATTTTTGATTGAGTTTAGATCTAGTGAATTAGCAGGTAGAAGTAGCTTTTGGGTACTACATGCTATACCTATAGTACAATTCTCATCTCTTTTACGATACCCATCATTCTCCTCACCGATTTGAAGCTATAGAATAGGAGGTCCAAGAGAGTGTAGATAGGGAATGAGAAAAGGTTTGCTTACTCTAGTTTGCATATTGGTATACATTTAAGCGTAATCGATCATATTTCAAGATTCACTCATCCGGTGTCTGCTTCCTAACCTGAATCAAAAGTGTACAACTTCCATATGAAAAAGCTGCCTAGCAGCCACTACTGATTTGATTAGAATGGAAGGTTGGAGCTAAATTTGTATCTAGCAGCTCTTCACCAGCTCAAATTCAGATTCTCCAACCTGGCTGATAAGCTATAAATTCTACCTTACATTTATTCAGCTAAACTATCTTTCTCCATTGACATAGCTTCCAACCAGCACGCTGAGAGTACCAAATCTTCCTTCTAATCTTTTGAAACTCATCAAGAAAAGGCTTCTTACAAGGAATGCACAGCTTAAACCCAAAATGCTTAATTGTTATGGTTTCTTGTATTTAGTTGTTTCAAGATATAGCTATCAGGCTTAGCCTATGAGGTGGAATTTAGGTTAGTGCTTGATGTGAGCACAAATCATACTATGATGAACAATATTAGTATTGATAGATCTTTTCCTTTAAAAAGGATGCTGAAGCACCCTTTCTTGTATTCTTCTTTCTCTTTTCTTTTCTCTTCAGTTTGTATCTTTTGTATCTTTACAATACAAACATAGCTTTTCCACAGTCTGAGTCTTACTCCTGTTTCTTGGTCCCAATCCTCGATCTCATCCCGCATTCTCCCGGTTTGGTACCCTTTAGCTACCTCTCGATTCTACCATTCCCGTTACATTTATTGCCTTATAGATTGTAGTTCGTCCAATCTTAATATTTAAACAGTGAAGTTACTCAGTTAGGTCATCAAGAGATCCACGAGGATTGCTTTCCACAGCCTATTCGATTACTTCTAAGTTCTCTTTAGAGAGTAATATAGGTTTTCCAGATCGAGGCGCATCTTCAATTCAGCTTGTATTGCAATATCTTTTCACAATTCCTTGAACTGGAGAGACCGGTTCTCCTGTCTTTTTCAATATTTGCTTATATCTCCAGCTAAGATCAGCTAAGACAATAATCTCGTACTATTGAATGGTCTTTTCAGTACATTTCTGAGAGTATAACTGTGTATGTGGTGGTGTCATCTATTTGGAATACGTTTGTGAAAGTACTACTCATATGAAAGTAGAGTAAAGACTTAAGCGATGTGAAGTCAAAATTATCATAGTTTTCTACTATATTACACTATATCATAATACATTAACTATAGCCAAGCTAAGTATTGATACCAATCGGTGTATGAGAACTTTGCAAATTCAGCTGTACTTTGTATCAGAACTATTTTGTAGAATTCTATAATATCGCAGACAACCATTAAAATCTTACATCCTACATTTTTGATACTACAAACCTCTACTTCTAATCAAATACAGTTAGAGATGTATATTTTAAAATAGACTAAATATCTCAACTGCTTATGGGATAATCTTTTACTTGCAGACTTGGCTGTTCTCTTACAGAACCACTTCTGTATTTTTCTATATCGTAATACATCATAGTTGACAATCTTCTCTTATTACAACATAACAGTATCTTCATTTAGTAGACCTATATCTACCACCATTCCCTCTATAGTTGTCTCTTAATACTGGTAGTATTAGTCTAGCCTTCTGTAATAACTGGTATTATTTAGTGTTCATTATGGGGAAGGGTGGGGTGGGTTTTGCTCTTGGAGGCTCCACTATTACTGGGCCCAGAACCTGTATTTCTTTCTCCTCCCCACCCCACCTGGCCTCTAGGGCCTAACACTACTACTCCATACCACCAAAATTTAGCAGAAGCCTACCTAGGTTATGAGTAAGGGTGTAAATAGAAGTTAAGAAAGAGAAATAACCTTACTCTACCTGGGGCAGGGGAGCAGGCCGGGGCTGGGTTTTTGGCTAGGGACCCTGGTTTTCTAGGCTCCTGGAGGCCCTGTAATGAATACTATTATTGATAAAGGTTATTACAGAAATCTCTTTAAGTATAAACAAGTTCTTCTCTACTCTGACAATCAACTTCATCTCAAAATTAGGAACCTATTAGATGAAACCAAGAACTAAGTAGTATTAAGTTTTACTATTTTGTTTCTTTAACTCTACTGTTAACATATTGAGACTTTTATCTATCTTATTTTTTATAGAATACATTTCAGTACATTCATATACAGTACATATTAGACTCCTATAATATATCTTCCAATACCTAAAGCTCCTATTATATCAACTAAGTCCTCTACTACTACTTTCACCTCAAATCACTCTAATAGGCTTCCAGTAAAAATAACTGTAAAAACTATTAAGTTTCCAGTTCACATTATACTCCCCAAACTTTCAATTTAAATCCTTTAAGTACTTGTATTTAAAGGTACCCAGAACTGTCACACCATACTAAGTTTTTTTCCCCCATTCCTACTTGTAACTCTTTATTAATTAGGCTTCTTTTCATCTAAAACTGTAAAAGTATAAGAGTTTTCTATTTATCCAATATCAAAACCCTCTGTAGTTCTTAAAATTTAAAAAGAATCTCATCACTAAAGTGGAATAAATTCCGAAGTTGAACTTGTTCCTATTCAAACAATTTTCAAAGAGTCAATTTGCCTTGAGGGGGTAAAGATAGCTTAAATGACTTAAATGCTTTGTAATAGAACAAATTACAAGACTTGTATGTCATACAACGTAATATTTGAGGAGAAATAGTAACTTTACTAGTACGATAGACTCTTAAGACAATTCCTAAAAACATTTGGGGATGCTATTCGACATTCTGGAGGACTCTCTTATTTGTTCTAATTCTGCAAGAATTAGTTATCACCATTAAACAGTGAACGTTCATGAATCTTATCTCCTAGCTCAACGGCCAACATATCTTGAATACCGTGACCATTTAGAAAGCATTCCTACCCTTACTCTAAATCATTAACTATCAATTCACACTCTAATTCCCCTGAAGATTCGTCTAGCAGTCAGTTCCTTAACATCTAGGCAGATTGACAGCCGCTCAAAGGTCATCCGAGCACATGTATAAAAGGCAATAATACCTGTCTAATTGACCTTGCAAGAACCATTCCCTAAGGCATTGCGTATCGAGTTTGACGATATTGAACCTTCCCGCCACGCATTCATACAATCTCGACCGCCCGATACTCTAGCACTAGTTGTGCACCATTCATACCATACACCACTCCTCGTCAGCGGAAACGGACTGCCCCTGAACACTAAGACAAATGGGAAAGGCAAATCTTAGCTGAGAAGTACGAATAGAGTGCAGTTTCCGAAATGGATTGAGAAACCGCTGACAAGCAATGATAGGACAAGGCGTGGTTGAAATGTACCTTTCATATGATACGATAAAGCGTCAAGTCGATTTTGCATCTTGATCTTTTGTTTCCCCACCCCGTGGTACGTATAATACTTAAAACATCGCAAGTTGTCGATTAGCAGATTCGTAGGGCCTTTTTTACACTTCCATCATTGAAACTTGGAAGGATAGTCGCTCTCATTTCCTTACTGCTTCTTGCTCTCGAAAGAAATCTTACCCTGGGGGTAATCCAGTATCGAGCAGTGAGGTTTCTCAGCAAATGGCTGGTCTTTGGCCCAAAAATCAGCCAGCGGCTAGACTTGTTACCGCCAAACTGGCAAGCGTGAGAACTAGAACTAGTAGTTCAGATTCTTGCAAGAGATTAATCTAGATATTATCAACTGGGCACAAATCCTATAATAAAGTAGCCGACGACATGACAGTTGATTTTTTCCACAAAAAAAACAGCGTTTTAGAGTCCTCTCGAAAATTGATAATTCTGGAAATGGCCACCAAGCTATAAAAATCACTCTCCTAAGCCATCATACCAGGGATTGTGGAAACCGTAGAAGGGGGAAATGCGTATATAACCCTCCCCACTCTGGCTCTCTTAATTTCTTTAATTGTCAGGGGGCGGTCAAACAGACCCACAATACCATACCTGTCGGACCCATGGATGATGGGATGGCCACGCGGGCAGACAATTACGATAAGAGGACGCGGCCTCAACACCTTACGCAAGAGGATCTCCCACCCTACCCCTGAAATTTAGAACCAAGGTAGGGTAGGTGCAATATTTAATCGCAAACCACTTTCTATGGCAAGGGGTTTCATATCATACTCCCCACCTCTTATTTAAGGCTCTTAATGGCTCCTATAATAGCACCATAGATGACATATCATACACCCTATCATATAAAAACCTTACCATAATAAACCCCTTAATCTTCACTAACCACACCGATCCACCAAAAAAAGCCAACTTCTCACTCGCTCACCTGAATTTATCACAGAATATCACTCGAAGCACAACAGCACACACCCGTACACCCCATATTCTCTTCAATCTCTGGTTCCTCTCTGAAACCCCCCCAATTGAACAATTCACGAGACTTCCATCCATCCAACGCCGAAACAACCCCCAAGCAACAAAACTCCAGCCCAGCCCCGGCAATCCAAAGCCCTCCCCATTTCTAAGAGCTTATGCTCCCCCCCCCGTCAAATTCTAAAAAAAAACAAAAAACACTCTAGTTCCCTCCGAAACTGGCCAGATCCCCCCCTCCCCCTCCCCCTCCATCCCCACATATTTCCACCGGGTGCTGTGTTCCATCCAGTTTCTCCCATGTGCACTGCACTGCGCTGCGCTGCACTGCAACGTAAATTACGGCGGGGTAGACTACTGTACCGTAGGTGTGTGGAGAAAGAAAGAAGGTAGCCAAGGGGCATGTGATATATTTTAATTTTAGGTTTTGCTCCGCAAATAATAGCCCAGGAAGGGTATTTCCTTATAAAGGAAGGGGGGGAGGGAGGGGAAGGGAGGAGAGCTCAGGAAATCATATATAATAATGCAAACTTGAATCGTGTTGCTGCGATGCGCTATATTGTTTGGCAAGTCTGTGTGTCCGTGATACGGCACCTCCCGGTCGGCTGCATATACAATACGATGATGGTGCTGATGATAAAGTAGCTATGGAGGAGGGGAAGAGGGGTGCATGATATGCAAGGGCAAGATTCCCCGTGGTCGATGCGGTGCGTCAAAAGAAACGTCTAGACTGGACATGAAAAATCACTCGAAAAAGAATTTGGCGGCTTTTTGAGAACGAAACACTTCAACTTCATTATTTGAGAATTTTTGTCCCTTGTATCACTTACTCCAGACGGGCTGCCAACGAGAGCCACCGCAGAGAAAAAAAAAAAGGGAAAGAAGAAAAGGAATGATCACAGGGAAAAATGGAGAAACGAAGGAAGCAAAAGTGAAAAGAAAAAAAAATAAACGAAGAAAATACACGGAGAATGAAATTGAGGGTAGTGGATTACAGTATGATATGGTGTTAGTTAGATTGCTTTTTGTCATGTCTTCTCTCAGTCACTTTCCTCTCCCCTAAGCCCCCCAAACTTCTCGCACCAAGTTTTCTCTCTTCTGGTGCTCCCGCTTGGAGGTAAAACAAAGCCCGGCCTAAATGGCTGGTCCGCACAAACATCAAAAGGAAATCGCAGCACGAGCGTTAAACTACCAGTCCACCGCAGAGGGACGGACAAAAAAACGTGGAAAATGACGTGTTTGGGGAAAAAAACTACATAGAAAAGAGTGGTGAATAGAATGGTATAAAAGAAAAACACCTGAGTCGCGATGCATCGTACGTTGTCGCCCGCGGCTTTGTCATTGAGGTAACAAAAGAGAGATATAAGGTATTGAATGCTGGAGCCATCGCGATATGAAATAGGGATTGTATAAGGACAAAGTAGATAGCCAATAGCTGAGTATCGCGCGTAGCTGTTAGAGGTTTGCTGTCTTCACAGTATACCTGCGAGTCCCTATTCTATCAACCACACATAAAGAGAATCACCCCACGCTTCGCCGCTAGAATCCAGTTAAATTAGTATTCAACTTCCCCCCCAGTGCCATCCTACAAAATGATGCAGCCACCACAACATCCAGAATTCTTCTCATCAGCACCCTTGCCGTACTCCCCACCACCATTTCCACCACCACCATTACTGTTCATGTTCCCACCACCGGGAGAGTTTGAGCCACCAGATTGCTCCTTGTTGTAACGACGTATCTCTCGCACAAGATCGTAGAAAGCTTCATCCACGTTAATCCTGGACTTGGCGGAGGTCTCGATGAAGCGACAGCTGAAATGGCGGGCGAGGTCACGGCCCTCTATAAGAATGTGGTGAGTGAACAGAAGCTAGAGAACCTAAGGAACTAGAGCTGACTACCTTGTCGGCTTACAGCGCGCTCCATGTCTAAATCGCACTTGTTTCCAACGACAATTACAGGAAAGTAATCTTTGTCCTTGACCCGAAGAATTTGCTGTTGAAAGGTGGCAATTTCCTCAAAACTTGTACGGCTGGTGATTGAATACACAAGTAAAAAGCCTTCACCGGTGCGCATATACTGCTCTCTCATTGCGGAATATTCTTCCTGGCCAGCTGTATCCAAGACGTCGAGCAGTGCGACTTCATCATCGATCACACATTGTTTGCGGTAGGAGTCTAAATTTGTTAGCTGAATCAACTATCAAAATCGTCGGGGCTTAAGCCAATCCACGGGAAGGAAGAGAGCATGAGTCCGGGGATACCTTCAATGGTCGGATCATATTCATCGACGAAGTGACTCTGAATCAGTTGAATAGTCAAGCAGGATTTTCCGACACCTCCGCCACCCACCACCACCAGTTTATACTCTCGAAGAAATTGAGCCTGTACAAGCAAAAGCACAGATTGAGCTTCGTAAGCAAAAAGCACGGCATAAATATTCAGTAGAAAATCAACGATCCAAGAGGAGATAAATGTTGAGACAGCGACATAGGGGGTTACGTACAGGAGGCATTGTCCGGGATTTTTTCTCTTTTTTTTTTCAACCAAGAAAAGAAAACAAGAATTCAACGAGTTATCCGTTACACTCGTGCCGTCCGAAGGTGAAGACCAAGGTGCTTATATAGTGCAAGCCCTGTTCAGAATTGACTAATCGGGAGCGAGTCTAGGGTTATCGAAGGAGGTGTCAGCAGAAGGTTTCGATGCAAGGCAAACGAACGCGCCTCAATTGCGGATAGAGGAAACGTTAGGTTAAGGCCGTTAAGCCCCTTACCTGCGCGTTGCAATGAGGGTATCCGAGAAGGAGAGGTTACCCTTTTTTTTCTTTTTCTTTTTTCTTGACGTGTTAACAGATCTTTCAGAGGACTCTCGGTATAAAAAAGACTTGCCCCGAATATAGAGAAAGAACGGGAAGGGAGTGGATGAGTACGGTTGGGTGTAGGCGAGCGAGGAGATGAAGTTTGCAAGAAAGACTCGGGTTATTCTTGAAGAAGGGGTGCGCTTAAGGTGGAAGGGAAAGACAAGGATCTCTTTGGCGGCTTGGTACCCTTTCTTTTCTTTTTTAGCACAGAGGCACGGGACTGGGGCGCAGAACCGAAAAGCAACGGGTACAGGTGAGGCAGAGCACACAGCAAGCACGAGCAAGCAGGTAATAGCAGCAGGAATGGACGAGGGGGGTAGCTAGGTGAGAACTCGCCGAACACGAAGAAGAGCGTCGAGAAATAGTCGAAGGGTGAAGGAGGGGGGGATGGGAGACAAAAAAAAATGGGGGAGGGAGAAGAGAAGGGAGAGAGAGGTTGGGACGAGTCGCAACTGGGCAGGGTGTGATACCGGTAGTGAGCTTGTGGTGAGTGTTGAACAAGCAGACCAGGGCAGCCTGTGAGGGAAGGGAGAACAGGAGGAAAGGCGAGGGAGAAGGTGTCGAGGTGGGAGGAGAGGAAGGATCGGAAAATGGTGCCCTAACAGGGTTAGACAAAGTGCGTCCGGGGGGGGAATTGAGCACATGAATGTGTGTGTGCAGGAAAGAGGTGGAGAGGAAATGTGGACACTAGCAAAAGCCCTTTGGAAGCTTATGTAATTCTACCTAAATGCTTGCGAAGGTTGGTAAATCAAATAAATTGGTGTAAATTGGTCTAGGTTGATATGATTTCGTCCTCCAGGAGTGGGAAACCCCCCAGTTGCTTTCAAACTGAGAGTTTCGTGAATGATCTCTCACCGTTCAGGCATCACCTCAAAAAGTTGAACACAGCATAGCATTATTGTCTATTTTGGCACCAGGTCAAGGTTTACCCATCCACGGTATTTACCATGCTGCTAATTCCCACAGGTTCACAGCCAGTGCACTCGTTCGCACATAACGCAGGCGCAAAAGCATGCACAAAAATGGTGTATCGGTAAATGACACTGTGCATCATTTGCCTGTGGAATCTCCTTGCCGGGTCTATTAGGATATGATACCCTCATTTTCTTATTTCAATTGATAGGGGCTCGGGTTAGTGTCAATCTTTAGAGCTTCCCCACTCTACTGCACTCGAGTACTGTACTAGTACTGTATTAGTACATACTTCTCCCTACTCCTTCCCGGGGAAACAAATACCAATTAACATAGGCATTAGGCATGCAATTTTCAATGTATACATGGCAGTCTGCTTGTGACTTTCTTACACTTCTTCTTCTTATCCGTTCGAAATCGAAGACTGTTGAATTCCAACTGCAGTGCAGCAGTGCATCGCATTCGATGTTCCCATTGGCTCGCCTGAGTGCTTACCTCTTCACTATTCAAGGATTGTCGAAAGATGGGGATGAACTGAGCATAAGAGATGACCAATTAGTCTAGCTTCCCGGGTTGTCGATTCTCCACTGGTAGGTAGACTGGCCTCAGCAGGCCCCGCTCGAGTACTCGTACTGCTCGAGTAGGTACAAGTGGGCTACCCACACTCCACCTTCGATGGGAGCGATAAAGGACGACAAATCAGTAAAATCCATCTCCCTACCACGAAATGCGGATCGGCGACATCGGACTAACACGCGACTTGCGGGCGCCGGTGCCGCAATGTATGGAACCAACGAGAATCCACTTGCCCACGTTGACATATCATAGGGACAGACACATAAATTTACTCCAAGTATTCAAACCTTGTATTTCCCACTTATAACCCTAGCACAATCTATTGGGAGGAATATGCAATCCTCGACATCCAAATCGGAGCAATTACCAACAGTTTTCCCCTATGCCAATCCACCGTGCTCGAATAGAAACCCAGTTCTCTTTTTCCCGTAAATTTGCTCATCGTTGTACGCTTACCATGCTCGAGGAAGTTGATGTTACTACGCAAGTCGCTGCTCACATGAGGGACTCTGCGGTACGCAGGCATCCTATGATTCGCGACAATTTATTCATCCCCTTTTAGCCCTCATGTAATGCGGGTAGCCCGAGGAAGCATGGCAGACATATGGCCCAGAAAATCGGGCGCCCTGTCCCACATTAGCTGCCTCCTGTCGATATCTGGGCTCTCCCCAGGATGGAGGTGGCCTGAGGAGAACGGGAAAGGAAAAAAGGAAGAAAGCCGTTCTTTTTCTCGAAGCATCGTGGGGCCTTCCATGTATCCACGGGAAAAGGTGTGGTGGGCGACAAGCAGTTTTTGTCTGGCGGGGTTGGGGATCGGCTGTTATTGGGCAATTACCTGGGAATGGCGGTTTGGCTCTGGATTTTTGGGATGTGGTCCAAAAGCAAATATGGTCCAACTTGATAGTGCTGCATCTTCCAGTCTTCGATTGGCGCTTTCATGGTTTTGGGGAAGCGAGCTGCTGTGGGAATTAACTTACCTCAATCCTATGAAAGCACAGAAGCGAATTCGCTTGTTGGAGGCCCCGGCCGCGGTGGTGGGTTCGTAGAGAAGAAGCCAAGAATAAGCAACAGCCATAATAATCTCGTATCAGAGGTGGAGAGAAGGAAAAAGAGCGCTATGAGATTTATGTGATATCGTACTCTTGTTGGAAAGTTATATAACGTAAATTTGTAAGAATTATTGTCCTTAACTGGGATAAGGTTGAACTCTTATCGACGTTCCCACAACTAGTTGCACTACAAGGTGGGGTTGCCGTGAGATGGGATACAGAAACCTGCGTAGGAAGGATACCGCAGCTAGCCCAGCATGTGGTGGGGCTAGGGCGAACAATCCCATTGTTTATTGAGGCGGAATATCCCCCATGGGTTGCATGCTCCTGCCTGCGCCGCACTACATTGGAGATACAATCTTCCTTCAGAGAACCCGCTTTACTTTTAACGTCCTGATACCTAACTATGGTACGTCCTATCAGCAATAAATAAATCTTGACTCGCTTACTGACCCATAACTTGCAGTCCAAAAACGCAGAGGCACGAAGAGCAGGGGAGAATGCGAAGGAAGGAGATTATGGTAAGACTTTATTGAACTATCTAACTTAATTATCCTCCATCAATATCACCGATCAATTGATATGTTCTTTAGCACCTCAAGATCTTCAGTGCTAACGTGATCACCTAGGTTCTATTTTCTCGGTCTCTGGGTATGTGGAATGAGATGGTTTTAGAAATAAAGCTACCCCGCAGTACATTTGCTCACAAGCTGGGCAAACAGGCCCGTCGTGGTGGCAGAGAACATGATAGGATGTGCTATGTACGAGCTAGTGGGTTTCCTTGATGGGGATACGATACTTGTGCTTCTACTAACGTCTTCGTCTCTAGGTCCGTGTTGGACATGATTTGCTGGTTGGGGAGGTCATTCGAATAGAAGCCGACAAAGCTACAATTCAGGTTTACGAGGAAACAGGTTCGGATGCCACAACGCTTCCAGTAATCTGACAGAAACTAAACATGGGGATATAGCTGGTGTAACTGTTGGAGATCCTGTCTTGCGTACCGGGAAGCCCCTCTCCGTGGAGCTTGGTCCTGGGTTGATGGAGACCATCTACGATGGGATTCAACGACCTCTAAAGACTATTAACGAGATTTCGAATAGTATCTACATTCCTCGCGGTATCTCAACGCCTGCCCTGGACCGTAAGAGGTCGTGGGACTTCAATCCTGGAGGTCTCAAGGTCGGGGATCACATCACCGGAGGAGATATCTACGGGAGTGTCTACGAAAACTCGCTTCTCGATGATCACAAAATCCTTCTACCCCCTCGTGCTCGGGGCACCATCACTCATATTTCTGAGAAGGGCTCCTACACCTTAGAGGATACGGTTCTCGAAATCGAGTTCGAGGGCAAGAAGCAGAACTTTACCATGATGCATACATGGCCTGTGCGGGTCCCCAGACCGGTGTCTGAGAAACTTTCCGCAGATTACCCTCTAATGACTGGTCAGAGAGTGTTGGATGCCCTGTTCCCTTGCGTACAAGGTGGCACAACAGCTATTCCTGGAGCTTTCGGTTGCGGGAAAACTGTTATTTCTCAGTCTTTATCGAAATATTCTAACTCCGACTGTATTATCTACGTCGGATGTGGTGAGCGTGGTAACGAGATGGCTGAAGTCTTGATGGATTTCCCCGAGGTTGTAGCTATCTTGAAACTTGGGTCGGGGCCGGAGCTAATAGTTAATTATAGCTTTCTATTGAGATTAATGGTCGTAAAGAACCCATCATGAAGCGGACAACACTCGTTGCAAATACCTCCAATATGCCTGTCGCGGCGCGTGAAGCATCTATTTATACCGGAATTACGCTTGCAGAATACTTCCGTGACCAAGGAAAGGACGTTGCGATGATGGCCGACTCGTCTTCCCGCTGGGCCGAAGCCCTTCGTGAGATTTCTGGTCGTCTCGGGGAAATGCCGGCTGATCAAGGTTTCCCGGCTTACCTGGGTGCTAAATTGGCGAGTTTCTACGAACGTGCCGGAAAGGTCAAAGCTCTTGGTAGCCCAAATAGGAAGGGTAGTGTTAGTATTGTTGGCGCCGTATCTCCTCCTGGTGGTGATTTCTCTGATCCGGTTACTTCTGCCACCCTTGGTATTGGTATGATTAATTTATCCTCCAGTCTGTAATTTGAACGTGGAGAACCCTGACCCCTGACCTGAGCTCAATTTGTTTCACATAGTGCAAGTATTCTGGGGTCTCGATAAGAAACTTGCTCAACGCAAGCATTTCCCAAGTATCAACACATCCCTCAGCTACAGCAAATACACCAACGTCCTAGATGGCTACTACCAAAAGAACTTCTCCGACTTCCCTGTTCTTCGAGACCGGGTCAAACAACTGTAACCCCCCTTCTTCATCGCTTTTTTACTAGCTCCACAAGCCTAACACCCCCCCCCCCCAGTCTTTCCGATAGCGAAGAGCTCGACCAAGTCGTCCAGCTAGTCGGAAAATCCGCCCTCTCGGACCCTGACAAAATCACCCTAGATGTAAGCTCCTTGATCAAGGAAGACTTCCTCCAACAAAATGGATATTCCAAGCACGATCAATATTGTCCTGTATGGAAGACTCTTTGGATGATGAAGGCCATGATGGGCTTTTACGATGAGTCCCAGAAGGCTGTTCAGTCCGGTGTCAGCTGGGCCAAGATCAGGGAAGCGACGTCAGATATACAGCATCAGCTCCGGTCTATGAAGTTTGAGGTAACCCATCATTTTTATTTAGTAATCCTACCCATTGAGGAAACGAATGCTAATTAGAATATGCAGATCCCCGATGATGGCGAAGGGGTCATCGTAGGAAGGTACGAGAGGCTATACAATGACATGATGGAGAAGTTTGCCAGCGTTTCGGATGATTAGTCTTGCTAGATGATCCCTTTTCTGAAAAGATCGCTTTTGTATCTATCTACTCATCTATCTTGCCTTTCCTTGCTCCCCCACTTAGCGCAGTCGGGTGTTTTGTTTGAAAGAAAAACCCTCAGTCTTTCTTGTTTTGCTTGCTTGGTTTGTGCATGAATGAACGTTGAATCATCGTACGCCATATATAAAACGGAGAAGGGGCTTCCTCCCGAGCAGAATTGTATTGCAATCTACAGATTTAGGACTTGGGGCGATGCGGTTCGTGGCGTTGCACTATGTGCTGAGACGATTTTTGATAACGCAGTGGGCACAAGGCAAACTTGATCTCAGTATCATACCGTAGATCTTACTTGGGCTTCCAGGGCCGAGCACGACTTCACCCGGATCCAAACAAAGCAGCCAAGAATATTTGTTTTTTTGCAATCGTAAAATCGACAAAGTCGGTAGTAAACATAGACACGAAACCATTCAAAATCCACAACCTCTCGAAATAACGAACAAAACCGAGAGTTTAAAGGAAAGGAGAACAAAAGGCAAAGGAATCTCTCTAGGCAGGCAACATCCTTCATGTCACAGAGGTATGCCTATCTAATACGAACACAAATGTACGGAACCTCCACATCCTCCCCAGTTTCATCGTCGGCGCAAATTTCAAGGATGAGGTTCTTGGTGTGAGCTGGGACAGGCTTCTTAGAGATTTCTTGCACAAGCTTGGTCAACCTATAAAATGCGTTAGTGTCGCTCTTGGGGTTACTTGTTTAGATGCGGGAATATATGCTTACTTCATCGGAAGTCTGTCCTTGAGCTTCTTCTGGGGGAAGAAACTTCCATACAGCAGACTAACACCACAGCTAACCATAGAACAAGTCAAGCCTTTGCTAGCCATTACATCCAGCACCTCCTGTAGAGTAGCATCGTGATCGAAGTAGAATCTGTCCCAGATCTTGTCGATAGTGACCTCTCCTTCCTTAGATTGGTACTTGCCTTTCGGGCTAGCAATAGGCTCACTGAAAGCCGCGAAGGGAAGAGCAAGATTGACGAAACCGTTCTTGTAATCCTCAAGTTTATTTTTCCCGTCAATGACCTTGTAGAGCTCGAGGCATACAAGACCGGTAATCATGGAGGTTGTTGTTGCTAGAAATTCAGGTTCCATCGATTAGTACTATATGCTAGGACAAGAAACGAAACTTCTCACCGATGGCGGGAATAATTTTGCCAGCAATTCCCTTCGTAGTATGCTTATCGGCGGTAGGAATGCCGTAGTTGAGTGCCCTAAGGTTGGACGCAGCGGTAATGAGATCCATGTGGTGGTTCGAATCATCATCCTTCTCAAAATCCACCTTAACCAGCCTGTATCCAGCCAGAGCACTCGGAGGTGGCAAGCTTTCGATGATCCTCTGGATTTCACCCTCATCGTCGAAGCCTGTCTGGGTAGCATTTGGGTCAGGCTCTGCATCGCTTGCCTGAATCTTCACTCCCGAAGAAGGTGTAAATTCAGAAATAATCATATCCCCAATGACTTTGCGGTAGACCTCGTCAGTTGCGTTTCCCTTGATGCCATAATTGAAGGCATGGAGATTGGCGGCAGCCTTGACGAAGGCCATGTGGGTATCGTTGTCGAGGCTGAAGGTTAATGGATCCGGAGCTCTCTTTGGACCACTCCAGAAGAGGGCACCCGAAGCCGTCGTGGAATCCTTGGGGAAGTTGTATAGAAGTTGTTGGATATTGTTATTATACTGCTTCTCAAACTCATGTCTAGCCCAAACAATACACTCTTCGAATGTGAGTGGCTTGTTGTAGACAAGATAATCACGGATGGTCTCTAGAATCTGTTTCTGGTTGCCTGCTTGTTTAAGAGTGGCCTCGAAGAAGTTTGGTTGTGAGAGATAGAGATTAACATTTTCAGCAGGCTGAACAAAGTACTGCTCAAAGAGCTCACGGGACCAGGCAATTGTATGCTCAATCTTATTGGGGAAACTTCTAACAGTGCACATGGGGAAGGATTGTTCTGGAGGATCGTGCGAGCTGGAATAGCTCTCCGTAAGTCCGGGCATGACAACTTGAGTGTTGCCCTTGGTTCCCAAAGTACCGCTCTCGAGAAGGGGCTTTCGGAAGAAAACACATCTGCGGTCGACGTACGTTCGTGCTTCAATATTGTCAAGGGCATTTGTCACACCATCTAAGGATTCCCAGAAGCCTTCGTCGAAAACATTCTCAGTGTCAGCCCCTACGCGATCTCTCAGAGTATTGATCTTTCCATTGAGGTCGGGATTCATCTTCTGAACGGCCGCCGCAGCACATTCGCTTTTTAGTCTGCCGACATCCTGTGATCTGAACAAGAACTGGCGATTGAGGTTGCTTTTCTCAATCGAATCCATATCAGTCACTGAGATTTTACCTTCAGGACCTGTAGCCAAGCCAATCATTGCCCAATTCTTTAACATCTCGCAACCAATGGCACCGGCACCAACAAGAAATTCCTTAACATTGGCAATCTTATCCTGGAAGTCCTTCCCAAAAACAGCAACCTGACCATCGTAGCGAGTGTTCAATGGTTGGGTATTTTCCTCCGTGCGTGGCACTGAAGTCGGCAAGCTTTCAAGAGAATCAAAGTAGACATGCTGCACGATCGGGCTAAACTTCCCGGATAAGCTCTTCACAACTTCTTGCGCTGCCCAACCTCCGATAACAGCGCACATCGGAGCAAGATCACCTCTCGCCTGATATGCCAGCTCCTTAATGAGCTTTTCGTCCAATTCAGGTTTCGACTCTCCAAGCGAATCTGCAATAGAGGTGGCATACTTGAGCACTTCCGCCGCATCCTCTTCATTCATTGGTCGTGGAAAGCCACCCTTTTCGCGGAACTGGTGGAGGGCCTGGAAACCAATGTGAAGCTGCAGAGGTCGTTCGAACTTTGCGAAATCAGTGATAAGAAGTTCGGGTTCTTTTAGTTGCTCTGCTTGTGATTTGAAGTTGATGATTCTTGGTTTTTTGACCTGAGTATAAAGACCGCCGCGATCGTATGTCCCATGTGATGAAACCTCGCCGATCGAGAATGTGTATGGTCCTGGGGGATCCCCGGAATGGTTAACGTTAGGTTTGAGTGAGAGGAGGAAGTTAAGTACCTTTAACTTCAACTTTGAATTCGGCTCCATTTAGTGATTCCATCCCTTGGACTTCACTGAATGTAACGTGGTCTCCATCCGCCAAACCATGCCTGGTCTCATCCAGCGCAGTGACAAGTCCAGAGCTATCGATTCCAGCAATAATGCCACCAACCGGATTCTCCCCAGTAGGATCAATGACTACAAAGCCCTCGCCAAAGTCACAGAATATGCTACCAAACAGCCCTCTAGTCTCCGCTGAAACATAAGGGATTTTGTTCTTATGACAATATTCATTGACCTTAAGTTGAGCGGAAAGAGGGATTCCAGCGACTACAACAGCCTTATATCTACCAAGGAGCTCGACGTCGTCGAATGGGTTTGAGTGCAGGACAGATACAGGTGTATAGGTATTTAGCTCTCCGAGCAGAGGCGCAGAAACCTCATCAGACTGTTTACCAACATCTGATACCTGGAAGAAATACTGGGAGGAGAGGTCTGAAATCTCGATACGGGAGGGGTCGTAAAGAGTAACGGATTTAACACCAGCCAAACAAATATTTTTCGCTAGAACTGGATTAATAATCTGGAATACCCTCTAAAATAGGTGCCGAGAAACAGCGACATAAATCTTACAGGAGAGAAGTAGGGCTTACCAATCTCGACACCTAGTCCCTTTAAGCCAATGATGAGGACATCCGATTGACTCATGCGTTTCATGGCCTCGTGCCCAAGAACATAGCTATCATGGAAACCAAAGTGAGCAGACAAACATCTGAGAAGTTGATACCCCTAAGGATAGGGACAACTTACAGCTGACGACTGTAGAGCCCCTCATCGATGGTGCCAGTAGCGGTATCGGCTGGTGAATCTAGCTGCATCTTTGAAGAGGTGTCCTGAGAACCCGGTGTTAGTTAGCTATTGTCGTTTGTGTAAAAGAGTTCAACCAACCGGTATGATTTAACTTACCGTCATGATTTGTTTCTCAGGACGAACCGATAATTCTGAGGAAAGTTTTCTTTTCGACAGCTTGTTGCAGTGAGGAAGGCAGGAGTCGGTGGATCAGTTAGCTCTGGTTTCTTGACGCGAATCCCCTTAAAGTTGCAGGTGTGATGGCAGTGGAGGTTTGGGTGAGAATGGACCAGGACAGTGATCTCGTTGAATAAGCTGTTTACTGCAGGATGAAGTTTTCAAAAGTATGATAGAAATTTTTGGGGTGAAAAATGGTTGATGGTTAATGGATGGTGGGTAGGAAGAGAGGGTTAAGGTGTTGGTTTCTCGGCAGTAGTCTACCGGTAGGCAGACGTTCGCTCGTCATGGCGGCCTAGGCGGGGCCAGCAAAATCGCCCCTCTACTCGTATATACCGACCCTACAACCCCGACACGCGCTGAGAGCACAACAGACCGCGATTTCATGGTGGGATTATCCGCAAAGTTACAGGTGCTTATTGAGATTGCAAAAGAAAGAGTAATTATTATCAATGTTCAGTCACTGAAAAAGCACTAGGTGAAGTTTAATTCACTTGTTGAGCAAACGCCCATCGACCAAAAGTACTCTCAGATGAAATGATGCCCCACGGGGGACGCAGCCACGAACAAGGTTTTACATGGGGGAATGCCGCCAGATGAAGGGGCGAAATGAGTGAAGTGAAAAGATAAAAAAAAACTAAAACAGAGGTAGTATTAAAAGAACCGACCCATATCCAAACGCGCCAAAACCCAAATCATAGAACATATCGTCGTTCTCACACCATTAAAAACCCCCATCTGCCCCAGCAGCGGTAGCTGAGATCAAACAGTAGCGGGGGAAAGAATTGAAATCTGAAACCCTCCAAAGGAATAAGAGATAAAAAGGCAAACATAAGCAGAAAAGAGAACAATTTTTCCCGAGTACCCACCACCCTTCATCTAATCTACAGTTTTGCTCCCCTATTCCTAATCATCTGTCTGGATCTTGTGATCGCCCTGAACGATGCTGGCGTAGCTAGGCGGTTCGCCAGATGGGATGTGCATGCTACTTCCTTCGCCCCCGGGGCCATTCATTGGTGTTTCTGGGGGAGTTTGTTGCTCGTGGCTGGTGTACCTCTCCGGTTGCCTATTTCCAGCGGGGGCAGGCGATGCAGGAACGGGCTGAATCACAGTATATTGTCGCTGTCTATCCTCAGCACGTGCGGGCCCAGGGTTCCCGCCTTGGAAGGTGCTATACTGGGGATTTGGCTGTTGATACTGGGGACGTGACTGATGAGCGCAGGAATGAGCAGGATGTTGAGCGGGCGCGACTTGATGATAGTAGTAAGCAGTGCCTTGCGATTCATGAGCGAGCGGCGCGTAAGCGGTATCCCATGGGTCTGGGTATCTTGAAATGATGTACCAGGAGTGAATGAGACCGGGGAACTATAGTAGACTTGTCAGCAATTAAAGACTCGGCAGATAGTAGGCCCGAATCTTACCCATCCAAGGCAACATAACGCTAATGAGATAAGAGAGTCTGCTGAACAAATACCACGCTTGACCCAGACTAAACTCCAGGATGCGTCATCAGTACGGTGTCGGGAGAAACAACTTCAAACGACGGGATGGAATGTCATACCAGGAAGTGGAGGGAAGAGAACGGCCAAAACGGCCAAGAAACAATCAGAGGAACACATTATCTCCTTTAGAAAGGTATTTCTCTTGTAATGATCTAGCCGGTGACTGGACTGTCGTCTACACTGACTCGGATGCAGACGATGGCGTGTTGGAGAGAGGAACAGTGTGTGAGAGATGTGGGGCTCTTTTGGAGATGGTCGGAGGAAGACTACCGGCGTTTTAGGAGAGTCAGAGGGATGAGGGGAGACGAGAAGTAAAATAGACGTGGCCAGTTGCGAGATGGGATTATTGTACCTGAGAGATACGAAGTTGAAGAGCAAAAGCGATGGTCTGAACAAGGGAAGGGAAGGTAGAGTTGTCGTCAGCCGACTGTTGTGTTACCGAAATTCCCCCACTGGAAACGAGGCGGAGCATCGCGAGATACTATAATGTTATTAACTTACCTGTACAGTACGGTACATGCTGTATGATAATAATATCAATATTATTATTATGATATCATATTATTACTGTATGGCTCATCGAAGGGTTTTTGCCCTAAACTTTGCTGGACCTCGATAAACTTCGTGTATTCCAAGGATTTACAATTATCGAGGTTAAGGGCAATAGACTAGGAAAAGGGGTTGAATGACATCTGAAGCATAAAATTCAGGAGAGACAAATCAATCAAATATTATGATAGACTAAAGCATCAAGCGTATTCAACGAGTGCAAGGGTAAGGGACCAATTAACGGGAACCAGCAGGGATATATTCGGCTTTTTAACCTAGAATAACTATTCCACATTTTTTTAAACTTTTTCCATTTCGGGCCTTCTGTGGCCTAACTAAGCCTGCCTGCCCTATCTTCTACAAGTACCAATACAACTGTACCGGTATTCTGTATTTCCCCCTGTTTACTGTACCGGTATCACATGATACCCCTCCCGCAATCTGTTCCCTTAGAGCCTCCTGCAGAACCCTCGGGGGTTCAGGGGTGCTGTCTAGCGAATTACTAACGTGATACAAGGCTCAGAGAACCAGCGGTTTCTCCTACGACACAAGTACCGACAAATTCCGCACCAACCTGTGAAGCTCGCTAAGAGGTCTAAAGAAAGTGTCGCGTAATGGACGAGCTCTTTTGATAGGATTTTCACAAATGTTTACCGCAGGGCGTCGTTTTTGCGACTTGTTTTGTCGTTTACGCTATCATACTTATCATAAAGGAAACAACCAAGAAGGGTTTACCGTGCCGGTATCGTACTTTGGAGAACACTATCATACCATGGAAAACAGGGGGGGTATCATACCTTTATTCGTAATACCATTCTTGGCAAAACATACCATCGCAAGGTTTCACATTACAACGAGCAACAAATTATTTACTCTAGCACTTGTTCCCCCACTCTTTTTGCCCTTCAAACAATGCATAAAAAATCTAGAACTACTTGAGACCTGCTGATATTTCTCGGTCAATGGTATCCGGAGGGTTTTTTCGCCAAGAGCATGGTATTGAAAAGGTTCACCCCGGTACTTTGTGAAAAATCCTGACTCACACCTTATTGTAACCTCTTAGCGTGAAAGCGACCTTCACTACTCGAGTACCCGGTAGATAGTGCGGAACCGGTGTTCTGAGGATACAAGTATGATACCCGAGTATGATACAAGGGTCCGGCAAGAAGTTATTGAGCAGTTATTTGAGGTTCACCGCCAAAATTCATCCTTATCTGTTCCAGTTTATGGGTTCCTACCCTTGTACCTGGGAATCTGTTTTCGCAGTTAATTTAAGTTAGCTTGCAAAATAATCCCTGTCTTGTATCATAACAAAACCTCGCCCCTGGCACTTGTATCATAAAAGCTCTTGAAATCTACCATCAACCCTTCGGCATCGGATCGCGCAGATCAGAGACAAACACCCCTAGAAGGAATAGTGCTTTCCAGATAGGATATAGCTCGGGGAGGCTGAGCTTGTTGGATCTCATTAACTGGTACAAGTATTCGCTATTTTGTCAACCTTCTCTGCTAAGCCTATCATGGTTAAGACAGTAATTTCTGTTGCGAACCCTACGAGTAGGTGATCTTCCAGAATAGGTTTAGAACCCCAATATTGGTGGGGTAGGTGGAGGGGCAACTGCCATCCATCTCATGTAAACTCAACGCCAAACAGAAAGCCACTCTATCGCTCCCACGATAATTCGTTTATCTACCGGACCTCGAATTTTTTACCTCATCTCTACTCACGATATACAATACACCTCAGGCCTATACGCCACTTCTAGCTTCCATTCTGATCAACCCTCTCTATTCGTAGAGATTTTTATAGCTCAATTGCTTCTTAGCTGTTGCTAACCGCGTGGCCTATAATTTCACTTCACTTCACACTCGTGATCCGGCAGGATGTCACGTAAGTCGCTCCTATTGATTGCAGCTCCCATATCGTGACACTTCCTCTCTCACCTTCTCTCTCTCCATGCCTACAAGGTGTCTCACATCTTTACCCTCACTCTCTTCGGCCTGTGGTAGAAGCGTCACTAACTTTACAACTTTCCTCACAATTATTTTTCCCTTCAACTTTAAAGACTCAACTATCCCCAACCCAAACGATAAACCTTCCGATTCTAAGCCCGGGATAGTGTACTTTGAAATGAGCGAATTCGATATCCTTGGCCATTACTCTCGTCTCCTCGAGGAAGACCCTTCTAAGAGTATGCCTATCGCGGCAATCGAGTCTCTCTGTGCTCTCTGTGATGGTATTGAAGCCAATACCATTCACGAGCTCCTATCAACCATCCAACTGGGCTCAGACACTCTCAAGGAGTCAGTGCCGAATGCAATCTCCTTAACAGCTGGATGTGATCTATTTACAAAGTTTATTACGCGCCATTCCCATGATGACCCTCGCGATTTTGACACGTTCAAGAGGAAACTCCAGTCGAACGGGCATTTGTTTGCCCAGCGTGCTCGCAAGGCTCGATCCATAGTTGCTGAGAATGGACTCAAGATGGTCATGAGTGACCCAGTCATATTTGTCCATGGATACAGTCGGTGTATCATGGCTATTCTCCTCAACGCCAAGGAGAAGGGCAGAAAGTTTAAAGTTATCTGTACCGAGACACGCCCTAGCTGCCAGGGCCTGCGAACTGCGAAGGAGCTTAGGGCGGCTGGGATCTCGGTCGCTGTGATTGACGATAATGCAGTCACATACGCCATGAACAAAGCCACTTTCGTCCTTGTCGGTGCCGAGGGAACACTTGCCGATGCGAGTATTATCAATGTGGTATATATCGACCTCCTATTTAGCTATATTTGCACTAGCAGTAGATCTAGTTCTAATAAAAAATTTCCTTATTTACAATAGATGGGAACTCAAAACGTTGCGCTCGCAGCAAGGAATATTGGCCGTCCATTCTATGTCGCTACGGAGACTCACAAATTTGTCGACATGTTCCCAGTGGACCAGTATATGATCCCGGTTAAGCAAAACGTGATTGTTTTCAACCCCGAGGGAGTTGAAGGCGCCATGTCCCAGGATGAGTTGACTTTTGTCGACTACGTTGATCCGAAATACATCACCAGTTTCGTCACCGAGACAGGTTTGATGTCTCCCACTATGGTTGGGGATAAGATCATCGCTACCAGGTTGGAAGGATAGTGGGCTTCTTTTAGATGATTGTACAATACCCTCGATTATTTCCTTGACATAAATCTCTCGTTGCGATTAATGTCACGTTTTATCTACAAGGTTCTCTGGGGGCAGGCAAAGAATCTTCTGGCGTTTCACTTCCCTCCCTCCCTTCCAAGGGCATTTCCAATCTAGAGAACAACAAACAGCTCACGCCTAGTTTAAACAGCCTCGAAATTCTAGGTTTCCTTTCTATGTATGGCTTGCTCTTGCCCGGAGGCGTAGGATGAGGCGGCACAGTGCACAGTTGATAATATATTATGGTTGTGTTTTTCCAGCATTGTATTTTTCTTTCTTCCCCCTTGCCCGGCATGCCGCCGTGCCCCCTCTTATTCTTTCCCTACAAGTAAGAATATAAGATAGACATCTTGGCTTCCTCCCCTCCTGTACGAACACTTGTATTTACGATTCCTCTTTTTCGCTCCTGCTCTGGTACCACCCGGACAAGAGGATGTTTGTCAACAGACGGTTATTAAGGAGCAAGTTCCTTTGATCATCGGTACTCACTCGATATGCGATTTTGGTCTCTTGGGTCATCCGTTTTTGGATAGACTTATGGCAGTCAACCACAATTCACCGAACAAGCCTCTCAGAAGCCATGGATAAAACATCGCACCGCAGTAATAAATAACGCTTACCGATGTGCAGTGCCCAGCAGCCTCAGCCCCATCCTTAGTCTACTCCTTCTAAATCCTGCCTTGCTCCACCACTATTTCCCCCACCCACCCCTTAATACAGTATCCGACTAACTTACGACCGTTCCTCGAAACACGTTTTGAATCCGAATCGACGAACTGGCTCTGTCAACGACGACATGCCAGACATCACTCCCCCTCCCCTCCCCTCCCCTCCCCGAAGTTTCAACCCCGAGATGGTAAGGTAAGTTAAGGTAACAATAGGAAGTAGGGGGGGGGGTTATATCCATCGTACAAAGTAGGTAATATACGCATAGGTATGAGAGGAGTTTGGAAAAATCCTCAAACTATTCTTGAAGTCGTTGTGGTACCGTACGAACCGTTCTGCACCTTCGGGGTCTTCCCCTCCTAAAATCGGCTTTTTGTGTCGCTCTTCGGAGAACTACGTTGTGTAATACCTACCTATCGTGCGTACCACGGGTCCGGTGGGTGCATAACTGTATATATCCCTCCCCGCTCAGCAAGATACACATCATCGGTAAATTGGGGCGTGTGAGCTCCCCGCGAGTTTGTCGGGGGTGGGCTGTGGGGTCTCTGGGGCGTGCTGACGCCTTCATTCGTGGGTCTTTTTTTATTTTTTATTTTTTCATCTTTCTGGTATACGGGTACTGCAATTCCTGGTCAATTATCTGTGATGTGCTCTCTTTGTATTCTTTCTTAGCGGCAGTTGACGGACCGGCTACCTGCTACCTAAAGGGAAGTAAGGATAAGTAAATAGTACACGTTTTGTGTGGTATCATAGTGTGGTCATGAGTGGTGATGCGGTATTACTGGCGTATCATTGTAAAAAATACCCTTAGCGCTAGGGTGAGGAGGGAAAAATCGTGGAATCAAAAACAACTGACTAATCTCCTCGGCGTTTTTATTAGCAACCCCGAATCGTGCTTACTGCGGAGGATAGTATTGGCGACTTTTGCTGAGGGACGGAGGAGTTCAGGGTATTAATTGCTGGGAATCAAATTTTTCTACTTCGCAATCAAGTTCACCACTTCGCGCTAAAATTCAAGTGAGATGTTTTTGGATTTGGATTGGCCCCCGGACAGACTATCGTAGGTGTATTACAAACAAGATATCATTGAGGGAAGAAGGAAAAAAGAAGCATAAGAAGTACCAACACCCCAGCAATTATCTCGTCGTAACCAAACTAGTCAAAATCATCGTCGCTGGCGTTGTCACCAGCTTTGTCGGGAGGATCGAGCTGGAGGTAGAAGGAGCATTGGACGGCCTGCTGAACCATTAATCAATGTAAAATGAGACAAAGGTGAGAGGGTATCGTACAGTAACGCTGTCGATCCAGAAAATTCCAGAGTTAAGTTTATGGACCTTAGCTTCGAGGTGCATTCCACTGAAACAGAATTGGAGCACCTCCAACTCAAGCCAAATTTCAAACTCAATGAGGTCGGTCTCGGGCTGCGATTCGTCGTCCGGAGTCCACGGCTTGACGAGGAGTCTACCAAGAGCTTTGAGTCCAGTTGCTTCGTACGGCTTCGCGGCAGGGTTGGTGTTCTCGTCGGTATTGGTTTCGCTTCCTTCTGGCTCCTCCGCTTTCGCTTCATCTTTGTCCCTCTTCCTTTCAAGGTTGGGGAAGACGATACCAATGACTTCCATACCCATGAACTCTGCCTTGGTAATTTTCACGTCGAGACCCATCTCCTTCTGCTCGGGGGTTCCACGGGCTTGGACACAGGCGTTAAAGATATCGGTAGCCTCCCGAGTAGTCAAGCCGACGGGGGGGGTGAGAGTGTCCCAAGTCTGGGTCTCATCCTTCATGCCAGCGTAGTGACCGCCGAAAAGAGTCGAGCAAGCCATGTTGAAATTTCCTGGAAGACGATGGGAAGTATGACGACAAAGAACCAATTCCTTCTCAGCAAGGTCGCAGATCAGAATAGCCTCTTTGATACCATCCGCATGCTCGGGGGCCACGTTGTGGTACAAGACCTGCTCCGGATTAGAAGTTTCCTAGGTAAGGCAGGTGGGGGGGAAGGGAGACGCTGAGCTCACATAGTTGAGGAAATTACGAACAACCTGCGCAGCAAGTTCCAAGTGTGCGACTTCAATATAGCCGAGAATGTAGGGGACTCTATGGGACAAGAACCCGCGGACAACAAATGGAAAGTCAACTTCCCACTCGTCGTCTTCGTCCAGGTTAGTCGAGACAAAGTCCGTCGCTGCCATAGCTTCTAGCTGCTCTTTTTCCAAGTGGTCATTCTGCCTGTAGTCTAGGCCCCCGGAGAATTGCTTGGGGCCTGTAGAGATACCACCGAGAGTCAAGTAGGTAGTGAATATTTGGGAACGGAGAGCATCGAATTTACGCTTGGCCTTGTAGCGCTGAATGCATATCTCGATACGCCTAGACGGGGAGGTTAGCGGTAAGTCACCTGCTAGAGCGGATCATAGAAAGTGTATATACTCAGAAAACGGCTTAGTCCTATACAATGTTAGCAGTTGTTTGTAAAACGAGACAGGGGTAAGCTACGGATGATAAAGTGACTGCTCTTCAAGAACTGCGTCAAGGGTCAATGGGCCTTCGACATGGTGCTCTACACTGTTGATCAGCTAAAGTTCTGGCGTTAGGTAAGATTGCTATGTCCCACCTTCAAATCCTGAAGGCCGAGGCTGTTTGATCCAATATTTCTTGTTAGTCAAATCCACTAAGGGAAAAAGCAAAAGAAAATTGGATGGGATGTAATACATTCTTTGGCTTATTCTTCTTTCTTTTCTTTTTCTTCTTAGGCGCGTGCTGGTCTTCAAGTTCACCTATCCTTACACCTTCAAGCTTAGGCACATCTTCGTCTTCGTATCCCTCACCGGCATTAACGATCTCGAGTTTCCCAATAGCTTCAGAAAGAGAAGCCTCAGCAGATTCGGACATTTTCTATTTTTATTTTGTCTTTCCCGTGTCTCGTTGATGTTGCGTGGTCCGGGGTTGTATTCAGTTGGGTGAGCGTGGTTGTTGCCCCCTGGTGGTTGACGACCCCACTAAAGCTTTCTGCCAAAGTTTGGTGTTTGGAGGGGGAAGTAAGGAATTAGGGGAAACGAAGGTCGGAAATTTATCAAACACGCGTCGCCTGGGGCAATGTTGAGCGGGGAGGCTGTTGTCGCGACGGGTGGCCTAACATTTTTCTAGCATGCCCGCACACTCTCCATGCGGCTCTGGGCTGGCTGTCTGTTGGCTGGATCGTGAGTTTCTTTGATCTCTCTCACGCCAACTGTGCATTCTTCTTCAAAAATTGGAATTTTGTCACTGGCTGGGAAATCACTTTGCACTGATTTATCTGGAAGTGCAAATAGCGGGTAAAAGAGCTACGCCTATCATCTACAATTACATGAACAGGTGTAAAGTGGTTTCGGATTTTGTAGAAGGGCCTTTTACAAAAAGGTACTCGTACATGGTAACTAAATACCTCCTTCTTATAGATCTCACTTTCTTCACAGCTTTTATTATATAATTTTCCAGAACTCTGTGGTGTTTCCAATACTTTCCACAGGATTTGTAGTGCACTCAAAAACTTTGGTAGATTCTCATAGGTATTGGGTGCTCCTGGGGTGAAGGGGTGAAGATGGATGTTTTCGATGTAAATAGTCACCGAAGGAAAGCTTTTGATCTGGTGCTTTGTATCACAGACAGCCGGAGAGGTTTAACTAACGGTCTATCATCGTGGGCTAATTATCATTGATAGACTACAATAGTTCTACGGTACGATACATGGCGGTATAACAGTGTCAATAAACCATGGGGAATTAAACTTGATTTACTCCATATCATATTTCGTCCTATAATACAAGTATCATGTGACAGGTGCTTTGTCCATGCTCTCTCCCAGATGAATGATATTAAACACGGGAACTTCCCAATTCGGGTCCAAAATACTGGTATAGTACAGTAATGACCAGAACCGCTGACACCCCAGACCCAAATGACCTTACGATGAGACCCCCATTTCCACACCTTTTGCTGTATCAGGGGCATTCGGTCTGGTAGGGAGAAACATTAATGCGAGCTTTTCGAGTTGAAGGACTTTGTTGTGTCCTTTTTTGCGTACAAATTTGGTAGATCCGCTCCTAGTATCATATATTTATCCTAGCTGAACCGATCCAGCATTCGCTAGCAAAACGCAATCTGAAACTTGGCACATGGAAAGCCCCTTTTAGATCCCGGGGCTTGTGCCTCTACGAGTAATTATTACCCCGCTAGGGGGGTTGTATGAGGTAAACATGAACCCTGCAGCCCCTTGGGTACAGTAGAGGCGCGACCCCTCCCTCCGCGTGAATACCAATATAAAACTATTCCCACTCCCGCTACTCGAGTATCCTTCCTTCAATCTTTGAGTCTCGATACCAAAGAAATCACCCACGCTATCATACATATTATACTTCAAATAATCAAAAATCGCCAGATGGCAGCATCCGGACTCAAGGCCTCAGACCTCCAGGCGTTCAACTTTGCGGCGGCTGGACAGTAAGTTTGATTCAACCACCCTTTTTCTCTCTCAACCCTCTCCACCGACCCACTATCTAAACAAACAAACCACAAGCTTTGGCCTGTCGAGCTAACGATGGCCAGCGACGGTGTCCTCTCGGATGAATCCGGAGCACTGGTCATAAAACCCTGCACTGCCCGCGAAGTAGCCTTCTACACCTCCGCCTCCGAACACCCCAAGTTCCAAAAATGGATGCCAACCTTCTTTGGAACCCTTGAGCTCTCCGGCTCCGAGCCGGCTGCGGGGCCCGTCACGAGTAACCGTAATACCTCAATCGTTTTGCAGAGCCTCACCTACGGTTTCTGCAAGCCTTGCGTCATGGACATCAAGCTGGGAGCCCAGCTCTGGGACGACGAGGCACCGCAGGAGAAGCGCGATCGTCTGGACGCTGTTTCAAACGCCACCACCTCCCGCTCGCTCGGTCTGCGCATTGCCGGGATGAAGGTGTGGAAGGGCGAGGCTGCTGGCGGGTATAAAGTCTTCGACAAACACTACGGGCGCACATTCACCGCGGAGAATTGCTCACAAGCCATCGAGGAGTACCTCTCTGCGGATATTAGTGAGGAGCAGAAGAAGTTGATCGTTGGGAGATTTTTGAGGAAGGTTACAGAAGTTCGCGAGATGCTTGAGGAACAGGAGAGCAGGATGTATTCTGCTTCTTTCCTCTTCGTGTATGAGGGTGATCGAGAAGTTCTTGGGACCGCATTGGAGGAGGAGGAGGAGAATGCCAAGAAGCCGCCGAAGGGTGAGGATGATGATAGCGAAGAAGATGAGAAGGTTAAGAAGGTTGAGGAGCTCAAGTTGATTGACTTTGCCCATGCCAATTGGACTCCTGGCAAGGGACCCGACGAGAATGCTCTGCAGGGGGTTAGGAGTACCGAGAGGTTGCTGGCAGAGTTGGTCAAATGATTGCTGGGCCGTAGTAGTGTTTATACAGCAGGCTTTAGATGAATTTACTCTTTGATTGTTCAGGTTATGGTCTCATGTTTGCTTGTGCTTTCTGACACGTCCCGCACGACGGTCTGAAAAGGACGTCGGAGTACAGTCTGTTCCAACGTCGCGAGAATTTGGCAAGTCCCTGCAGTATGATTGGTCGGTTTGGTTTGTAGTGCCCATCTTCCATGCGGGTACTCTCAGTGTGCGGCTCTCGTGACACTGGAACAGACCGTAGCCCATGCAATCGCCCTTACACCCGCTCGCTTTCGCCCCAAGAACTGCGATAAATTTTGTAAAGGATGTGGCTCCTATAATCCGCAAATATTTGCACCCCTTATTTTCATTTGCCTCATTTTCTGCCGGTGGAGCTGTTTACTATATTCGGGATAGAATATCACTAGTTACACAATCCATCACTCGACTCTGAACATCTGATACCCGCATTCATCAACAGCATTGAGATAAAATTTCCTTCTCAAATCTTTAAAATCAATTTCCCGGTAGTGGTGCGAGACTCAAGGTCCTAGGTAGTGGCCCCATGTTAGTCAAGCTTCATTGTAGGGTGAATGAGTGGTTACCTTTTGCGCCTGCGCAATCTCTTCAAGCGGGTAGGTCTTGTGGATATTGACCTTGACCTTGCCTTCAACGATCCAATCGAAAATTTCCTTGGAATAAGCCTCGAATTCCCCTCTCTCGGCTACACACTATTAGCAACTATCCATGTATCCTAGACTGCTTCAGAGTGACTACCAACCGATATAGCCAAACAATTGTGGCCTCAGAAGCTTAAGGTTCTTGGGCGCTAGCCTTGCAATTGTGAATGGTGGAACAGCCCCACTAGCATTCCCCAGAGAAACTACTGTCCCTTTCCTCCTCACAACTTCCAAGTCACCATCAAAAGTATCCTTCCCAACGCCATCAAACACAGCAGCAACCCCACCGCCAGCATCCTTGGTGATATCCTTGACCTCGGCAACCCAGTCCTGAGTTGAGTAGTTGATCAAAAATTCCGCGCCATGCTCTTGAGCTATCGCGAGCTTCTGGTCACTGGAAGCAGTCGCAATAACATGTGCACCAATCACTCTCGCGATTTGAACAAGCCATAGGCCGAAGCCACCAGCTGCAGCGTGAATAAGGACATAGTCTCCTTTCTTGATTTCGTAGCTCTCACGGGCGAACGTCAGAGCGGTGATACCCTGAAGCATACCGGCTGCCGCAACGCCTTCCGGGATACCAGAGGGAACATGCGCAACATGGAGCGGATCAAGAGCGGTATATTCTTGCTGTGCGCCAACCCCTAAGTACGCTACCTTGTCGCCAATCTTGAAGTTCTGAACGGACTTTCCAACCGCAGCGATTGTGCCCTCCGCTTCACGTCCAAGGGTATGCGGGAACGAAGGTGTCGGATAGACACCCTTGCGAAAGTACTGCCCCATTGGTCAGTTTGTGGCATCACCACACCACACCCCTTGAAGTAAAGGCGAGAACAAGGAGAAAAGGACAAACAATATCGATAAAATTCAACCCAGCGTACGTATTCTTGACCAAAACTTCATTATCCGCAGGGGTCGGCACGAGTGCATCTGTAACAATCTCGATCACATCTGGTCCCCCATGAGCATTAATTTGAACTGACCGCTGGGTTCTCGGAAGTGAAGACATTTTGCAGTTGAAATGCGAAAGGCTGCTGGGAAATGGTGTGTTTATGTGGGGCAACTGCAAACCAGATGGGAGTGCAGACTACTCGCGGGGGGACGTTTAAACAAGGCAGGTATCGTTGCTTATCAAGGATCAGATCTGGTGGTGGTGGTGGAATCACGAATTTGTAAGCTATATTTTCGCAACTAAGTTACAAGCTATCGTAAAAACTCAAGCACAAGTATGATACCATAAACACCCTTCCGGATCGCTATCTCCGTCAGCCCGGGATGGGTTTAGTTTGACAAGTTAGCATACCAGTTAAGAAGATCCAACACGTCCTCCATGGTAACCTTATATGATGACGCGCTAAAGGAGGGGGTGTTGATATAATCATGATTTGAAATCATGATTTGGAAATTTGAAACTTTCAATGGGTGTTCGGCAGAGGGCATTTTGCAAGTTATGATTTCAAATTGCTCCTACCTCAGATCCCAGCAAGCCAAACGGGCCCTTCTAAAGAGCTTTTGTATCTGAACCTGGGCATTCGAGGGGTAGCGGAGATAAGCGAACGGCAAAGGGTTTTTCCGGTACGGGAGCAAGCATCTTCCGTGAGAATATAAAGGATAGGAAATGGGTGTTGGAAAGGGTTCGATTAATTAGAATAATTCCGGTGCATCCTACGGGTATGATGCTCCAGATACTAGAAATCAATCCTCTTTGTGTGTTTGGTCAGGTTACTACGATAAGCAAAAATTTATGGCTCCATTTTTTCTGCGGAAATCCGCATATTCCAGTGGCGTATGGTGGTGATATCCCACATAGACCCAAAGGTTCTCTTCTGGTAAAAAAAAACCCTACATTTAGCCCCAATAACTGTGAAGTTCCTTTACTCTAAACCCTAAGTACTCACCGAATATCACTCATATTTTACAGGATGTCCTTGTGTCTAAACCAGAATTCCTGCTCCGGCTGTACCCCGTTTAACTATTTGATCTGAGAGAACACAGAAAGCGGCAGTGCGGGTCACTTCACGGAGGTTCAGCTTCAGTTGGAGTTGTTGCTGGTTGTGGCCAAACTTTTTTTCGTCTGTAGTCTTATATGGTTGCCGTGACCGACATTGAGGGTTGACTACCTGCGTCCGGAGCCATACTGGTGTGGGAGGTTTTATATTTATTCCCTTTATTGGACAATTGCTCTGTGACCTGACCAATAAACTGATGGATAGAGGAAGGGAAGTCAACTTAGAATCCAATCATAGTAAATAGACCGACACAGGGGAAGTAAAGAGGCTGAAGCTGAAGCTGATTTAGATAGGCACACACCACTATCTAAATGGTTGTTGTTGAGGAGTGGTTGAGCTTGACTAACTATGAAGGCCAGCTCCCAGTTTAAATACAGGAAAGTTTTTCATGCTTAGGAGGCATGTACAAAGACAGGAAACTCCATGGGGTATAAACCTCACAGCTCTCAGACAATAACCTATCAACTCGACTTCCACTCCACACTGGTATCATACCGGGTCTTATCCATGAGCTGCAATTTCATTCCTTGTATGATGGCGATTGCAATGGTACTTGTACCCGTACACGAGTTTTGCTGTGAAGGAGAGTTTGGATGAGTACGGTACAGTACCATCCCAGTATTAGTATTGGACCCTCACTACAATCAGAAAAGGGTATGAAAAATCAAAGGCACAGTTATTACTGGAATACTGCTCATGCGGAAACCCAAGCCATCCCGGCTCTACAGCCATTGGTTCCTTCACGCTCGCATTTCGCGTGCTACAAGAACCGACTAGGCTACCGACTCGCAATATATAGATAAGTAATACACACTCAATCCTCGAGCAAGACATGAAGCCTTCTCGAAGCCTATAATACCCTTAATAGTATGCTTCTGGAATCCATGCTTGTAAAAGATGATTCACGGTGCCCTGTTAGGCATGCACTAATAAATAAAAATAGCGATACCTCTGACAACAGCATATTTCTATATGCTTGTGCGATCAAACCTTAGAGGAAAAAATAGTATGAGAACAAGATAGCAGGTACTTTTCCACTGATTCTGTGTGAAGGAGAGAGCATCAAAAGGCCTAAACATTGAGGAGTAATGAGTTGGAGAGTTGCGATATTGAAAAATATTTCACTTGTGATTCCACGCTGTTTTACAACACTGCTATTTCCCCTTCTCCTCAACCGGTAGACCTTATGTTGCTTGTTTCTCTGTATAGAATGAGTAGACAAGCATCTGCTACTAGTACTGTACAGGACTGTCATAATGTATTAAGCGGAAAGCGTGAAGTCGCATGATTTGGGCTGTTACATATCATACCGTTGTGCTCACCATTTTTGTCACCAGCCTCATGCATGCGGGACACAGAAAATACGGCAGTGCGAATAAAGTGCAAATATAAGGAACAGTTTGTTAAGAGGGTCATACGTTGGAACAGTTCTTACTTATGTAGCTTATGCTTTCGCGGCAGTAAGATCGGAAAAGTGCTTCATAGCTTTGCCGAGTAGATGTAGAGTTCAGGAGTGTAGGCACGGTTATAACCTTCGCTCTTTCCCACCTACATCAATGCAACCATTGCACTGAAATTCAGTACCGTATAATAAATTGTGAGCAAACGGAGGTGCTTGTATAAAAGAGGTTTGCGTTGTTGCTCTTGTACGGCAGTCTATCGTGCTTGAGTAGTTCATGTTATGATAAAGCTGCCTCAGAAAAACCTTATGGATTGACAAGTGATTGAGGTTTAAATTTAAGCCTAGACATTTCTGTGCAAGAATACCATACAGTATCCTATAATAGGTACTGTAGATGAGTGATCAATTGAAGATGAGCTTTGGGTACAGTACGGTATACACACTTGGCGCAGAGTATCCCATCCCATCCTATGATCCTAGCTTATCACTATTCGGACGAACATCTAGCTTTGGTCTGTATTTCGCTGAGCAGCGAGTAACAAACCATCTCGACATTCATAGAGGTTGCGTTGCTAACCACCTAGGTGGAGCGACATCCCGGTCTAATGCGCTCTACTCGATCAGAACATCGCCCCGTGTAACCTAGGTTATAAGCTGAGCATAGGTAGTGGTGTTAGAGGCACAATGGATATGATGCCCAGAGATGCGCTGTTCTTCATAGGATAGGAGAGGCCGGGGGGCTTATATATAATACATGGCGAAGATCCACTTTATGCCTCTCATATTAAGACCACGTCCTCTGGTCGCAATCGATTGCGCGGCCATCCACGAGTCCGATAGTAGCTCTTTAGGAGCTCTCATGATACCCTTTTCCGCTCTGAGTCTTCAATGCCTTCTGATCAAACCTCTATAACTATCCGTCCGAGCATGTCACTTCAAGAGTTGCTTTATTTACTATTTCGATTGACCCTACCTCGAGGATCTGGTCGGGGTAGGCAAAGATCAAAGCTAGCCTAAATACCGGCGCAATTCTAGCACTCGAGCTTGCCTGCTAGGGGTCGGCACCGGTTATGTGGGGACCGTCGACACCCGCCATTGCATCTGCCATGTACGCATTCTTAAGAAGTTGTTTCCATACATAATCGATGTCTCTGGGCACGAAAAAAATCCGTTACCACCGCAGACTATTTCTGATATAAGTTAATTCCTGGGTTCCCCTTGGTGCTTTTAATGTGTGCAATAATAATGCCTGGCTCGCCTTCCTATAATACTATGATACGATAGGGGTTCCCCCAATCGGAGACAGTGAGTGCCCCCACTGCCTCCCGTAATACCACCAACAGATGCGGGATTTCTCTTTCCACATTGACACCAAGAGCGTGTGTACGGTAGTTCTATTAGCGAGTATCATACCCGATGGGGACAAATTCCTACTTTCTCTGGGCGAGGATGCTTGAGTTAATTTCCAGAAGCAGGGTGTTACCAGGGGCTCCCCGAATAGCGGCCCTACCTTCAGAGGTTGTGGAGGATGGCAGGTGTAGCCCCCCAAATGCGGGGACTCCTATGGGATCTTTATCATGATAGAGAAACAAGTGGTAGGACCACCACGTCAACACTGGCGGAGCGTGATACGCTGTTACGCACGTGTGTACGGATTCACAAAATAAGAGAGGGAAGGAACATATGCTCGAGAATAGAGAGTCCTCAGCCTCCACATTGCAGTGCGCGCAAGATCTTAGGTTCAGTTAAATTAACAACCCGTTCATTGGTGGGAATCCCTATACCGCAGCTACAGGCCAACCACAGGTATTATTCGTTTTGTTCCTCCCCTAGCCAAATGACTTGGGCGTGGATGATGCGTGGATGATGACCGGAATGTGGGACGAGGGAAGAAGCCCACTTCGAGGTCTCCTTACGCCCGTACTATAAGCCCTTGTTCGGATGCAAGGCGACGCCCAAAATTAAGGGTGGTTTCATGATAATAATAATATTAATTTTAAAAATTAGCGGCAACCGGCATCGTGGGAGCAACCATACAATACAATATCGTGGGTTATGACGAACGGGGCTTCTTAACGGAGGACCTCTCACCTACCGGTAGTCTATCACTACCGGTACTGTACAGTACTGTACTTGTCATTGTCTGCCGAATTACCGTATCCGCACAGTTAGCGGCGATCATCTCTCGGAACGGACCGACTCCGAGTATTACTGATGCACGAGGTCCCGGACGGGTAGCCAATAGTTGTGTCGTTCTCCCGATAACGAAACCATGGTCGCAGGTTGGTGTTGCGCACTGAGCTGTGTGCATCTGCTCCGGTAACCACAGCACCCGATAGTCATAGAGGAATGGAATACTACTTGTATTATACCAGTATGATAGTTAATATTGTTTCTCTTTCTCTTCCATTTCCGGATTTTTCGGCGTTAACGGTAATGACATCCCTGTCAGATTTTCCCCACATCAAATCCCCAAACGGCTCTCAGATTCAAACCCAGAAGCCCAATTGCTTCTCTAACTCAGAATTCCGGCATTTACTACGGAATCAATGTGCACTTGCACAATGGGTGCTCACGATAATTCCGGGCTGCCGCATCGATCTGTGATATCACACCAAGAACCTAAATTGCACGAGATTCCATTTTGGGGTGTAACTAGCTGTGGTCGAAAGGGTCTTCAATATCTGCAGCTGATGCGGAGTCCACGCAGTGTGCCCGATTGTGCAGGTCTATGGCTGGCAAGCTGCCCTACGTTTAGGGTGTCCCATCCATCCCCAGCTTTGGGAGCGGCGGTGGGGGCGAAAGGTCAGAAGCCTAACCTACAGATTCCGGTAAGCACAGACAAGCACGTTCAGAGCTGAAAACGAAGAAACGCCTGGGCGATCTCGTACTATCTGTGTCTTGAGACCCAGGTTAACAAAGGGTTTCAACTAGGCCTCTCCGGATAGTTTCCCAGTGACAAAACTGACTCCATTCCAGAATAACCAAGGCAATTCGAGATTCCATGCATGTTCGAGATTCCCCCAATCAATACCATTGTCAAGCTATGATATCCGGCTCGAACTTTCCTGGAGTCCGAAAAGCCACTATGATATCCAGATTTCTGGGCTCCTGGAACATTTGGCCCTGTCAATTTGTTCTCGTCAAGCGAAGATCCACATTGGTAAATACGTTATGCTAGTATCACAAATACAGAGAATCTCCCGATTAGTATGGCACGCCGCCCGAATACCCACAGAATTGCCAATTCCCCGTCTCTCCAGAGAAGCCACTAGGGACGCCTCTATCTAGTATAAGAGACCCCTATTCCTCTCTTCCAGGCCCCCCCTCATCAGCAACAGCCCAGGTGATACCCTACAATCTTCTTCATATCGAAGTCTTCATTTGCGAGCCTCACTATCTCTCCATAATGGCCCCACCTCATGTCGATGATCAGTACTTTGCGGGCTCCACCTACCCACCAAACTGGATCCCAGTTGTGGAGAAACCCCTACGCACCCCGAAACGACTGAGAATTATTACTGTAGGTGCTGGGCATTCCGGATTAATGCTTACGTACAAGATTAGAAACCAGTTCAAGTACGGGGACTTTATGGACCACATTATCTATGAGAAAAACGTAAGCTCCCCGAAGTCGCCATTCGCAGTTATCTGATTTCCACAGCATGATATTGGCGGAACGTGGCTTGAGAACAGATACCCAGGTACATCCCCAAGATTAATATCCCCCACCCCCCCAGCGGGAAACTTTCTAAGCCCTTTTTTTTCGACTAGGGGTTGCCTGTGATGTTCCTGCTCATATATACACCTTCTCATGGGAGCCCAATCCGGACTGGAGCGAGTTTTACGTTGGCGGAGAAGAAATTTTCCAATACATGAAGCGTACAGCGGCGAAATACGACCTTGCAAGAGATGTTGTTTTTAATTCTAAGGTTGTGGAAGCCATCTGGGACCAGGGGCGAGGTAAATGGGAGCTCAAAATTGAGCAAGAGGGACGATTTATCTGGGACGAATGCGATATCTTTATAAACGCCTCAGGGATCCTGAAGTGAGCCACCTCTCTCCGACCCTCGAACGATTTCTAACCCGATAAAAGTAAATGGAAGTTACCATCCATTGAAGGAATAAATGCTTTCAAGGGACACTTGGTGCATAGTGCGAAATGGTGAGCTCAGGGGCCGTTCGTCAGAATTTGGGTGCTACACAGGTTTACTGATGCTATCCAGGGAGGATACTTACGACTTTGCTGGAAAGAGAGTTGGAATCATTGGAAACGGATCTTCCGCACTTCAGATCGTCCCCAAGCTACAGGAAGTCGCTGGACACCTAGTAAACTTCATGCGTACCCCAACCTGGATTAGTGCGACATACTCTTCCGACCTTCTTCCTGATGGAAAGAACTTCTACTGTAAGACTCGTTGAACTTCTTTTCATCAAAATTTCTCGCTAACTTTTCGATGACCAGATACAGAAGAGCAGAAGTCTGAATTCCGTAACAATCCTAAGTTGTTAAACGAGTATCGCAAAAAAATTGAGAGCGGCTTCAACAAATTCTTCTATGCCCTTCTCAACGACTCCCCTGCTCAAGCTGCTGTAACGGAGCAGTACACACAAATTATGTCCGAGCGCCTCGGTAACGACCCAGAGCTTATCAAAAAATTTATACCAAGCTGGAGGGTTGGTTGCCGTCGTCTATCTCCCGGGGAAGGGTACCTGGAGGCCCTGCAGGCCCCCAATGCGAAATACACATGGGATCCTATCGAGCGCATTACCGAGAAGGGCGTCGTGACATCCGCTGGCGAAATCGAACTGGATGCAATTGTATGCGCCACGGGCTTCGACGTCTCTTTCATGCCCCAGTGGAAAATGCGAGGGCTCAACGGCTCTACATTGGACAAATGGCGGGACGACCCTGAAGGATATTTGGGAATATTTGCCCCCAGCATGCCCAATTACTTCATCGTTAACGGGCCCAATTGCCCCGTCGGACACGGCTCACTGCTCTCCGTCATGGAGTGGACAACGGAGTACATCATCCGCTGGGCCAAGAAAATAGCTTCCGAGAACATCAAGTAATTAACAACCATCCCCCTACCAAAGAAAAAATTTTCTTTAGAAAAAACAGACAATTCTAACAAAAACCTTCAGAGCCGTAATGGTAAAGCCCAACGTAGTCCGAGAATGGAATGTCTACGCCCAAGAATACCTCAAGCGCACCGTCTGGACCAGCGGTTGCCGCTCCTGGTACAAGAATGGCAAAATCGAGGGGAAAGTCACGGCAACATACCCTGGTAGCGTCATCCACTACAAAGAAGTCTTGGAAACCATCCGCGGTGAAGACTTTAACATCGAGTACTCCGAGCCCAGGAACAGGTTTGGCTTCATGGGAAATGGTTTCGCGGCTCTTGAGATGGACGAGGATGCGGATTTGGCATTTTATATGTATAAGTGAGGCTCTGTGATCGAGTTCTTGCGGACTTAGTTTCAAGATAGCCATCCAGTTCTTGTGTTTGTTAGTTGGGTATATTTGTCAGATTGGCTTTAGGGATTTTAATTTGAGTCTACAACAATACACCCGCCTCCACCATTCTCCCAGAAGGCGGTCGAGTGAGGATTTGTGATCTTGGGTATGAGAATCCTGCCGCCTTTGGTTGGGAAAGCGTGGGCCACCCCAGCCCATAATACGGTAATACTAGCAAGTCAATCTCCTAGACCTCGGGGAGATATATAGTACCCCCTCCCCCCCTACCTGCCTAATAACTTAAAAGCAACCATGCTAGGCCAATCCTTTTAACGAATCAATGAATCGGCGTACCCGCCGATGGTAAGGCATAGTGCACCAAGTGATTGGACCCAAAATTCTATCCCGAGGGTAATACTTGTAAGGATTTCCTTTCATATAAGCCCAGGGGTGCCGTAGACGCGCCTCTCTATTCAAGCACGGGCACTGCATCTACGAGCGGACGGACACATGACATCCTGTGCGTTAACAGCCCAAGGACAATTACCCTGCCTAATAGCGTAATTCCTCCGCAGACAAGTGCCAAGCACATTGACCACCAAGAGTTAAGCACCTAGTACCCAAGCGGGGTCGGAAAGCAAACTGGATGCGATTAACTTACTCGTAGATGGTTTCCAGCTGTGATGTTAATCAATGGGGTCACGTGAGTACTGTGAATACTCGAATAATCAGGCCGGGCACTACACTCTTCGTCACTCTTCCAAAGCGGAGAACCCTGGACCATATACAGTCCACACCGCACTCACGGCGGGACTGGGCGGGTGAGGATCGGGGGTGCCCGGCGTGCAAGAGGGGAAAATCACCAAAGCAGGGCAAGAGAGTTTGTCGGTCGTTACAGATCCCGGTTCTTCACCTATCATACTCATAGCTTCGTCGTGGGTCGGTGAAGTTCGCATGATAGCATACGCCTCGGAGCTCGATAGATTTCGGGTGGAAGGCTTTAGGGAAAGCTAGGTGACATATGCGCACCGCCGTAGCGAGGGGGTGAACTCCGGGGTCTGTTCTTTTAACTGAGACCGGTTCCTTCCTTCCTCCGTTAGGCCATGAGGACCAGCCGGTGGTGTTGCACCCCCAGGGGGTGAAGACTCACGTATCATGGGGAATTCTAGAGCTTGTAATTATTCTTAGGCTTTCAGACAAAGCCCACGCTTGCTCTCTAGCCCCCCCCCGGGGGGCGTTTGTATGCATAACCTTACGCGTTGTCGGCCTCACCCCGTGTGTATGTACAGTATGCGACGCGATAAATTCTTGAATGAAGGTTGCATTTCATGCATAGGACTAAGAAATATTCGAGCATACGAGTGGGTGTTCATAGCGACTTCTGGGGCTTCCCCGGCTATATTTATCCTGGTAGATATATTGCGGACTCCCCGTATTAGAGCAAGGGAAGCATTCTTACATATTACCGTACTCTTAAATTCTGTGCATCTTTCAAGCTTCTATTCCTGCTTCTACCCAGGCATCCCCGGGCATCTAGGGTCTCAGTGTTGTAGTTCTTGATTGAGGTTGTATTATTTGCTTGATTGTTACTCTCCCTGAGTGGCTATAGGCCCTTATTTTTATGCTACAGGGGGCGAACTAAAACAGTACTAGAACATGACATAAGCTGCATGTAAGACAAAAAGAAAAGTCAACGACAAGAGTACTACTTGTACATAATTCTACAGCAATAGAAAGGAAAAGCGAGCGAAGTCATATTACAACACTCAGCAGAACCTTCCATCGAGTGCTAGCCCGTGATACAACAATGCTGATAGAGACATTACTGATAAGATTCACCTTTCACCTTTTGTCTCCTGGGTTGGGGTTCCGCTGCATGCCGAGGACTTGTAAACCTACCATACTATTCCTTAGGAGAGGGTAACAACCGAGTTCTATCATACTCCAAAGTAGGCTTAGCTCTTTTTAGGAAAGCCGCAGCTCCCCACAGAACCTCTACGAGTACCGTGATACCAACCCCTGAAGATCCCCCAAAGCATAAGAAAGGCCTCCCGGCCGACCGCCAATTTAATCCCCCCTCACACACACAACCCCGCAAAACAAACCGGTTAATCGGAAACCACCATGGCATTTGTCGATCTCCCAAACGAAATAATTCTGCAAATCGCAGAAGAGCAGGAACCTTCGGATATAAACGCGCTCGTGAGAACCAACCGCCGGCTCGCCTTCTGCTTAACTCCCAGCCTTTGGGCCAGTATATTCCGATCTCCTCCTCAGCTCTATGCCGTGGAAGCACTACTCTCTGCAGCGGAGAACGAAAACAAAGATGTGGTCAAACGGCTACTTGACAAGGGCATACTTCAGTACTCTCAGACACCGCTCTGGAAGATTTTGCGGAAAGCGATAACTGAGCGGGGCGCGAAGACCCTACGCACGCTCATGGAGTGTGGCACGCCGATAGATGCGACGGACCCTGATGGATGGACGCTCTTGGGGTTGGCGGCGGAGAAGGGCTGTTTGGAGACATTTTTGCTGCTAGTGGCTCAGGGCTTCGACATTAATGAGCCGGGGAGCCCCCGGTGCGAGTCCCCACTTGGCATCGCGGCCAGAGGGGAACACGACGAGGTGGTGCAGGTTCTCCTAACCTTCCCAGGCATAGACCTCAATCCCAAAACTGAATTGGCCTCCAATACGCCACTACACAGCGCAGCGAAGGAGGGGGACGAAACCATAGTAGAAATTCTACTAACGGACGAGAGGATAGATGTTAACCCCGTAAACTCCGACGGTTGGACACCTCTTCACATAGCGGCCAGTGAAGGCCATGAGGGGGTGGTGGACCTGCTACTCGCACACCGGGACATCAGAGCCGATCTCCCGGAAGACGCTGGCAAGGCGCCAATACATGTCGCTGCCTGTGGCGGGCACAGCTCAATTGTCCGTCGTTTGCTGAACGACCAGTCGGTTAACAGTCTGGACCACTACCACCGAACACCGTTATACTGGGCATCCATGCTGGGATCCGAATCGGTCGTGCGGCTACTGTTACAACACAATGGCGTCGAGGTTAACTTGGCTGAACGCGCGGGCAGGGGGCCGATGCACATAGCAGCATGCGAAGGGATGGAGGGGGTCGTGCAGATCCTGTTACAGGACGAAAGGGTTGAAATCGACGCCAAGGATAATTACGGGCGAACGCCATTATGGTGGGCAGCGATGGAGGTCCACGAAGGAATTGTCCGGCTTCTGCTCAGCGATGATAGGGTTGATGTCAATCGGCGCAACGATCACGGCGAAACAATCCTGCATAATATGGCCGGATACTGGGGGGATGAGGCGATAGTGCGGCTATTGCTAAGTCATGAGAAGACGATTCCGGATCTCCGCGATCATGATGGGAGGACCCCGCTGTATTGGGCTGTCATGAAGGAGCATGACACTGTCGTGCGGCTTCTACCCGGGGATCCAAAAAGCCCGTCCTTGATATAGGTGTAGTATGATATCAGGGGAGGAGGAGGAGTGAGGCAATGAGTTCGCCGCCCTAAACAGAGCAAGGGAATACGTGCCGCCGGAGGCGACCCCCCCCGCTAATGTGATTGCTTACCCACCTCACTAGAGCGTATCCAAGTTTGCCATATTAGGCCGGACCTCCTATCGGCTGAGTTTCTTTATCCAGGGTCACTTGTATAATAACGATTCACATGTATTGTAGTCCAAACAACAATCGCTTCACAGCCGACGGACGAAACCAATAGCCTGAGTCACGGTATCCCAAGTTTTAGCCCACGAGCAAGCCATATATCTATTCTCCCTACATCAAGAAAGATAAACCAGTGCTCAAAACCAAGCCCCAAAGCCTAGTCATCCATCGCCAAAAATTACCATACCAAAAAAACAGATACAGGTATCGCCCCAATAACCCCACCACAGTGATAATCCATGACCAACCCACCCAACCGATCCCCAATAACGGTCAGTCACCCGCTTTGAGCCGCATGTGTCATCCGTCACCCAGCAACCCCACACCCAACTCAACGCCATCCCCAACCCACCACAACCTCCCATCCACCTCACAACCACGAAGGAAATCCCCAACAACTCACCATGATCGAAGTAATCTGGTATGATACCTCCCCTTTCTCCCATCTAACTTCCAGAACAAACAAACAAGCTAACACAAACCAGCAACGACCGCCTCGGCAAAAAAGTGCGCGTAAAATGCGAACCGAACGATACGATCGGTGACTTTAAAAGGTTGGTGGCGGCACAGATAGGGACTTCGGCGGAGAAGGTATGTCTGCTCCCACCAGGAAGGAAGGAAGTATCATAGAGGGGAGTGCTGACGAGGTTGACCAGATTGTGCTCAAGAAGTGGTACAACACGTTTAAGGATCATATCACCCTGGCCGATTACGAGATTAGCAATGGGACCTCTTTGGAGATGTAGGTTTTTCTTTCCAAACTTGGGTTTTGGGTTAGGCTCTGTGCTGATGGGGTGCGTAGGTATTACAGTTGAGCTAGTAGGATAACATGTTTTTGTTTTGCTTGCTTGCTGGTTTGTTCGTTGGATCCTCGGATTGGTGGGGGGATATTTGCTTTGCGGAGGGTTTTGAGAGATTGATGGTGGCGATTACGGGGCCACTTTGCCTGCCTCTTCCTTTTTTTATATAATTTGAGTGCGTACCAGTTAAAATCTGAACATGGGACACTTTCTGTTGTAAGCGGGAAAACTTATTGACCTTAAAGAAAATTTGAGATATCATATGACTACTACTTTTGTATCAACACTACTTCATAGAATAACTGCATCAAGAAGAAGAAAAACCACCCTTTAAAATTCATCCGAAAACTCTAAAATCCAATCTGAAATCCAATCTAGGATCATGCGTTTAACGGTATGGCTTTTATTTTTAAACTAGAGGCTCAATTACATCGTTTCATGTGCTTTTTTGTTGCCAGGACCAGGTAGACAACCACGTCTTTTGCCTAAATTTCCTGGAATCCTGCACCTCTCCAGCCTCAATCTCCCTTATCGATTCCTGAGGTACGGTACTGCTCCAGAGATCTGCTCTGCACCCAAACGCTCCTGAGATCGTATACTATCGCCTACACCCTCCAAATTATCCGCCACATCCTTAGAACACTGGATCCCACAATACCATCACATTGCTTTGTTCTTCCTTCCTTCCTTCCTTCCTTTCCTGACCTGGCTTGTTTAATAACCGCAGCTTCGGCTTCACCATTAGCCGGGGATTATAGAATGAATAGTAGTCTATGCAAAGAGGTAGTTATCATAGTTTACGAGAATTAGTTAATTATGGCATTACGTAAGCAAGACATTTTGGTTGTCCCGAGTTATGATATTTGTACAAGTACGGTAATATCATACAATGCTGCAACTCTAGTCTATCTTTCGGGGAAGTATCCATCCTGCTTGAAAGTGAAATAGCTGAGCATTCCTCGTCCATAAGATGCTGAAAGTTGTTTTACGTGGTGGTAAAAAAGTGGATTTTCACAAATTTTTTGAATTTTTTTATGGAGTGTGCTACGGTACAGAGGTGGTTGATCGATCGAAGAACTATTCTGGACTCCGACGTACCGGTACCCCACAAGGCTACCTACGTCTAAGCCAAAATAAATTTCTGTTGGTCGATGTCCGATGCGGAAGTTCTTGATTGGTACGGACTCATAACGTATAATTGTTTCTTCGTTTGCTGGAAGTGGTGGATCATCATGACTTTTGAAAGAGTTTCACCTCACATCACCGGATACCCGTCCTTTAGCTCCTTTGGCTCTATGCCCACGGCCTGGGAGAATATCAGTCTCATCCGAAACATCGCGCCCGGAACGCGCCTAAGTTATGATACTACCGTATTTGATGCCTCCGAGAGATTTCTCCGAGCCCTCGGCTTAATTGCCCCGGTACCGTACATAGTGCCTTTCAAAACGAGAAGAGAAAGAAAGAAACCTACCAACAACTACTTGTAACTTATCCTGTGTAACATCGCCATATACGAGTATGCGGTAGCGATGGGAACACAATCTCTTCCCCGAGCAGTTGGTATTAGACGATAGATATTAAACCATGTATTAAGAACTGCGGTACTCGAGTATCATAGGGCAGGGTAGCTTTGTAGTGAGAAAAGGTATGATACCATACAGAAATTCAGTAATACCGGTATAATATTATAAAGTTAATGCAGGACCGTGAAGAAGAGTGAATAGCGGAGGGGAGAGGGGGGGGGGGTAGAAAAAAGAGAAACAGATATTGAGGAAATCCTAGGCTACCATCCCCATCCCGGCCGCGTGCTAGCTGAACATGTTAAGTTATAAGATACGAGGAAATACAGGAGATATCTGCAGGACAAGAAAAAAAGTGAACAAAAAAAGTTGCGTACGGGAAAGGTTCCGCCCAACCGCTACCGGTATTGTTATCGTGTGTTCTCTGGTAGGGGGGTTTTGGGATGCTCTGGGGCCGTACCTTTTCCTGGGTGGTGGGCACAGCCTGGGAGGGAAAGCGAGACTGGCACTATTTATATAATATTATTATATAGATATATTTGGAATCACCGTCCGTTCTGCTGCAAGTGAGACGACGACCCCACTGCCTCTTCATATATAGTCACCTCGGCCAATGAGAAACAATGATAGGATTGAATATTCCAATGATGTATGATAGGGTCAACCTCTTTCCGCTCCCGTAAGTAGTTTCACTACTACTTCCGAATGGCCATTTCAGTACGGTAGTCAACGAGAGCGCTGCTGCTATCTGGCCAGCCAGCCACATTTAGATCAACATCTTCCCGCTCCGGGAGTAATCTTGCTATGTACTATACTTCCAGATGTCCATATCGAGCAGTGCGCAAGAGTTGGTTGCTCGTTTGAGGTGGCTTTTTCATATCAGGGTCCATATCTTTTTCTGCTCCCAATGCAGCTTCGCCACTTCTAGATGCATCTTCAGCAGCGAGGCAAACGAGAGTGACGTCTGGCCTTATATAAACTATTCAGTATCTTCCAAATACCGATGAATATCTTCCTGCTCCAGCGGCGGCCCCCCCTCCCCACTTCTATATGCTCGTATCTGGCAGCAAGCGGGCAAGCAAGAGTGTATCAGGTCGAGATGATTTTTTTCCTTTATCAAGTTTTGCCTCTTCCTCTCTTGTTCCTGTGTCATACCGTAACAGCTTTCACACAATTCCCAAATGCACCCACTATTTTTCCCAGTAAAAACCCACGACAAGACCGGTGTCCATCCGACCATATTGAATATTCCTCCAAACTTGGACGCTGCAGTAGTAGAATCTTCAAGAATCCCCTCGTTCCGATTTTCTGGCAACCACAAAAAGTGGTGTTTGAGATTTCCTGTCCCCATATCCTAGCTCCCCCACAAGAAGAAAATCAATGCCGCCTGCGATTGTACCAATCCTGAGAGAAACGCGATGTCCTGAAGCCCAGTATATAAAGAAAGCTCCCGGCGGAGAAGCTGGGAAGATATATGCTGCAGTTTTAGCAAGCTTAAGTACTTTCACGGGTTCTGTCGTCCCTCTTCTAGCATGAGCTCCCCAGTATGATGAGCCGGAAGCGGCCCGAGAGAAGGGTCCTCGAGGAGCCGAACGAACCCTTGATGCATTCTTAGTTTGAGGTTGTTATTAAACATTTCCCCCACATATTACCGTATAATGCTTGTAATAAGAAATCATCGAGCGAGCACACGTCCCCCCCCCCCGCAAAGGGGAAATTCAATGCGAATTGCTTCACAGAATCAGTACAGTACAGTACCCTACTCTAGCCGGAATATCTCAAAATGGCTTGTCGTACTTTAGGAAAGCGCCCAGCCCGCACCTTTATCTACTATATACAACAGAGAGAGACCCGTGCGATATTTATCTTAGCTATCATAAATTATCGCCCCATTTCCCATATAACTGAAGCCTCTTACAATCCCCACCCAAAAGAGTAGGAGAAAATAAAAAATACAAATAAAACCCACAGGTTTGGTATTTTCGCAATGGTAACTTGACAAGGTGCGGCTGTATCCGTCAACGACTGGTCGATCGGTCGGTGGGTCGGTTGCCAAAAGAATAGGATCTAAGAGGCCTCTGGCATCGTGCTCACACTCATGCTAACGAAGTCTCGGTGATAGTCTACCAGAGTAATTTTACCAATACCGGTGTAGAGTGGAGACTAATTTAAGTTGGTACTCGTAGGGTACGATGCTCGAGTATTGTCTGAAAGCTGTGAGGTTTTTACCCCATGGAATTTCCTGTCTTTGTACTGTACATGCCTTGGCATGTAGAATTCCCTGTATTCAAGCTGGGAGAATCTCTTCTTAGTTAGACAAGCTCAACCACCCCTTGACAACAGACATTTAGATAGCAGTTTGTGCCTATCTAAATCTGATTCAGCTTCGCCCCTCTCTGCTTCATCTGTGTTGGTCTATTTACTACAAATGGATCCAAGTCAACTTCCCTTCCTCCATCCATCAGTCTATCGGTCAGGTCACAGAGCAATTATTCCCACAAGCTGCAGTTCGGTCGGAACACCATCCAACTAAGGGAAGCCACAATTAACCTTCCCTAGTCACTTGTTGACGGAACAAATTTCACAGCATAAGGTATCGAGTGAGCCTTAATGATGGTAATGAGATTTTGGCTACCTTGCTATAGCTATCATATGATACATTTGCTCTACCCATACTAGTCATGCCCAGCACAGCACAGCCCACTTATCCCACATCCTACCCCCATGCCATCCCAGCATTCGACAAGGGGAAAAAAAGATGACTTCTACCCATCCCATAAATGTAACTGCAAAATCCCAACCGTAATATACTGTACAATCTGCGGACCTATCCTACCTCCCCACCTCCCCTTGCTAACCACTCCTACATGTAAAAGTGAGAAGAGAATATTATAAATAGTAGGAGAAATTGGATGAAAAATGAAAAACACAATCTACTAATCCATTTCACCCCAACTAGCAAGTAGCCAGGAAAGCTCGGATGGAAAAAAGAAATGGTAAAAATTGAAAGAGGGGGAACCTGGGGAAAGAGGGGGAGAGAAGGTTCGATGGGATGCAATGATCAATCAATCAATAGTGATGGTTCCATCGTCATCAATGACGACAATGTCGTCCATCTCTGTAGCTGGCATTTTACCAAGTTTCTTGGCAGAAGCAGGGACTCTGTCTTCGATGACAACGTCTCTCCTAAGTTTCTTGGTATCGGGGCCGTTGGATTGGTCTTCTAACTCATCAGAGCCGATAACCTCCTCAATTGAACGCTTGGTTGCGCTCCCGTTCGCACTGTTTCCGTTTAGTGACGATGGCTCTGGGGTTTCGAGCTTGGCTGATGGCTTTTTCGGGATTTCGAAGTAAGCGGGGATGGTAATTGGGGTGGAGTCTTCAGGAAGCTGACTAGGGATAAAGTTAGTAAATGACACAATCACCGGAGAGGATAGATGGGCTGACGTGTTGGTAACCAAAACTTCCAGGTTGATTCTTGGATCATCCTCATCGTCCACAACGGTGACAAATGTTTCTTCACTGAATCCTAATCCCTTTAAAGTTCTGTCGACATTATCGTCAAAATCACAATCGTACAACAGTTGGGAAGTCATGACGGTAATTTCTCCTCCATATCTTAAGCCATCTCTTAATACATTGTCCACAAGATCCCCAAGAGTAGCTCGTTCAATGTCTGCCTCAATGGCAGTCCGGGCTACGCTGCATACTCCGCACGTGGGGTTAGGGGGACTGGGTTTTTCCGTGCAGAAAGCTCGGTCCGCCAAACGAGAGAGGAAAATAGTTCGCGCCGAGGTAAAGTCATCACGAAGAACCTTGAACGCTTGCAGAACGCAAAGACCAGCAGTAATAGCATTTGTAGTTGCAATAGCGGGGATAATATTTCCAGCCATCTCTACTTCCACTTAGTAATCATCCAACAGTGCGTGCATAGTGTAAGGGGGGAAACTCACGCTTGATATCAAACTTCGACTTCACATTAATTCCAAAGACCAAACTTCTCAGGTTTGCACTCGCCGCAACAAAATCCAAGGTATCCTCGTCATCTTTATCAAATGTTATGATTGGAGCAGCTTCATCTCCAACCTGATCCCTCTTCATATCCAGTACACGTTCCGCTAATCGACGCAAACTGTCTTCGAACATGATGTAATTTTCCGCTAGTGACCAAATTTTCTGGTCATTCTCAGAAACCTTGGCATCAATACCCTTTGCTTCATCTGAGACCATTTGATGGTCAAGAGCCTCTGGCGGCTTCCGGGACTTCCACATCTCATCCATTGACCGAAGGCGGTTGATGTCATCTCTAAAAACTTTATTAAATACGGTAGCGGCGAAATCGGGAGAGTCCATCTTTTCGCGGATATTCTTTAGTTCTTCCGCTTCCCGTTTTAGATTTGCGATTTCGCGGGCTGGAATCAAAGTCAGATGATTATTCTGGGTGAACGACAAGTGTTAAACAGACGAAAAAAACACCTACAATTCTCAGAATCCTCAGTTGGGTCTAGGTCAGGCGAACTCTCTTCTGAGGTTCCAAAAATTTCACTATTCCACCAATAGTAAGCCAGCTGTATTTGAAACAAATAGTGAGAACGAACACAATAAGATAACTCTTAGCCCAAACAATGCAATGAATAGGCTGGCTAGGTGTGCTCCGGATAGTACACACCGGGAAGCTCTTGGGAGTTGCTTTGTGCGTGCAGTCGTAGCATTCAGTTTTTCCCTTTCGGGTGTAAGCATTATCACAAATCCCTGCGGGGGAGGCCCCAAGCTCACCTGCTTGATAACCTGAACCTGCCCGTCAAACCCGGTAGTACCGCTCTCGATCAAAGGGACATCCGCTGACAGGCACATCTTATTGACGTGTCTCCGCGCTTCGAGATTGTCCAGAGCATTGAATACCACATTGAAGCCCTCGAACCACTTGACGTTGAATTCGGGATCCTTGATGTTGGCGTGGTGAGCCTCGAGCTTGACATTGGGGTTGAATTTTCCGGCAGTCTCCTTCGCCACCTATGACAATCCCCGTCCAATAAGCCCCCGTAATCATCCCTGTAGAAGAGGAAGGGAAAAATGGCTCATACCATAGCCTTTGATTTTTTGATATGCTGCATCCCGAACAAGAACTGGCGGTTGAGATTGCTCAGGTCAATGGTGTCCATGTCGACAATGTGAATCTCTCCGAATCCCGTCAACACCAGATTCTTCAAAAGTTCACAGCCGATCCCACCGGCGCCAACCATAAGAACTCGTGACTATGGATGCGTAAGTCAGTAGGTGAAATGAAATCATGAGGAGCACCATTTCCAGCCTCCATACCTCTTTGATCTTCATATGGAAAGTTCCGAGCGACTTGCGTGCATTCGTGTCGCGCCCCATAGTTTCTAGGATGGCGATGTAAGAGAAATATGTCCGCGTCGGGAATACCAGTATATAACAGTAAAGTAAAGTAGGGGAAAGGAAGAGAGAAAAGGAGAGAGCGAAAGCAGACGAAATGGGGGAAAATAGAGATAAGGCGGCGGTAGGCTTTAGGTACCGGTATTTGTTAACGGTTTGACCGGGATCAAGAGGCTCTGGAGATGGGGGCAAGGATGATTCGCGAGGCGGGAAGAAGATCCGAAAGCCCGAGAAGCAATCACGAATGATTGAGGAGGATCTTCCGGTACGATGGGTTAGAATAGCTACGATAGTAGTCTCTATCCAGAGAAAATTAGTAACAGTGGCAGGAGGAGGCGCAAAAAAATTTGTGATTGTGATTGTAGAGGGAAGGGGGTTGTGGTGCTGACCTACAGTACAGGTACCCTTACCCTTACTTGTTTGCAGTCTGGCGGTGGTTGGGAATTGTTAGGTGAGGGGAATAAGCATGGGAAGAGCTAGAGTGAGAAGAGGTGTAGGGCGAGGAAAGAAGTTTCCCTCGACCTCGTCACTGTAAGCTTAGGTTAGTTCTGTCTAGGATTCTTACCTAAGAGATGGTCTGTGCCATTGAGTTATGATAGATTTGAGTTAGACTAGGCTACCAGTACTGCTTGCTGCAAGACCTCCTTCCCTTCCCTCTGCCTTGGGGGTGATTGGAAAGAAGTCTTGGCACGCGGGAGAGCAAAACAGCGTTTTCCCCTTTTCCCTTTTTTTTTCCTTTTTTTTTTTCCTTTTTTCATTCCTTTGTCTCAGAACGAGTCTTACCTCGTGCCAGATTTTCACACAGGATGCACGCAGGCTGGAAACAGCATACATACACCATACCTTTAAAAGAGGACACCAAAGCAACCGAGGTAGCTATTGAAACAAAGAAATTTCATCCCCAAAAAGTCTCAAAAAATCCCTACTAATAATGGATTTCCCTCCCCTTCCAGGTGCATAAACTCCGCCATTGTAAAGGATTTTCTCAAAAAAAGGATTCCCAGAAAGAAATAAGCCACACAATGGACGACGTCGACCATGATCTCCTTGCATTCATGCGCGAGGCAATGGGCCTTACCAAGGCAGTTAAGAAAGGCCCACGAGAAACAGGCGTTCTCGAGAGCGCGCGGTACATCTTTGACAATTCAATTGACATCGCACTGGACCGAGACTCGGTGGTTCAGGCCGCAGAGTCAATCTACAACGCTATCCAGCAAAAGTCCTACTCGACTCAGACGTGGTCAGAGCACGAGCTACACCCGAAGGCGAAGGACGAGGATACCTTGAATTTCATATTCACAATGGATGTGCTGAACTTCAGTTTCTGGAGCGAGGAGAGCGAGGATACGAGATTCTCGGTGGTATACAACGGGAAGAAGTATACAGGCTATTGGAGCTTGGTAGCCTTGATTAATCGAGCTTTGGACGAAGGTCCCTACCGCCCCCGTTGTATATCGGCAACAGTCCAAGCTTAACAAAGTATTAAACATTGTAGGAATCCCAATAACTTGCCCCTTCTTCGTCTCGGACCCAGATATCTGTCCCGATTCCCTCTTGGAACACGTCTTCCGCTCGGACTCCGAGGAGCAGATACCCCTATTACAGAACCGGATAATCTGTCTCCGGGAATCAGGAATGATCCTATGTGAAGTAGTCATTCCCTATCCTTCTACACACACCTCTCCCTCCCTACCCTCACTCGTGGCTCAGTACTGACGTGATAGAGGTATGACGGAAGCTTTGCCAACTGCATTCGAGAAGCCCGCCAGTCTGCATCAGAACTGATTATGCGGGTTGCGGACGACTTCCCTTGCTTCAGGGACGAGTTCAAGTTTGAAGGGCAGAACGTGAACTTTTACAAGAGGGCGCAGATACTCATTGCTGGTAAGTGAAACGCTCCCTCCCTTCCTCCATCCTACCTCCTACCCAACCTCTAATTATCATTCGGGGACAAATAGATATATGGGCCTGCTTCAACTCAACTTCGTACGGTTCCTTCTACGATATATCCTCCGTGACCATGTTCGCAGACTACAGGGTCCCCGTAATCCTCCACTCCATGGGATGCTTGATGTACGCCCCCAAACTGGAGGGTCATATCCGTGCACGCAAACCCATTCCCTCCGGGCATCCCTGGGAATTACAGCTACGGGGGACGACTATCTGGTGCGTGGAATTGATAAGGAGAGAGATTGAAAAAAACCATCCCGGCTCCAAAATCAACGCTATCTTGATCGACTTTTACTTGTATGATACGGCGAAGGAGATGGAAGAGCGAGGGGAGGATATGATTCCCACCCATCGGACGAGGAGTATTTGGTATTAGATGGTTTGGGCGTTGTTGCTTGGTTGTCTTTTCTACTTTCTTTTTCTCTTTTTTTTTTTTTTTTTTTCGCGGTGTTTGAGGCCTTTACAGATTCCATATGATAGACATGCCGAATTCAACAGAGTTAAGTCTGTGCAATTTTGGGTCCGAGGAGGAGGATGGAGGGGGGTTTCCTTTTTCTTTCGTAAATCCGGTTTGTTCATGCTTAAATATGTGTTTGTTTTAGAAACAAGTCAATGTGAAAGACTTTAGAAGTTTGCTCATAAAAAGTCCATCGGATCAAACATGTGAAGCGATTGAAAGCGTAACTCAAAATGTGAATGATGATAGAATTTCTCTGTAAAGCGAGTCCATGGGATCAAGCGCATGAGTGAGGTGAGTGAGGGAAAAAATGAAAATATGGAGAATCTGAAAATGAAAAATGAAAATGAAGCAAAGCATGTTCCCGTTATCCATCCACCAAAGCGGTCAAGAAAATCTCAGGCGCTCCCACGATAGAATCCACCCATGAAAAAGCAAACGTCTGAAACTCCACCCCGTCGCCCAATCTATGAAATGAAATAGAAACAAAAATAAAAAGCACATAGAGCACCGACTCTACAAAGAAGAGAAATGTCACATTTGAGGTATCCGCCCAACGCCAATCTTTCCTCTCTTCCTTACTAGAGCCATTCCATATAACGCCATCCGTCCATGAATCCATATCCCCAAAGCAAACCCCGGAAGAAAAAAAAAAGAGATATAAAAAAAACAGCCCGAGCAATGACAAGAACAAGAAACCCGCATCTAACACTGTCGATCCTCCCTCCCTCCCTCCCGCCCTCTCCCGACAATGCCTACCCCCAAATATCCAGCAAACTCTCCAAATACGCTCTCCTGCTATCCCTGCCGAAATCGGAGCCCACGCCGACCCCATCCCTCAACTCCTCGGCGAGAATAACAGCAAGCACCTCGACGGGCGGGTTCAACCCGAACGCCTCGGCACGCTTCCACCTCTGCCAGCGTGTGGGGCCGATGCAGGGGCCGTACTTGACCTGCATGTCGAAGTTCCTAAGGATCTTCTCTTGCATGCAGAGGTACTGCTGATGGGTGGGTGGGCATCCCATCGGTTCCAGAATTTGTGAATTGTAGTAGTTTTGGATCTGCTGGAGGGATATAGTTATGGCTTTGCGTATGGAGAGTGCGGGTGTTAGGGAATTTTAGGATTCGGTATGAAGGGGGAGGAAAGAGCAAGAAGGGGGGAGAAGAAGAGGGGGGGAAGGGGTACTGGGAAGGCCTTTTTCCGCAAGGGTAGGCTGGGGCTTAGAAGGGGAGGGCTTTGGGGCTGGTTGGAAAGGGAGGAGAGTCTGTCCAGGAGGGGGGTCGGACTTGGAATTTTTCCCTTTGGAAGTGCGCTGAGGAGGCATTGCTAAATGGTATGATAATTTACCTTTGTTTCTCCATTTAGGTCATCAGCATGCGCCCTTCCCTTTCCCTCAAAGAACAAAGGTACAGTTAAACAAAAACACCATCAAACAATTACCTGAAGAGGGTAAATGTTTTTAAATTACCGTTCCTGCCCGAGACGGGAAAGTACCGTATTCTATGCCCCCAAGACGAAAATGCTTCTATGCCCAGTACGGTAAATGAGTAATTCAATTCAATTCACTTGAATTCAGCGCAGGACATACAGAGGGGAAAACAAAGCTCGATACGGACAGAACGGAGCTTCGACGCGGGGCGGGCGGCACTGAAGGCAAAAAAAAAAAAAAAGGAAGTGGGAAAGGGAAAGGGAAGAAAGAAAGATAGACTAGCGTTCCTGCAAAACACACGAACAACTTACGCAAGCGTACCGTTAATCTCAGCACGCACGTAACCAACCCCACTTTAGCGGGGTATCATAACGGGTACCGCGCATCACACAGGAGATCAGTTATTTAGCCTTCAGCACGAGTAAGGTTAAGTCACTAGCCTAATCCTCAAGCGGAAATGTAATCGACACGTCACGTGATTCGTTAAGAACAGCGCGTTGTTGTTGATTCTTTGTTCTCGCGTTGGACAACGATCAATCAATCAATCAATCATTATCATACACGTGATGTGATTGGATTGGATTGGGTTTTGGGTATCACACAAAACGGTAAGGCTCGGGACGGACGGACAAGGTATGAAATAAGGCGGGATATAAGCGGAGGCGGTGGCTTGGGACGTCTGAGACATTATCTCGTGTGCTGTACCCGTACACGTACAGCTTACCGTTACCGTTACTCAGAAAAAAGTGATTTCTATTTCTTTTTTCGTTATTTGTTATTTTAGGGCTACGAGTAACGCTTTTGGGTTGTCAGCAAGAATAAAAAAAAATATATATATATCTACCGGGTAGGATACGACGAAAAACCTGGCTGGATGGGGAGAGCATAGTACTCGTACAAATATGGCGGTCAAGTATGATAATAATATGGTGGGCTGTGAAAAAAAAAAAAAAAAATACACAAGTATCATAATTTCGAAGAGAGGAGGGGGGGGGGGACTGACTGAGCCAGACCTGCCAGAGAGGGGCTTTGACAGAACTTACACTTGACAACACCCAAGCACAAGCACTGTGGTGTCACTGGTACTGTATAGCGCGTGAGATTCGTATTCTACAAGTTTGTATAATACAATAATACGGTATAAAAACCGTATTATTATTAACTACGTATTTTATTCCACTCGTAAAAAAAAAAAAAAAAAAAAAAAAAATTTTTTCACACAAACTGAACATGGAGGTATGAAGTTACAAGTTGTGGAAAGATTTTGCTTATGATAAGAGTTGCAGTTGGCAGGTACTCGAGTATGATAACTTGTTAATTTGTTATAATGATTTATGATACTGAAAGCTAGCACGGAAAATATTTTTCTATGATAATAATATTATTACCGTATTATGTGCGACCAAAAGGAGACTTGTACAGTAGGGTATACAATTCAGGGTTTCGAAATTTAGGGCTCGTATATATGGTATGTATCATAATATTATGGTATAAAAAGCAAGGGCAGATATACGGTATATTTACGTATATTTGATCGCCCTGGGTGCCAGCGACAGTGTCTGGTGGTGGTGGTGGTGGACCCGAACGAGTCAGTTGAGGCGAGATAACGACGACACGATTGAGTACCGTGGTATTCACATGGCAAGTTTACCGTAACAGTGTAAGAACGCTGCCATTCGGCAATATATGGGTTTTTCGTTGGGAAAAAAGGACAAGAGCTAACTTAAGTGATAAGCAGTAGTCTAGAGTAACAAAACAACCGCCCGTAGAATGAGGGTGCGAGGGGAGAGAGAGAGAGCAAGGTTTTTTTTTTTTCGAGCCAGCACAGGGAGACATTATTTGATACCGTAACAGTGATAGCTACGGCGCAGTATCATAACCTAATTGAAAGTAAACTCGACAAGTGCTACAGCAATGACATTCACGCAGTAGACTGCTGCACGATAATTTAAGCACGTCCTGCGCGGAGCTACAGGGCACCACCACAAAGCCATTTAGAAGAAGTCTCTTCACTCAAGGCATCATACAACATTTAACTCATCGCCCACTCGCTAGAGGGCATTGGTGCCATACTAAGTAATATACAACGATCCACCCTGTGTATGATACCTCCTCCCCTTGCCTACTGCTCCATTTCCTCACCTAATCCAAGCATCTAAAGCAAGAAATGCTCCAACTATAGAGTGTAAAAGTTAAAAGATAAAGTAGAGGGCCAACAAAAGTCACCAATCCAGACGCCAGACTCATATGGGGAAAAAGGGAAAAAAACAGAAAAGTGAGAAATACGCCTGAAAAAGAAATGAGAGGGATACAGAAAAGGACGTGATGCTAAAGCTATAAATAACCACAAACCAGCAAAGCTGCCGTAACGTAAGAGACAGAGTGGGGAGGGGAAAAGGAGTCGAGTAGTGTTCTGCTCTGTGATGATAGGTAGGTAACGGGGTGTGTGTGTGCGTGTATTAAAAGGAACTGGATATCCTAATTGAAAGATACTGGAATCGCCGGGTCAGCACAAGAAGATAGCCCGTATAGCGTATTGTGGGAACAGTTTAACGTCTTCTCCGAGGAGCCGAGATCCCAGATGGTGGACCTGCAGGTGGGGCTGGGGCCTGTGCTTGTGCGCGCCCCATCGCCATCATAAGATTTTGCTCTTGTATGGGCACACCCATCCCCTGTATTTCAGCGCCCATAGGTCTAGCAGCAGCGACAGTATTTCTTCGAGATAGCACTGCACGGCGAAATGGCTGTGGGGGCGGAGGTGGCGGAGGTGGAGGTACACGTTCATTCACGACTGGTGCACCATGAGCAGCTGGGAGGCCACCAATGAGTGGTTGTTGAGCCGGTTTTGCGCCCGGGTACTGGTTTGGCGCAGGATAAGGAGGATATTGTGGAAGAGGAATTGGGTACATATTCTGGGCAACTTGATGGAACAACGGCAGCTGGTGACCCATTATCACATGGGGAGGCTGCGCGGGCGGTGGTGCCTGGGGCTGAACGACTTGTTGAATGCGATCCCGTACCCTTTGCAGCCGGCCTCGGTGTCCTGCCCCCGCGGCTGGTCCCCCAATCTGTGGTGCAGGCGGTGGTGCAGGTGGAGGTGGCCCGGGAACTCGTCTTCTCACTGGAGGGGCAACCGGCTGTCGAGCCGGTTGTGGTTGGTACAGGGGAATACCGCCATTCGCAGCTGCTGCGCGAGAGCGTTTGGCCTCCTCTTCCTTTCGCACCCTTTCTGAAAGTTCTATCTTCAGGTCCTCATCATCAAGCTCCGGATGCTCTACTCGAAGCATCTCCATGGCCTTCTTTGCTGCAGTTTCAACTTCGTCGTGATGCCGTTCTTCGGTGTTATCAAAAAGTGGGCAATTGCCGATCTTCCCCCCTCTTGCTGGGTCGTTGAAATGGTCGTAGTTCTTTATTGTTTGGGAGCAGATATAGCTACATGGGAGGTCAGCCTCGCCCATATCAGCCAAAGCTAATTGACTCACCACTGAAGTGTATTGCAACGGTTGCAATGAATCTTATTGCATCCGTATTCCTTAATATACGGATAAGAACATTTGCTGTATTTCGTTAGCAATAATTCATTATTCTGGGTTCCCGAAACTTACTTGCACTTCCTTACTAGCGCTTCTGTCATGGCTTCTTCAACTCTGTGCCGAACATCAAGTTTATTATCCTTAGCATATTCCTTGCATGTCAAAGGGATGTGTGATTTCTGGTTGCAGAGCCGGCAACTAATTTCCATACCTGTAACCCATATCAGCGCGCATCTACGAGAAGGCAGTATAAACAATATGATCCTTACAGTCGGGGTTTTGGCATTTGAATTCCTTATCCACTTCGGGAGGCGCACATATAGCTCCGTAATCGCAAAACGGGCACTTGACGAGCCCGTCAATCTCGGCAATCCGCAGAGCATCCTCTTGTTCTATCTTTGCCAAAGCTGACAGCGTCTTAGCATCAAGGAAACGCAACATTTGGCTCCGAGGGAAAAGCGCCTTGCAGCCAGACCCATCCATACAGGATAGCTTATGGCGGCCATTTCCCACCTCCGTTTCCGCATTACGTCTGGCACAGTCAAGACAGAAGAGGTGCAGGTCATTACAATGGGTCATGCTATCGAATGGATATTCACCAAAGCAACACCCGCACTCCATCAGCATGTTGCTCTCCTGGTGTTCCTTTTCATTTATCTGGGCCGCAAGCCTAGCATCGGCGTCCATCTGGGCTTGCACTGTTTTTCTCGATTAGCTATAGACAAAAATAGAGCAAACACATATCTCAATCCGAACTCACTTTCTTCTCTTCTCACTTCGCCGCGGGCGTATTCTAGCTCGGCACTGATCTCTGTCCAGTCCTTACCCTTCTTAAGTTCGTGGCTTTGGCCTTCCGTTTTTCGCGGATGCACGAGCTGTTTATAGGGAGCGTTCGTTTGTGGATTGTAAGATTTATCTGCCTTAACAAGGGCGGAGTAGGATTTAGCTAGATAGTTCCGGTTCTGCGTCATAACCTTCTCGATGTACCGTACCGGCATCAGAGGAAATTCCTGCTTCAAAATAGATCTCCTGGAACCCGCAAGGTCAGCAAAAAGGAGCACCGGTAGATGGCCTAAGTCAGGCAGCCAGCGTCGGGTTAAGTAAGGTAACACGGTCACGTGAGAGCGCAAGCTACCCATCCGTGATGGGGCGGGGTAGAGGTATAACATACACAAGTTCATAGCGCTCCCCAACGACCGGAGGTCTATCGTTGGCCTCATAATCCGGGCCCTTTTCACCCTTCTCGTCTTCCTCCACTCGCTTCCTCTTCATGCCGGCCTTCTGAACGAGTTCTGACTTCGGGTAATCTGTCTCAGCTAGCTTGTTTGCGATGAATTCGGTGATATCGCTGCCTTGTAGTAAATAATATTCACGATAGAGCTTTGCTATATGTGTGAGGCATGCATCGGGAAAGATGCTCAGGACATTCTGAAGGACGTCTTCCTGGCTAGCAACCGGCTTCTTCTCTTCCTCCACCTGTTCCACTTGCTTCCCGTTGCCATCCCTCTCCCGTTCCGTCCTAAGGGGCTCATCTCTAGAAATCTCCATGCTCCCATCACTGCCACCAAACACAAATCCATCATCATAATCACCGCCATCACCATCATCGCCGTCATCATCATCGTCAGAGATCCTCAGCGAGCCAAAGGAATTCGCCGACGCGGTGGAGGGCGATAATAGGTGGCGGTCGAAATCTTGTCGTATCTTCTGAGCTGGTAGAGGGGCTGGCGGTTTATGATTTAGTTGCTTTCCTTGTTGTAGTCCTTCCTGGTGTTGCTTCTGCGCCTGCACTTTTAGCTCCTGCTCCCGCTGTTCACGGAGAACAATGTCGATGGCTCCCTCCAAGTCTCCGCCCGCGCCATTAAGGGCCCTTTCGAGCAAGGGAGGTGGATGTCCAGGAAAGATACTCCGCAGCCCATCCATGTCAGACGGATGATTGACACCTGTGCGACAAGAGGAGGAGGCGGGGCGGGGTGTTGAAGAGCTGCAAAGGAGAGCTTTCAACTGTGAGACGACGCGGGGAAGAGACGGCCCAAGCTGGGGGCACCGTTACTGGTGATAAAATGAAAAAAGTTATCGAGGTTAGAGCCTCTTTTACCGGTGTTTTTTACTATTCCGGGGGGTTTTTTTGTTTTTGGGTGGGTGGTTCCTCACTCTCCCTCGCTCCCTCTCTCCCTCTTCTATTTTTTTTTTTTTTTTTCCCCACTTTAGTCAAGCACGCGGGTATGACACCAGACAAGGGCGGGATTTTGGGGGAAGGTATTTTTCGACCAGGCTGGGGGTTTGTTGTTGGCGGCACTCAAGGGTGTTGACTCGCAGACTGGATCGTTGTCTTTCCAAACTTCTCGTCACGGGAAATTGATCTGACTGGTCGAAAGGAGAGGTTACGATCTGATCCAATTTCAGGTGCTCCAAAGAAAGGTACAAACGGCTACGCGAGGATAGCGCGGGTGGGGGGGAGTTTTTTCTTCCTGAGTCTCAGTTGAGTGAAGATTCTGGTCCCAAGGAGTAGTAGTAGTCCTTGGTCCAGGATTAACGCCAAGTAACCCACAAACCGCAAGCCTGGCAAGCAACAAGCGCCTGTGCCTGTGGATAACAATAGCACCGGTGCACGAGTAAAGTACCTGTACGAGTACCGGTACATGACATTGTACTTGTATGATAGATAATATGATAGCATACACACGCCTTCGGTTCCGGCTGCAGGTGGCTGTAGATTGACCAGGGTACGGGCAGGCAAAATCTTCCCACCGGAGAGAATATCACTTATACAGTACCGGCACACCGTACCTTACAAGAATAGTAAGAGTACTCGTATCGTACTTTACAGTTCCGGTAATGGGTTTGATCGTCCAGGACTTTTGTGTGTGCAAGATCGTGGGAGACACTTCTCGGGTACGGCTTCTCATATTTTTGCTCCTGCGGTCAGGTACGGTGCCGTGCATGGCCACTACTCGCAGCTTCGGCATATCCGTAAGCCTTCTGGCTGAACCCCCCCCTCAGGGAATGACGCCGGCCCGAACAAGAGGACGAAGAACCTCGAAACGACAAGCTCCCTTCACTCACTGTAATTTGACCGAGTGCCCGCGAGTACCGGTGCCGCACGCATTACCGCTACTTTCCCGTACGATACCACTCCGGTAATGTTATACCAAATCATTATTACTTGCCAATTTAGTACCCTACACCGCCTCACATCCCATACGGTAATGATGTTGTAAAGTAGATTTATTGAGTACCGTATTCGAGGAGATTATCTTCGCATCATGCCACAAGCTCCGCATGGTCTGCGCATTCCACCATGATAACTTATCTAGTGTCGGTACGCGAGGGACAAGACAATCAATTGGCATGTTATCACATCAATATCGTCTCTGCCTGCCCGATAGGTGTCCTCAAGGCTCACATGAGTAGCCCTTCAAACCCACCCATCCGACGCCGGCCTGGTCAGGTCGCGAATCAATGAAGAGTGAAAGGGATATGGAAACATGAACATTGATCAAATCAACTACTCGAGTACTGTACTGGTACTCGAGTGTTCGTGGCTTCGAGCCAAGAATTGAAACCCCTTTTGGAATACGGTAGCTACCGTACTCGAGCACTGCCGGTACCGGTATATACAAGCCCATTGAAGAGGCGAACGAGACCAATCCTTGGCTCGGAAAGGAGAGTAAGTTACCGTACTTGTACTAGTACAGCATTCCCCTGGTCTGGGGAACCATATATAGAGCGAGAGAGAGGATAGATTAACCTACCCCCCTATCGTGCCCAGTAAGAGATACCGGTCCCCATTGCACTGGCCACCGTTGTGGGAACCCTTGAAAATACTCGTACTCGAGCAGATACCGGTAGTGATAAAAAAAAAAGCTTGGGCAAATGTACCCTAAAATAGTGTTGGCCGGCTGCCGTTGGGCTGCCACTGTGGTTGGGCAGACCCGTTGGACCGAATTTTTGGGCTTGCATTTCCTGCCTGACTTCTGGTAGGGTAAACGAGTCAATGAAGCAACCATGAGCAGCCCACGAGTCTATTCGACCTTTCCCACTTGTTTTGTATCAGATGAAGGGCCAATACCCCATGCCACATTGACGACAGCTAGAGGGATGTATTAATGTGGACGGATCGGCATGATGACGATGGAGGAAGCATCATGAATGGGCATTCGTTTAGCGAACCGCCATCCGGTGTTTACAACGGAGGGAGGGAGAGAAGGCGAAAGCGATATGGTCGCTGGAGAATCAAGATTTTGGTTGGGCAATTGAGGGCAGAACCCACTATTGCTCGTGATATCATATCGGCAGTGACAAGGAAAGAAAGCCACTACCGTACAAGGATAACTTGTGAGGAGGATCTTAGGGGACCGTTTAAAAATAAGGGCAGAAGCCTGCGCGCGAGGTCAACTAATCAAGCTAGATGCTGACCTCTGCAAAGAAGAAAAAAAAGGGAGAGAGAGACGAGACGAGAGAAGAGGGCAGAGGGCAGAGCCAAAGGGAAAGGAGGAAAAAAGGAAAAGGAAAAAAAGGTGTAAAAAAAAAAGCAATGAAGACATGGTTTGGTTGTTAGATTTTGGTGAAATCTCTCCAGCAACAGAACGACAAACACATCACACCAGCCCAACCAGCACACCAAAAAAAGGACCGCAGGAGCAGGAGCGGAGAAAGAGAAAGAACGGGCAGCATGCAGAAATCAAAATATATCCTAACAGCATCAGGGCCAGCAAGTAGTAGAGGCAGGATCAAGGTAGACCGACGAGGTCAAGCAAACCCTTTTTTTTCCCTTCCTTCCTTTCCCCCCACCTCCTTCTTTACCCTCCCCTCTACACTCTACTTTACAGTGCCGGTACATACTCGAGTACTCGTACCGTACATCTCTCTCTCTCTCCCCCTTTGCTGTCCCAACATTCGTTCAACCCCCCCCCCGCCCAGTCACCCTCCCTTACTTGCCTTGTAATCGATCGAATTTAGTGACCCCCCGTTCATTTTTTCCCATTCCTTTCTTCACGGTTTTGTAGACTAAAGAAGGGGAGGAAGATGGAGGAGAAGGAAGAGGAAGAAGGAGACAGTCCCTTTCACAGAATCGCCGTCCTCACGAACCATGCCTTTCACTTCCTCACATCAAAAATCCATTCCTTCCACCTTTTCCCCGGTTTCCCCTTCGTTCCTCGAATACCCGCGTACAGTACTTCTGCCCTCGTTTGTGTGACAGGTGGACCGTGAGCTCTTCCATGGTCCCAAGTTCCAGCATGTCAGGCAGCCATTTGTGTGATGCGATACTGTGCGGTACTCTCTATGTACTCGTGCTGTAGACTGATTGTTTCCCCCCTCCTTCTCCTTGCTTCCTTCCAAGTTTGCGGAGTCTTCTTTACTCTGCTCTAACTTACTACTGTAATTTCTGTAATAATCATACTACCGGTATCAATCATCGTGCGATTCCATTTTAACTGTTCTTGGAGCGGACGTCAGCGTGAACAATGCAATTTTTTCCCTTCCCGCTCCTTTCCTTTCTTTTCCAAATCTCTTCCCTCTTCTCTCTTCTAAATTCCCTGTTCCAGCCGTGCCTCAGCACACCATCATCATCCAGCCATCCCCTCCCCCCACCACCCCCGGTCTGATAGTTGCCAGCCCCCCCCCCCTCCCTCGTCCAATTCCCACCACCCTCTCTCGTCGCCCGTTCCTCCATTGCTCCCACTCTCTTCCCTCTCTCGTTTTTCCTCCCACTCGTTTTCCCTCCCTGCTCGAGTACTACCCAATCATCACTCGTTACATCAAGATTCTTATGACTCGTGGTCTCCGCAACAGCGGAAGCAGCAGGGCCCATCATCGCTCCCCTCCCCTCGCCTTTTCCATGACCTGCCGTCGCAGCGATCCTGCGAGTCCCACTCATTGCTGGCCAACGCTCACTTAGACAGTCCACGTACATAGTCTACTCGGGCTGCTTTCTACTTACCACTACCACCGTTGTTGTCCCTACTTTAACAACCCACACACCGCACCAAACTTACAAAATTTCTCTTCTTCGTACATTTCATAATCCCCAACCATTTCGCGTGATACTGCCCGCAAGTCGTGGTGGAGATTTTGGAGAGTTCGCAATATGGCCCTTTGGCCTTTCAGGAAACGTCGAAAGACGAAGGTGGCCGAGGGCAAGAAGGTCGCCGCACCGGACCCGCCCCCGGTCGAGCGAAAATTGTTCCTGGCACGGAAAAATTCTAGCCGACAGAATCCCCGCCGAACAGGCAGTCATCATAACCCAAAAGATAGTTCCTACGCCGCAAGTAATAGGGTTGGCTTGCCCGAATTCCCTCAACCCACAAATGGCTCGTCGTCACCCATACCTATACAGGACTCGTTCCATCCTCAGAAACAGCCCCGTGAGGGGGGGTTTTCATCATACTTTATCGAACAAAACCACTCAATGTCAGCATCTTCAGCATCTTCCCACAGACCCCACAAACCTACGAGCATAGTTCGCAAACTTAGCAAGCGAGGTCGCGATCGTTCACATCAACCGCAACCCCCATCCGCTTACATCACACAGTTGGCGAGGACCGCTTCCAAGCGCGACAAGAAACGCATCCGGAATTTCGACGAACTAGAGGATGACCGACCAATGTCTAGGTCCTCCTTCCCTGCTCGTGATTCGATCAATTCTTCCTTATCATCACAATCCTCGATGCGTGCCTACAAAGTCCGTAACATATTCACCCCTAGGCCGAAGCTACACTATGAGAGTTCTACTGGAACTTCGCCTACGAAATCCGCACGCCTTCACCCATTGACTCCTAGTCGCTCTAACTCGCGATCTATTCGTGACGGGCGACACGCACGAGCAGGTATCACGGATGAGGAACTTCTCAGAGGCGGGAGGGTGGACGAATTGGCAGACGAACTGGACGTGCATGGGATAAAGGAAGCTCTGGATCGTGACCGAAGGAGGAAAGAGAGAAAGAAGAAGGAAGACCACGAGAAGTTGCAGAAAAAATTGGAGAGAAGAGCTGCGAAGCAGAGGGAGCAGGAACGGATGGATCGGGAGATGGGGTTTGAGATGGACGATGACCATTTCCAGAGAAATTTGTATAGCGGCCGTAATTATGGAGCCCCAGAATACCAGACAGGCGAGAGCTCGAGATCTGCTGGCCGTGCTGGATTCATGCTCACACCTGAACCATACCCATTTCCCGATCCGGATGACCGACCAAGAGACAGCCAGTCACCACTTTCGTGGATCCATGATCCTTCACAGGAAGACATTAATAGGGCTGCTCGCTCTGCTCAAAGAGTCGACATGGTCACTCCAGTGTCGATGGATTCGAACCGGGATACGACTGGCGGGCCAGGATATCGTGGACCCGAACAAATCGACTCCTACAAATCGACAGGCCCGCTGGCGCAGCCCCATGAATCTTCACACACTGGAGGAACACGCCATGTAGATGATTACCAACCTGCTTTCCGGGGCGGGTTTGTGGTCGATGATGATGATGATATGGATCGAGACGGGCTGGATGCTGGTATCGATCCGGGGCGTGGTAAGGCATCGGGATGGACTTCGTTTCTCAAGAAGGCTACCGCCGCTAGGATGCGGAAGGAACAGGGTACTCGAGGTATTCGATTTGGGGAGTCTGTTCTAATGTCTGATTCTGAAGGGGAGGAAACACATGGGGGAGAACCGGCTCAGGGTAACGAATTTTATGAGGTGGATGACTTGAGAAAGAATCGGGGGCAAACACCTGGTGCGCACATTCCGGATGAGGTTGCATTTGCAATGACTGCTTTAGAGACAGGTCATGTCAGAGGCAAAGACAGTGTAGAGGCCGAAAAGCGTGGCTCCTTCACTCCTGGGCGACCTCTATTGCCATACTCACTTCATGGCCGCCCATCTAGCTCTAAGAGCTCCTTGACCGGTTTGCCACACCGCGTTCCTACAAGCAACCCGCGAAGCTATCTTGGTTCCCTCGATTTTGGAATCGATTCACCTACTCTCCCCACTCAACCAATCCGAACATCATCAACACATTCACAGAATCATTATGGAAGACCATCACCAACACAAAGATACTCTCCTTCGATGCATCGTCACTCGCTGGAGGCTGTTGGTCCAGATGGTAGACCCCGGTCGTTGATGTCTACGTCACTGGCATCAATTGATTCGGAGGGATCTTGGTTATCCGGCAGAGTAGCAAACCCGCGGGGCTCAATAAATCACATCAGCCCTCTGCGGACAAGCGCTACATCCCTGCGCCGGAGATATCAGGAATTCGACGACAATGGGAGCACAAACGGTGACGACTACTTTAGCGGAGTCACACCTAGAAGAAAGCGTATGGAGAATGGAGGAGACGAGGAGATGAATGGTGTCACGAGACTGGACCTTAGCGATGTAGAAGATAGTGACGAGGAAGGCTCTGTGGACAGCGAAGCAGAGAAAAAGATGTGGAGGGATGGCCTGGGCAAGAAGGTTGTTGTCACGGCTTCCGGGCCACCGGTCGATCCCAAAACCGCTGTCCTCAAAGCTACCCAAGCATCTTCAACTACTGCTACCGCCACTACAGCGCTAAGTAAGGACGACCAGCAATCGACGACGACGACAAGGCAATCCTGGGGCCCCGCAAGTGAGGTCGAGGAATTTACTACGCCGATGGAACATCCTTACGCACAGACCTATAACAATTTAGAATTTAAAACACCAATGGAACACCCAGCCGCTAGTTGTGCGGAATTTGTGGGGAGATAGTTTGCCGTTAATTTGACTGGATGGAGGAGGAAAAAGCACACATACACAACGACTCATAAAAACAGGTCTCTTTTGTCGGAATGCCATGCTATAATCACGTTCTTTTTATTACATTTTTTCTTTTGTCGGAGACAACACCCACTGCCTACGCACCCCCTTTCCTCTGTTTTTCTCTCTTTATTTCGAGAAAGCAGGAACAAACTGCTTTATTTTTTGATGATTGCTGTTTCGTTCTCTTATTTTGCTTTCCTTTCATTCTTCACACTTCCTTTTCGATATTATACCTGTCTTTCCTTGAAATCTTGTCGCGTCTGGTAGAGAAGACCAGAGCAGAAAAAAAACCGAAAAAAGGTTGTGTCGCTTCCTGTCGGGCAGTAGGTAAGTGCCTTACTCGCCGTATCCTTGTCATCCCCACCCCATCTATCATCACATCACGATTATACCCATTCTACCCACCACCACATTATACTTCATAAATTCACCACCAGAGTGTCAATTTTCCTACTCATTTCTTGTTCTAAAATATTTATTTATTTATCCCCCTCTCCAATCTTCCTAATTTTTCCCCTCCTCTTTTATTTTACGAACGATAAACGAATTTCCTGCGTATCCTTCCTCCATCATCGTTGTTATAAAATGTTTTCTCGCTTCTCCTCTATTTTACTTCTGATGTCCTGTTTTCATGCTTGCTTTCTCGCTACCAGGTTGCATAACGGGGAAATTTGTATTACCATAGTATTTATTATCCGGTTGTTGGTATTGGATTGGGCTGGCTAGAGCTAGGTTAGGTTGGTGAGGGATTGACATTTTTGTATATATATTGGGTACTTTCCCTATTTTATTTTATTTTATGTTCAGAATGGTTATTATAAATGGTGTTTTATTTTATTTTATTTTATTTTATATTATATTTATTTATTCGATAGTGCTGGTGTTGGTGTTCTCATTGCATTTTCGCAGAATTGTGTTTAAGTACGGTACTGTATAACTGAGCTGAGTGAGTGAATGGAAAAGGGAGGGGTTGTTGGCTGAGTTGTCAAAGCAGAGCGTGCGGATAGCGAAAGAGTGCAGTGCAGTATACAAGTACCCCAGTGTAGGTACTGTAGGGATTGGTGCAAAGGCACTGGGACTCTATTATGCGAGCCCCAAGATACGAATTTTGTGCTTTGCGCTTTCCATGGGTGTTGTTTTTGGGATTGTGGATTTTTAATATGATATTGCAGCAATTCCCATTGACAGAGTAGTTGAATCACGTCCAGCACTATCTATCTATCAGTACAGTATGATACTCGTACTGTACAGTACCCGACTTCGCTCATTAGCTCCCTCTTACCTGCCCAACAAGTCATTAGCCAGCTCCGTTTCGCCACTCATCCGTTACGTTACCTTGCCGTACGATACCTACACTACCTCCCCCTTCCTCCCCCCCGTCTTCTCAAACAAAAGCACCAACTCTAACTCACCTCCGCAAGCACATATCCACGGCCCGGCCCTCCCTCCATCTTTCCCACTTCCCGACGGGTACTTGCTTTTGAAATGAAAAAAGTGAAAAAAAGAACAACTCAAGCCTGTCGGTGGCCGCATTGTGCTACACGTGATGGAGTTATCATAGTCCGTGCCCGGAGAGGGCGCGTAAATGACCGACACGTGCACCAATTATAGGATGTACGGTGTGTGGTGGTGGTGGTGGCTAATGGAGGGGGCCAATGATCGTTGGGAGGCATCGAGTGCAAGTTACAGTATCGAGTTTGCTGGACAGGGCGAGGTTGGGGATTCGTAGGGTTAGGGCTAAGGGTTGGTCGTATTATTATTATTTTTCCTGCCTTGGACTTAGAAGGGAAATGTTGGTGTTGTGCGGTTTAGTGTGGTAATCTAAGTTGGCCTCGGAACATACTGTTTCGTATGATAGTGGTGCTAGACCGCACAGGGTATCAAGCGTAGGTCTGTCAATTTTGAGACCTTTGGCACACCCCTGCTCTTTATTTTGAATCGAATTTGAAGATAGTTTCCTCCACAAGAAACACCTTGTAGCTGAAACAGGAATCTGGCGAAAATCTCTATTCCCACCCCTCGACAGCCGGCGGGAGATCTTTTTTAAACTGTGGTGGGGGAATCCAGCTATTTCTCTTCCAAAATTCTTGGACTGGTGCTCGATTTCAACCCCCGTACAGGTCCAGCTTTATGAATCCAGCGAGGAGTCTAGGATCCACCTATCTGACTTTCTAGCGCTAGATCGGAAGTAAACCATGTTTATAGCGAAACAACACAAACCCCCAACAAGGTGTGACGCTTCAAGGCTGTCAGGTCGGTAGAATATGGTTGTAAGGTTCATCCATTTCAGATATCCACATAGTGGATTCTCCAAAATCATTAAAGCGACATCTGGGCGATGGTTCCACCATTTGCTTGGATTGGTTTGGCCGATACGGGTGCTTTGGGTATATTTTCCCCGAGGATAGCGATTGCGGTTGCAAAAGCAATCCCAGCAAGCCGACCACCGTACGGTAGGAACGAGTGGGGGGGCTGTATGAGCAGTGCATCAGAGCTGCTACCAGGCCAAGAGGAGGCCTTTTATGGTACAGTGCTCGCACCCTCAGATTACTCCAGGGAATTGTTTTCGAGCTATGCTACTAGTACTGTATCCAGTGGAGGCCAGTGACTCTGAGCGGTTAGAGTATTGATACTGGAACATAAGAAGATTGTATTTGTGGAGGGATATGCCACTGTGCACCGAACATAGCATAGCATGAGGGAACATATACAGTACAGTACAGTACCTGTAAGAGTTCGCTCTGAGTCTGCTCCAATGAATAGACCTTGTCGGTTTTCCCTTACCATTACAGTACCCGCAAGTCCCTTGTGTCCAATGTGGTGCCGACCCCGGTAAAACGTCTATGTTCTTATTATGATTTGTTGCTGATAGCGCCTCGGCGTGCGGCAGAGGCAATGTCTGTACGTGGCTCCTTCGATCTATCTGCATTTTGAGTCTGGGCGTTGGCCATTTGTCGGTTCGATAGGCGACTGGTAGCTTCGTTGGGGTTGTGTACGAGTAGATACTCTTAGAAGTGCAGGGAGGAAAGGCTCAGATTTGAGGTGTGAAAGGACTGTGGTCTGAGCCTCGTGATATGACGTGCCCCTACTCCCGATACCATACGGTACTTGGGGGCCCGGGGCTTTTGTTTTGGTGATTATAAAAGCTGGGCAAATAATAATTTCATAATATTGTAACTAGCTTGCCACATGGGCAGTGTTGAGTCTGACCGATACTCGAGTATTTGAGATGTGGGATCCACCAATCCATTTGCATAGCCCGGGTTCGGGACCAAGCGAACGAAGCGGGCCTAAGGGGTTGTCAGAAACTGACAAATCCCATACTGTAGCGTAAGTTACCGAAGACCCAAAGCAATCTAGGAGGGGAGGACAAAAAAGGACGACCTATGATTTGTGAGGTGGGGTAACGGGTGGTAATCGAGATCTGGGCCCGGCAACAAATGAGATTCACAAGGCATTGCCGAGGTCCATGACAAAAAGGTACTATGGTGCCATTCCAGCCCCGTCCTACGACAAAGTGGCAATATAATTTTTTTCTTCGGTCTTCCGTTCGGAGCGGGCCAAAGGAAGATGCCAGTGGTGTAGAGAGGAAAATTCCTCCGTTACCACAATTCCAATCCCCCCCTTTGAACTGTCCCCCCGCAAGCAAAGCAGCAAGGAAGCAAGGAGGAGAAAGAAAAAGTCCGTCGGAAACGTACTTGTAATATTATACGTGGAGAGAAAACATGCGCAGGTGAGTCGTAAGAAGGTTCCCGAAAGGTGGTAGGTATCACTACAGAGATCAACTCTCCTTTCCAATTGAACTGCCGGTATTGCGTGAGCGGGGTGTGTGGCTAACACCATAAGTACCGGTACTAGTTTAAATATCTGTCGTCGGCCCCTTCTTCGTTCGAGGGTTCATCTTCATACGAGTGCAAACACTACCTGTACGCTTACGACACTTGGAGGTACTCGTTCTGAGTCTACTATAAAATCACCGCAATCACCCCTTCCCATTCCATCCTCCCCTTTCCGTGCCACCACTCCGACATCCTCACTTCACTCTTCTACACCTAAGACTTTTACCAAGAGCTTCCATCAAACATCTTTCAACATGGTTCATATCATCAAGGAGTGAGTGGAATCAAGGATATCCTCCCGAATCCTCTCCCTTACGGCTCGAAAGGTTACTAACACTTCTCAAAGCTCCGAGGATTATAAGAACGCTATCAAGAACAAATTCGCCATCATCGACTGCCATGCAACCTGGTGTGGTGAGTGAAACTAATACAAACCCTCTGGTAATGATTGACCCTGTGGCATGCTGACATCATTTGCAGGTCCCTGCAAAATGATTGCTCCACACTTTGAGAGGCTCTCTCGTGAGGTCAAGGGTGTTGAATTCTTCAAGATGGACGTCGACGAGGTTCCTGACGTTGTTGCTGAATTGGGTGTCCGTGCCATGCCCACTTTCCTTTTCTTCGAAAACGGGGTCAAGGTTAATGAGTTTGTCGGTGCTAACTGGAGAGGTCTTGAGGTTTGTGCTACGCATCGAATCTTGTGATTTTTCGGGACCAACTAACACTTTCTGAAATAGGCTCATGTCTTGGCCTACCGTGAGAAGCCCAAGGCCGAAGAAGGGGCCGCCTCCTCTCCCTCCACTTCCCAGTGACTTTACACTTGAATCGACTTTCCTTTTGTTTGGGAGTTCCTTCTTTTCATGGGCGCAGCTTCTCCTTCTTATTACTCTGCTGGTTCACGGGCATGACGATTTTGACATGGTTCGGGGTTTTTTTCTTTCATAGGTCTTTCGTCGTGAAAATGGTTTATTGATATCGTTTGTCCGACCTCCTTTTGTAGTGGTTTCAACTTGAGTTATAATAAAACAGAGCCCCAAGTTGAATTTTAAAAGCAAAGAGAGCCAAAGGAAGCGATTTAGGCGTGAAATGCTACAAAAAGACGATTCTAGACATAGAGCTCCTTAATGCCCGCTGTGATAACAGTAGTACCTTTTTCCAACCCCGCATCTTTATTGCCAGAAGTGTTCTCCTTTTTCCTTTGCTTCGCAGCTGCCTTCTGTCTGGCCTTTTTCTCGCGGGGGGTTGCTTTCTTTAGGTGCAGTGGTCGCTGTTTCCGGATTTCTTCAGTTGCAGAACCAGAGTCCTCTGGACCGCCCCCCGATCCAGGATTGCCTCCAGAATCCTCCCTAACCCTTATACGAGCCGATGCTCGGGTGCCTATCTTTGGGGTCGGCTTCTTAGGGGTATTTGTGCCATTTGTATCTGCCGCTAGACCATTGACTTCATCCGCATTATCTTGGATTTCAGGGGATCCTTGTGCGTCCACCTTTTGAGCTTCTTTCCCCTTTACCTTTTCCCCCTCTCCTAGAGTTACGTCCACCTTTTCCACCTTGACATCTTTGCCCTTGTTCGCATACCCTTTCTTCTCGCTTACCTCCCCCTCCTGCTCCCCCTCCTCAACGTCCAACAACCTTGAAACCGCCGCGTCGATATTCCCCTTGGCCTCCTCCAGAGCTTCCCAAATCTTCCCCGAATCCACCAGATACGGCAAGCTTGAGGTCACAGTTTCCACCATCCAAGGCCGCACGTAGGAGGTATTCGCCAACTTCTTCTCCTGCTCCTTACGCCCTTCCTCGGTTAAGGGTACCGGGGAAACGTTCGGGAGTCCGGTGTGCGGTCCGTCTCGGTTCCGAACTGATGAGTAGTGCTCCCATGTCTGTGATTGAACCGCATTCGTGATTTGCATGAGCTTAGAAAATTGTTGTTCATCTCTCCCGGGGGGGGTTTTTTTTTCAATTCAATCACTCATTTTTTATTATGACTCCGTCCCAAAAAGGTTTAATACGGATGTGGTGTGTAGGGCAATTGGAGCATAGGAGGGCAGACAGGGGGGGGGGTTATATAGAACTTACATGGTAGGCAATATGCAGTACTTTCTTCCCCTTCCCCGAATCTCGTCTTCCCCCCCCCTCCTTCATGACCACCTCCCTCCCCGCCAGTAACAACGTAAGCAAAATCCCTCTGATAAATCTTGACGTCGCACCCATACTCCCGTGCGAACGCGCTGATCTCCATATTATCCCCGTAAACCCCAGATCTGGCCATCCTGTTCAAGTGCTGTGCGAACGCAACGTCAATCGCGCTCTCACTCGGCAGCGCAGCAGCAGTAACCGCGGCGTTCTTACCGTTATTATTCTTCGCTGCTTTCCGCTTGGGTGCACGCCGGGTTGGGCCTACGTCGAGGAAGAGTTTGAAGTAGGAGGCATTGTTTCGCATATCTACGACTCGATTATCAGAATGGATGCAGATGGAAGGGAGGGGGTAAGCTATATCATACGTTCAACAACCTTCTCCCGAATAACCGAGTGACTGTTTTCATGCCCGTATAACTATCGTATCGTAAATCCATAAGCCATCGTTTCCGCGCACAAAAAGTATGAATGGGAAGAAGAGGGCGTGCCTGATCACTAAGCGCATGGAAAAGACAATTCCCGTCGCCGGAGATGTCGGACGCGTAGAGTCCTACCCCCTCGAGTAGTGGAAATTCGTCGGAGTAACTCATTCCTGGGTTGGCGGGTTTTGCCTCCTCTGCTTTTTTGTGGTGGTTGTGGTGCTGTGTGAGATTTGGGGTTGGAAGATGAGAGTCGGTATGGTATAAGTGTCAATACAAACGGGTATTGTAAATCTTTGCTAAGTACGAGTAGTTTGGCACAGCTGGCAATAACCGCTTTGAAGAGGGAGTTTTTCCAGGCGGCTTGGCAGGTGTTTTTTTTTTCTTTTCTTTTCTTTTTTCGTTTTGTTTTTATAAAAATATTATCAAGGTTCGATTTGGTAAGGCAGTAGTAAATACCGTAGCTTGAGCTCAGACTTCACGAAGGTCGAGATATATGGCAGGATGGTTTTGGGGGCGGAATGTTTAAAGGTCTTATTTTTTTTTATTTTTTTTATTTTTTTTTAGAGCCTCTTGTTTAGTCTGGTGAGGAGAGTTGATTTCACGGCGGGGTGCAATTTAGTCTAGTTGTCCTGAATTAAGGCGAACAAGACGTGATCTGCTATTACGCCTTATATGATATTAGGGCTACCGTTGTGGCCTAAGGCCTAAGTCTGCGGGGATGCCTTGTTTGTGATATTGTACACTCTACTCCGTGCTTAAGAGATACTGGTAATTGAATTCTTGATATTCATATAATGGTGGGGTTGGTGGGGGGGGGTCATTTGGTATATACCTAAAACTTTTTGTCGTGCTGTTGGTAATGACTTGAGTAAAGTGGTATGATAGAAGCTTCCCGGCGGTAGTACTGGCACGCGGGATTTATATCCATCTTTTGGAAGTTAAATAAGACATGAGCACGGCACACCGATCTCTCGTCACGAACTCTCACTCGAATATTGGTGGTGTCTCTCTCACTTCCTTGCTACTGTACGGGACAGCCTGTATCGCACAAAGGAGTGGGGTGGGGTGGGGGGTTCATATAGCCAGAATCCGGGTGTCGATGAAAGTATTGTGTATATGTGAAAAAATCATCTCTCTCCAGCCCACTAGGGGCGTGAGTTACTCCGGATCAATCCACTCACGGGGCGATTGTGTCGAATCCTGAAAGCCGGTGTCAACCATATATTATAATATAGAGTATCTACAAACTCCATCTTCATTGCGCCGAACATCGACAGTGACAGAACTAGCTATATATATATATATATATACGGACTTTTCAAGTTCAGCTCAGCCAATCCAGATTCATATTCCCTATCATACTCATTCCGTGCAGCCCTCATTTCTAATAATACCAGCCCATGGTTCCAAGTGCCAGTGCCGTCACAAACTGTTACGGCATCTCCGATGACAAATCCCTTCGTTGAGAGCTTGGGTAAGTTAGTTTTTGAGGGAAAGGGGGACGTTGCGATGGACCTTACTGGCTTCAAATTTCGACTCTTTATCTATGCTCGAAATAGAGGTTGGTAAAAAAGGTTGTATTGTATATTTTAGAACACCTCGCTGCTCATTAGGAGGGGGAGTTCGTGGGATAATTACTGCGCAGACGTAGTTGACAAGTTCTCATACCTTCCCTGGTACTTCAAGGACTGTGTGATGCCAATTAAACAACGAGGGAATAGGAAGAGTCTTCCAGAGGACTGTTTTTAGGTATGCTTCTAGGGATGTGGTAAAATTTGGTCACAATTTCTTTTATTGAATCATACAGGCGGGGGAGGCAAAGAGTTTCTAAGGGCTGGGGATACTCGGTTTATAAATGCGGCTGCAGCAGTGTTGATTCCCACCTGCTCGACTTAGCAGGATGGTTAAAAGGGGTTCTACAACGCTGAAATATGTTATGTTGAGCTTTAAAAAAAAGACTTTGAAGTTCAAGTCGCTAGGGAATTTCGAATATAGATAACTAGTATCTTAGTCGATCAGTTTTGGTTTAACGGTGGGTAATTCTCTCCTAAAGTATTCACTTGAGTAGACTAGTTCTTACGATACATCAGATATTGAGTGTTACAGATAGAGCAACTTGAACATTCCCAAGCTCGATGAAGCATAGATTCAATTTGAATACATGGGTGGAAAAAAAGTGTTAAACCACATCCCGGCCACTCCCCCGCACAAATGATAGTGAACTGCACCGGTATAAGTACGCGTTTCCTTGGAGGAGGGGTAATGGACGAGAGAGTCCTCCCCACGCGTGGGAAAGTAGTTATTGTGGGGAATTGGGTCGGCGTTAAATTGATGTCTCGGGGACTGGTGATGATGAGGGGGGAAGCTATGCATTTGACAGGGAGGGTAGCAAGGTAGGTGGACGGTTGTTGGGAGATGTTTTCAATTGGGGAGGTGGACTTGCTGCCTGCCTGCTGAGATGATTATGAAGAGAGCGGTGGAGTCGCGCCCCGGGTTTGTGAGGGGGGGGAGAGAGCGGAGAGGTTGGATGTTGTGCAGCATAGCTTTGGGTTGAGGTCGTATCGGGCTGGTGCGGCGAGGATCGAGTGAGAAGTTATTGGGCGGTGTAAGGTTGTAGACAAGTATGAGGCCTGCGGGTTTAGATGCAGGTGCTCTATTTAAATTAGTGCTTGATGGGTTAGCTAATGTCTCCGGACCAAGCGAGTTATGGAATGGCGGAGGAAGCGGTCCACTTGTAGATGAGTCATTTAGAGGAAGAGGGAGAAGCTATAGCACCTCGTACTCAGGCATTGGTATCATACTTCAGATAAATCAACAGCGAGAAACTGTGAAAGTTTTAAAACAATTAATGTCATTCATTTCTGCAACTATTGTGTATAGTGAGTATAAATAGGAAATCAATTCAAACGCCATGAGGAGACCGAGAATATCCACAAAGTTAAAAGAAAACTCATTACCACCCGATAGTCCCTGATCCCTTTCCAGTCCAATCCCTCCAGCCAGCAGTCTATTCATCCACTTATTTGTTCCACCATTTACTGCTCACCAGGCTTCTTCGAATTGCACGAGACAATTTTAACCTTGTCTGCAGAAACGCTCGAATTTGGCCCTTGCCCTCCCAGGAACTTGAAAGTAACGTCCTTAATCAAGAAGGTCCAGACCTCATCACAGAAACGATAGGTGTCCAAGTGACCCTAAAAATACACGGACGCAGATGACCCGTAGCGATTAGCTCATTATACACCCCTCTTGCGTTTTTTGCCATGGCGGTGGGCCGGGTGGGTAAACAAGGAAGTGAAAATCGAACCTTGAAACTCAAGTTTGCCTTAACCTTATCAGCGAGGATCTCGGTAATGCCACGGTCAAAGTTCGACAGAATTTTCATGGCGAGCTGCGGGGCAATACGTCCCTCGCTAATCAAATCGTCGAGCGCATCCGTGAGGGCCGTTCCGATACTAAGACCCATCCACGCCTTGTTAGCCAGGAGTAAGAGCAGAAGGAGTAAGGCGACAACGGTGGCGATAGGGAATTAGAGAGTACCTAGAACGGCGATAGAGCTCGTAATAAGTTTGATTGTTCATTTTGCAAGGGTTCTGGCGACTGAACGGGGTTTGATTTGAATAAGGGTTAAGGGATGGTGGTGGTGGTGGTGGTGTTTTTGAATCAAAGAAGTTTCGTTAAGGTTGTCTTTATGACGGCAGGTCTTTGGTGTTCCCAGTTCTATCGTAGACCACTCCGCGCGAATACTATGACAAAGCTTTCGGGTCAACTTCTGCCAAGAGAAAAGCTTTCAGTAATTATGTTGCCCTAATTTAGTTTGTCATTGATTGAGAAATTGTAGGGTTTAGGGTTGTTACTCCCTTGGTTCTTGCGTAATGGTCCCTTGCATTCTTGGCGAGGGTGTTGTGTACGGTGTTGTTATTTTTGAGTGCTTGAAAGCACTAGTGACGTGGCTGGCAGGATTGGCTGGGTTGTGCTGCTGGGTTACGGTTTTGTCTATTGTTACTCGCAGCTCCACTCCCCCATACAGCGCCTCCCGCCCTGACCGTGTACGAGTAAAAGAAACGGGAACGGGGTGATCCGTGACTAATGGAATGATACTGGTGAATGATGGAATTGAGATGCTGTTGAATGGAGTGGGCGAGTTGTGATGGGGGAATGAAAGGTTAGTTAGAAAGCTTTCTTCCAGGTATATTGAATCTTGGTAAGGCTCACTGCCACGATAAGATTATGATACTTCTTCGATCAAAGGGTCCTGATAACTTGTGAACTAAATTGCGTCGCGTCTTCCGCCCCACTATTGTAACGCCTGCCCCTCTAAGGTTCCAACATCTACCCCGCCTCATCTTACAGAGTGTAGTTCCCCTCTCGCCTTCTCCAAGCCTACCTCCAACTCTTCCTTCTCCACCAGCCCCCCTATCCACACCTGTCCCCTTTGCTTTACTCCTCATCCCCTCGAATATTTATCCTTCGCCTTCACGCTCTCCTCTTCCGCGCCCCACAAAATCGATCCTCTCCCCCCCCAAAAAGCAAGATGTTTTCAGGAACTAAAGGACCCGGCGAAGCGGAGGCTCTAGATGGTAAATTCCCGGCATATTCAAATACCCCCCCCCCTGAAAAAAAAACACAGTCCCTAGAGTTAACCAAGAACAAAATAAAAATGTAGGCACCAACCTCCGCGTCCTCATAGTTCATGCCCGTTGGAATACCAGCCTCATCACACCACTCGTTGAAGGAGCACGTAAGAGGCTCCAAGAGCGTGGTGTGAAACCTTCCAACATCATCACCCAGAGCGTCCCGGGCAGCTGGGAGCTTCCTATCGCTGTTCAACGGTTCATACCACTCCTCCTTGTTCACAACCACCATCTATCTGCCGCCCCTCCACATCTAACATAAGAATTGAATGAAAAAAATAGTTTGTACTCTGCCAGCCAAGTCCAAGCCTCGTCCGCCCCCTCGGGAGACCTCCTCGGTGGACTCGGCCGTAGCTCGACTCCAGTTCCTGGAGCGAGTTCTAGCAGTAAGGGGACATTTGACGCAATAATTGCCATCGGTGTGCTCATCAAAGGTGATACCGCGCATTTCGAACACATTGCGGAGACTGTCTCTCGTGGACTCATGAGGGTTCAGCTGGACTTTGGTGTTCCGGTTATTTTCGGTTTGCTCGTATGTTTCGCGATTTTTCTACAATTCCCTCTACTGGAGATTCCAAAGGGGGGGGGCAGGAAGAGAGAGAAACCAAGTTGCTGACGATGAGTGAATTTGATGCGAGGGCGCAGACTGTCTTAAACGAAGAGCAGGCAAGGAAACGCGCTGGATTGACTTCCGATGGGCATAACCACGGTGAAGACTGGGGAGACGCAGGTATGATATGATGGATTTTTTTGCCCGTTTTGTTTGGATTAGCGATGCTAACTTGGGTTCTATAGCTGTCGAGATGGGAGCCAAGAGGAAGCTTTGGGCCGATGGCGTTATTGGATAGGCTTGAGTTATAAATATAAAATAAATTAAAGTCACTGGAGCCGGGTTTATTGATTAATGGGTTCTCAAAGATTCGCTGTGGAGTTTGGGGCTTGGTACCGGGCGTAGGATCGTGCGCAGAAGCGAGTGATAATTCGTGACCTGTTAAAAAAAAAAATTGGTATTGAACCGCTGAGTTTTATCTACAGTATCGCGGGCTCATGAGTACATTGACGCACAACCAACACTTTATCGAGACAAAATATCCCTCGAGAACCAGGTCCGTCTATTCGTTTGCCGCCATATTCGCGAGCTCACCCGCCAGCCTCTCCATATAAAACCTCCTCGCAGCTTTCGGTAACCTCTCAAACTCCTTGCCAATCCTACCGATCATTGTTCTCCCCTTCTCATATGCGGCCAAGTCCTTATTACCGTAGACATCTTTACTGGAACTGTACCCATGCTCGAGGCTCTTGAAAAACACGTTAACAGCCACGCACAACTCCAAAGGATATGCTGCATGCGGCCACAGCTCAGGAATAAACAAAACATCTCCGGGTTTCAAAATAGTCTCCAGGGGGTGAACGCCGTCCGGTTCCAACTCTGGGTTGAAAGGATTCTCAATCGTTGAGGATGACGCACCGGGCGGAAAGCTCAGCTTAGTGATGTCTGTCGGTGGGTATACTTTAAACCGTTTGGTTCCATGGATGTGGCAGAGGAGGTTGGCCATCACGTCGAAGTGCAGCCATATCCCCACTTCCTTGGCGGATATGCGGAGTGGCGAGCTATGTTCGTGGTCCTTTGCGAATTGGAGTTCTGGAGGGACGGTGAAGTCTTCTGCGAGTGATGGGAAGTCTTGGGTGAGCTTGGCTGGGTCGGTTTTGGGACTTGCAGTGGAGACGGAGCGGAGGTAGAGGTTTTCTGGCGGCGACCCGCTTGTTATGGCGTCGATGAAGTCGCCGAAGGTCATGTTTTTGTAGCTAAAGTTTTTGACATGGAAGTTCATGCTTTTGGCTTGCGAGGTGTGAACGATAACCTGTGTCTCGTGCGTTAGCCCTTGTATCCCAAGCGCAAACAAAATAGTTGGAAGAAATACGTACCCGTCTTTCCGAGCCAATTGCAGCTTTGAGGTAGCTAGGAGTCCACTTCCCGACACATTCACCAATACCCAACCCTTCAATCACAACAGGTTCTCCGGCATCTCTAATCTTCCAAAAGTCCTCCTGGCTCTTTATTATGACTCTCCTAATTCCAGTCATCAATGATTCTCCCTCTCCCGTAGATCCAACTTTGTTGTTTAAGTCCGTGGTGGATATCGTTCTATGCTTCTCCTTCTGTAATACCTCCCCTTCTTCCAAGACTTTCCATTCCCGGGTTGGTGGCTCTACGCCGGGTGGGATAATGGTCCATATCCCTTCGTTAAAACATCCTCCAAAGTTGAAACATACACCCCCGCCCCCAACAACACAGAAAATCCCCTCGCCAGCTGGTAACACCTGGTGCCCTATTAGAAAAGGTAACCTTTCCCCAGGCTCACGGTATGCAACATCGATTCCCTTTGCTGTTAGTTTTTCACAATGTACCTCCACCACCTCATCTTCAGTCTTTAGCAGCGCCCCACCGGAAACACCGCCGATGATCAACAACCTTCCCTCTCCCAAGTAGGTCGATTTTGCACCAAACCGTCTTAATAAGGTCCCCGTGGAGCGCGAGTTGATAGAACACCATGTTACAACGAGCCTACTATCGCCTACTATATCAAGCCTCCACATATCCCCAAGGACCTGGCCCTTATCATCCATACCACCGCTCAACACTCCGTATCCTCTATCGGTCCAACATAAACTAGCCCCAAATCTCGGAGATGGCTTTCGTTCTGCGTCAACTGTCAACTCCTTCCAGCCCCGATCCCCATTCCACAAAAACCACTCATCCAAAACAACGTTTCCATCGCCCTTCCCCCCACAGATTAGTATCTTCTCCGGCCCAACTGCAGTGGCGCAGTGCCTATACCTACCCCGGGGAAGACTCTCGACCTTCCTCCAACGCCCGGATTCCGCAATCCAGGCGTCACTCATAGGCATGTCCGGCGAAGCTCTTCCACCGACCAACAACAGCTTTTCTGGCGCAAGCTGGGTAAGTGTATGGGACATCCTTGCATTCGGGCCTCGCCTATTCGGCGCCGGGTGTTCTTTATAGAATCTGAGGGACTCCCTGTGCTCGCCTTTAGTAATAAGTAGAGATGTCCCTCCCCTTGTAGATAAGCCTAGTCCTCCGTGATAAACCCATTGGTTATCCCCCCATTCCGCCGCACCACCCATCCATCGCCTTAACAATGGGAGCGCTGCGAACTCGCCGACGTACCCACCCTCGATCCTGGGTTCTTCTGAACCGTGGGCTCGCGTCAGAAATGGTCTTGGATCCGGATGAGAACAGTAGTCTCCACCTCTCCACCTTATCCCTTCTGCCCGGAATGGTCCTGGATCCTGCTGGCGGGCTCCTCCGGTTCGTGCATGGGTAATAAAATAGTGTTGGCAAAATACTAAGAATTCTTCCCACTCATCAAAAGGCTCTACTGATTCCAGATGCTTTCTTTGGGAATCCGTCACCAAACTACTCCAAAAGGCTAGGAGATCTAAAGTATCTACTGTTTCCCAGCCTCCACTTGCAAACCGGGTAACTTGATCGGTAAGAGTAGGGTACGTCTCAATTGATTTTAGAGGTGTAGAGAGGTTGCTGAAGTGTTTTAACATGGTTCTGGCAAATGGGTGAGATGGCCCTGACGGCAAACACTGCTCCATTATCGAAAAGCGGGCTATGGTTCATGAGCAACTACGATTCACTGATGCATTCACACGCCCTTGAAACGAGGGGGATAGCTTTACCATCTGGAAGAGTAGCTGTCCATGCAATGAGCGCGTCGACTGCGTCCTGGTCCACGTAGGCAAGTGATATTTCGGCCATGAACAATAGGACAGCATTGCCAATCAATCCACCGTCCACGAGTATACGCTTAAGCTTGTCAAGTTCACGAAGATCGCAACCAATGGCTAGATACTGCGAGCTCCGGTAATGGACATTTCCTACAGGCGGGTCGTGAAGCTCTGGATTCTTGAGAAGGTTGTGGAGTCCTGGGGTGTTAGATATAACACGTGACTTGACAGCAATCAGGTCAGGATAATCGAGGTCAATGTATAGTACGTTTTCGAGGCCCTGCGTGCTTGAGATGAATTGAAAGGGGAGAGGGTCACTAAAAAGCGAGGAGGTGTGTGTCAGCATATCAAGATCATGAACTCCCACTGAATGGGCCAGGACTGTTGGACGGAATGGGAGAACCTACTATCCACAGCCAAGATTGATCACAATCTTCTCCCGTTTAGGGTCTGGAAGTTCTTCAACGATGAATGAGCGAACAACATGCTCTACAGCCTGCATTTGTAGCCAATAACAGCGGTTTATCAGGGGAGAACGTCTTTGGGGTTTTTTGACGAAGTAACGTAGAAATTGAGGTTCTTCTGGTTTGGAGTAGAGTCTTTCGACACTTCTCTTGCTGACAATGGAACTGTTGTTTGTCTGTTTGTAAGTCAGTCGGGGCTCAGGAGAAGGGACAAAGTTTGGGAATATGTGGAGCACATGCACTTATTATTGCAGCATCTCGTCTCTTTATTTCGCTGGTGGGGCCATTCTTTTTAGCTGCCCGGGCTGTGTCAGCGTCCATGATGATGAAATATGGTAAAACGCCGGAGATTTTAATAATGACGCTGGAATGTAAGTCAGATTACTCTCCTGAACAGTTGCCGGGGCGGAAGAGACATAGGGGGTTTTCTCCCTCATGATTTACTTTTTTGTGGAGGACTCTGCCCTGATTTATGTGCTGGTTTTCGTGGGTTGGAGGGGTTGAAGCCAAGACTGCCAAGACACCCAGATGGCTCCTTTCACAACGGCTGCCGGCGTCTGCGGCTAACAACTTCTCCCAGCGTGCTGATGGTTTTGTCTGCACCCCCGCCTCCTCCTTGTTCATCTACCATGTCTTTCACTGATTGACTGACTTGACACCCACGAAAACTCAACCTCCCTCCTTCAGTAACTCCCCACAATACTATCACCCCAGAACCAAGGCGATCATTCTACGGCCGGGTTCTTTTGCACGTGCATCGCCATCGTTTCAGACAGGCCACAGCCTTCCCGATAAAAACCCTCGTTCCGACTCAACCTTCACCGGCACTTACCCTCCGCATAGTAACATCGACCACAGAAAGCTAACACTCGTTCACCAAAGCCATGAACTTTGTCACCTTCAATCAGGATTTCTCGTGCTTGGCCGTTGGCACCCACCATGGCTATCGAATATATAATTGTGATCCGTTTGGCAAGGTTTACGAACAAAAGGAGGGCGGGGATGTCACCATAATCGAAATGCTCTTTAGCACGTCACTCGTCGCTCTTATTCTTTCCCCCCGCCGGCTCGTCATAACAAACACAAAGGTTGGTACCCATGGTAACAAAGCTATTATTCCCCGAACGTAGTATCTCAGCTTTGAATCTGGTGTCCTCTTTGATCAAGCCCTGGCTAACTTGAAATGTTACTCTATCGGAAGCGGCAATCCACGATATGCGAGCTCACTTTTCCAACATCTATATTGGCTGTCAAATTGAACCGAAAGCGTTTGATAGTGGTATTAGAGGAGCAAATATATGTATATGACATCAGTAACATGAAGTTACTGCACACGATTGAGACTTCACCTAATCCTACTGGTAAGACATCACACACACTAAAACTCGAAGCTTCCTTATTGATATATGTTTTTCCCCAGCTATCTGTGCACTTTCCCCTTCCTCGGAAAAGTGTTACATTGCTTACCCACGACCAACGAACTCGAGCACCTCGCCATTCTCACCTCCGTCCCATACTCCTCCCGGTGTTAGCGCGCCTCCCGCGGCATCGGGTGATGTTCTCCTTTTCGACGCAATAAAGCTTGAAGCTGTGAATGTGATCGAGGCCCACAAGGCTCCGCTAGCTAATGTTGCTCTCAATAGTGAAGGATCTCTTTTAGCTACTGCCTCGGATAAAGGCACGATAATCAGGGTTTTTTCTATTCCTGGTGCTCAGAAACTCTACCAGTTTCGCCGAGGAACATATCCCTCGCGCATCTTCTCAATTGCTTTTAATCTTATGTCTACCCTGCTCTGTGTCTCGTCTGCGACGGAAACTGTCCATATATTCCGCCTTGGTGGACCAACTCCCCAAGAATCTTCATCTGGACCTTTCCGGGCTACTGATTCGGACGCTGGGGGTTCGCCGACGGGATCTGTCGCGTCATCTCCATCCAACCATGCTGGAGCTGCGGGAGGCGGTTTTGATCACTATGTGGAATCAAAACGTCGCAATGGCTCCGGGACATTTGGCTCTATCATTAGACGCTCCTCGCAGCAGATTGGGCGAACAATTGCTGGTGCCGCTGGAGGGTACCTACCACATGCCGTGACTGAGATGTGGGAGCCAGCGAGAGATTTTGCTTTTGTAAAGCTTCCGAATGCTGGACTTAAGAGTGTTGTGGCACTGAGCAGTACAAGTCCGCAAATAATGGTTGTAACTAGTGATGGTTACTTTTATGTGCACAATGTGGACATGGAAAGAGGTGGGGAATGCGTACTCACAAAACAGTACTCGTTAGTTTCCCTTCCTTCACTCAACCTTCTGGGCATCAATCGGGCTAACCTCTTCTCTCACCTAAATCAGTTTGCTGGATTCAAGCGAGAAGATGGGGCAGAGCTTGATGTATGATTAACGATCCCATCCGGCAAGATTGAGTGAGTGAGTGTATGAATGAGGGCGTCCAGGGTCCAGGATCCACCAGCTGCTGTTTCCCACCTGCCCCTGGAGCGGTTTCCTGATGACCTTGCAAATACCTACGCTCCAATAGGCATGGACATTTGTAATCTACTCTTTTTTTTTTTCTTTCTCATGTCTTTTTTTCCCTATTCTCTTCTTCCATCCCCCTATTTTTCTTCTTCAAGTTCAGGCAAACGGCGTTGGTTACTGTACCCTCTGGCATCATTTTACGGTAACGAGTGACAAAGGGGCTTTCTCTTCAAATCATTTTGTTACGCTATCTCAAGCTTTTCCCTCGTTTTTCATTTCCCTTATTTTTTTTACTTCCCTTTCTCACAAAGACTTCTTCCCCCCCCCTTTTTTTTTACATACTTACCCACTTCTACGCAATTAAAGCATGGGTTCGAACAAGTTATAGAGAGGGCTTATTTATTAGTTTGTCATGCTGGCTATCAATTCAATTCAATTCAATATGTAGCTGTTATGCTATCAGTCTTTCACATAAGCTACGGTGACATATTGTAAAAAGTTGATGCGAAAGCAGATTATGGGGAGGTTTTCCCAAAGGCTCGTCGCCATCCTGAAAGCAGGAGGCTTTTCGAGGGGTAATATATACCCCAACGATACCATACCAAACTTCACCCTCACCGGAAACCAAGCCCCCGCTACAAGTACTCGAACACAAGGGAAATATGCACATGTCGTTGAACCTCCCCGGGATAGGAATAGGGAAATCATCACAAACTAGCCCTCAACCGAGAAAGGAAATAATATTATGACGAAAGAAAAAAAATATTAATATGATAATATCATACACAGCACGTTATGATATCATACTACGAGAGGGCAACCACAACCCCCCACAGCTCTCTTACGAGTATATCATTCGAGTAGGATACCAGAACCCAGGCCACGCAAGAAAAGAAAAGAATAAGCAACAGCAAACTTCCCCCGAGTGAGACCCCATGAACCATCCCTCCATTCATTCATTTATCCATCCACGGGTCGGGGCGGTGTGGTTGTGACTACCGTAGCAATGCTCGCGAACGGGACCGATATCGGTACGGCATCGACACAACGGCGGTCGCGTTCACAAAAACCCCAACCCGATTTCAATCACGGGTACCATATCACAGTATTATACAAACACAGTGTTAATACCGGTTAGCCGGAAGGAAGGATGGATGGTACTGTACAGTACCGGCACTCGGGCTCAAGTACCGGTACCGGTAGTCCATCGTGTGGGGAATGCGGTATGTACCGTACCGTTATCGTACCGTACGAGTACAGTATCGGTAGATGAGATCGGCGATCGTAATATTTGTACTGTATCATACTGTAAGTTGCCGGTTGCGTTACATTTCTCGGATCGGGCCGGGGGTTATGATGTAGTAACAGTCAACCCCCCCCGGCCAGCCCGTACTACGATGAAGATATACGGCGATCCGGGTTGCCTGGTACCTCGCGCTGGAGATCAAGTTGGGTGAAAGTACTATACCGCGTAGACTAATCCCTCGAAATTGACTACTCAGCGAAGCGCTAGATCGCCATCTCGGGAAGGAATAGCGACCATCACACCGCGACAGAGCAAAGTGCGGTAGATTACCGTATCGGGGCATCTTGTCAGCGAGTTATGATAATACACCATAAAGCCGTTTCTACAAATCTTAGTCACGGAGATTATCGGGAGACGGAGATAAAGTGGATTATCAAATGGGTAAGTTTTTTTTTTTTTTCTTTCTCTTTTTTTCTTTTTTTTTTTTCGATTGGTTGCTTGTGTTGCCATAAGCTCCAGTCCTATTTCCAAGCAAGTACGGTTACTAATTGCCGGATACTACGAGTATCATACTCGTACAATACAACTTGGGGTAGAGTAACCAGGTATCGAGTTGAGCTTTTGATCGGACGGGATTAGTATAAGTGTTACCAAGGGTACAGTAGTATGCGCTCGGGCCTGCCCTCTAGTATCATACTGTAGGGGGGTTCAAAGTCCTCAGCACACTCCACGACCTACTCGTACAGTACCCGGCATGCACGAATAGAAGTTGTAACCGCTCTGAACGTCACATAAAAAAAAACCGCCACAATGACAAGTTTTTTAAGCACTACTAGTACAAACAGTACCCTATTTCCAACCAAGCGATACACCTATACTGTACCTTCCATGTTCCGAACTTCAGAACCCTCCAATCACGGGTATACCGGTACGTACAAAGTATGGAGTTCATAAGAGGGTGATAGGCGTGAAACCTATGAATGATACTCGTACCTAGGGAAACCCGTACCCGGGGTTGAGTCAAGGAAGCGTATAAGGCTGTGTGTGTGGGTATGACAGAGTGGGGGGAGGAAGTACTCGAGTATCATACCGGTATGATAGCGAGCAAAAAGTTCCCGGAAACAGGGATTCGTAAAATATATGGGAAGAAAAACATCTGTGCGTGTCTGACTGAGCGCCCTCCTGTTTCCGGGTGGGTTAGTTCTTGCCCGGGACGAAGCACATCATACCCCGAAACCGGAGAATTCGCGAGATATAGGGCGAGAAGATCCGAGCGTCCGTACAAACAAACACACGGACCCCCCCATCCTTCGAATTCAAGTATCATACTCGAGCGCCGGTACCTCTTTACCCGCCACGAGTACCGTAGCGTATATTCGTAGCATTTATCACGACAATTTACGTAATCCAGATCCCCGGGTGCCGTACAGTACAGTTACCCCCCTCCGCCCAAGGTGCGGTATGATAGATCAGAAGTTCCGAGGTAGCGGTGTACTGTAACCCCCCCAATACATACATACCCGGTGCACAGTGGTAGGTCTACCGTATTCGGGTGTATCCCCACTCCGGCCTGCAAAAGTCACGCTCGCAAAGCATATTCCTCCAGAGGCATAATTATTATCCGAGTCTAGTCAATACCCGGTGATATGATACCCCCCCCCCCCCACCGCCACACAGCCCTTCCTCTCTCTCACACATCAAGCAGGGTTAGGGTTCCACCTCGAAACCCCCTAAAAAAATCATTACCCCATTCTCTCCATGATACCTTGTCTCTCTCTAGCCCTTGCCATCATATTATAATTATGATACCATAACCGACACTTCGAGACGGTACCGGTATCTGCGCACAAACCACCCCGGAAGGCGAAACGTCACATGGAGAAAGAAAGGGTAAAAAAAAAACCCTGAAACCAAACAGGAAGGGAAGGGAAGGGAAGGGAAGGAAGGGGGGTGAAAAACCCGAAACGTTGGTGCGGTTGGCATTGGTTTCGTGCTAGGACATTTGACAAGGGTGGAGGAGGCAAAGGGGTTATACTTTACAGATACGGTACTTTGTACTAGTACTGTACAGTACAGTAATTGCTACAGTAGGATCGGTAGAGATTGATTAGATAACTCTAATTATTGTGTGTGTTGTGTCTGTGTGTTTTATGGTCGGGATGGGGGCCGAAGGGGGAGGAGGGGTGAAACGCCCCGCCCGCTCGTTTGTGGGTGGGAAGGTTGGACATTGTGGAGGAAGAAGAAGCGCACCGTGCCAAGGTATCACAAGTCTGATGCAAACGGCCGACCGAGGCTGACGAGTGAGGTGGGACCCTCTCGTCGTCGCCGTCGTTGTCAAGTGCGTGGGGCGTTGCGGGGAATGAGTATACTCGAGTACCTATTCATTCCAACGGGTAAATCTATCGCACTGTATTGTATCGTGGAATACCCGTCACTCAAACTATGCAGCTTCAAGTAACTTCGCTCCTCCACTTCGTCTTTTCTCGACCCACCGGTACCGTGCTACAAAAATCCAAAGGAAGGGAAATGGAGCACAATACCGGTAATACGTGTACTCGTATCGTACTGAGTAGTAGTGCTATCGTGTGGTTGTGGCACGGTAATCTTCCGTTCCCGGACTAACTTGGGGTGAGGTGCAAAAAAAAAAAAAAGGCTACTAATACAAAAGAGGACACGAAAGGAATACCGGTAGGATACACACCGAAGCTCCCCCCCCCTCCCCAAAGCCCATTTATGAAATCTCAACTTCCAGTAAAGGGGAAGAGGGGTGGAGAGCGCGATAAATATGGTGTGCAGTCATAAAAAAACACCGTACCGTGCAAGCAAGCAAGCACTGAAAACAAAATTTAATGTAAAAAATACAAAAAGAATCGAAAAATAAGTAAAAATAAAAAACATGCACACTCGACCCCCCAAGTTACCGTTACTGTATGACGTTACTGTATGATATGATACCTTCCTATCCTACCTCACCAGACCGGGCCATTTGCCCATCTCATCCCGTTGCGCGAGTGGGGGGGGGGGTATGATAGGCTTTTCCCTTTTTCCGCTGAATCCATGAGTAATGAGGAAGGGGAAGGGATGCACGAGTGGGTGAATAGACAGACCCCATGCAAAAGGAGAGGCAGGCCCGGCGGCGCCCTGTACACAGTAATCATGAAAGAGTAAAAGGGAAAAAGAAAATAATAATAGTAATATGAAAATGACTGAAGCCAACCCAAAGTGATGTCTAATAGCTTCTGAGCGTGCCAGAAGACTCCTTTTTGTTTTCAACTCAAACCCTCCTGTGCAACAAGCGCCTTAAAGATAACTAACAAAAGGAAAAAGGAAAAGAGACCCGGGAGAAACACACAAGGAAATATATAATGCAGCACAGAATAGGAATGGGGAAAAGCCAAAGATCCCAGGAAAGAGAAAATCGATCATCAAAGACACCACAAAGCCAAACCTATCCGCAGACCCCGAATGCAAAAAGCGATTGATCCCAAAGCAGAGAAAAAAGCACACGAAACATTACAAAAAGGTAGTCCCTGGAAAGGAGGGAATGGAGAGAGGGAAATAGACCCGAATCAATTAAGAATTGCTTTTTCCGAGCAAAAGAAAGACAAAATAATGCAGCCAAGAATAAGCACAAAGCCATCTAAAATTGAAAAGGAAATATCATTCGTCGTCAACATCGCCCAGGTCCTGATCATATATAATGATGACGCTCGACCTGGGGAGGGGCAGATACATAGTGGGGATGATAGGGATGTGAATTAGACGTGTAGTCTGAAACAGCCATCAATGGATTTACCAACTGTGGCAGTCGGCGCACTTGAGCTTGTTGCTGCTGCTGAGCTTGCTGCTGGTGATGCTGCTGCTGTTGGTGCTGCTGCTGCTGCTGTTGGTGTTGATGTTGGTGTTGTTGCTGCTGCTGTCGCTGATATTGGGCGAACTGATTCGACGGGGTTGGGCTTTGATGCATCATGGTCGACGATTGCAAAAGTGACGACGGCTGCGGTGGAGGATCAGGCGCCTCCCATCCCCACTTTTCTTTAAGTTCTTTGTACACGAAATTGACCCTCCATCCAGTTTCCTTCTTAATTTTGGTGAAAATTTCGAGAACCTCTTCTTGCTCCCGACGAACAGTGAGGCACTCGGCTGCGATTGCAAGCGATCTCAAGGCAACGCTCGCAACCCCCCTATCTTTAACATGGGCCGCAATCCCGCAGATTAAGTGAGAATTAGTCATCTCCATATTGCGCATCTCATCCGACTCTCTTGGCATGAAGGGATTCATCTGAGCCAACAAAACCATGGCGGTATGATAGAACAGGCGAGCCACGATGGCGCACCTCTTAACAAGCCAAACCTCAGGAAAAGCGGACCCCGTGGTTGTCCGGTAAGAGTGCAGGTATGCCATAGGGTGCATACTGCGAGGTATGTGGTCATTCCAAGCAATGCAAAGATCCCGAAGGCGCTTCCACTCCTCGCAGCGCTTTTGTGTCTCGCTGTTCAAGTACATCTGCTCGGTAACAGTTTTGGCTTCTTGCTGCTGTTTGGGGAGGGCAGCCCTGAAATTGGCAATCTTTGCTAGGACGTAAATAATCCGATACGCCCATAGCTCTTCCCTTCCTGGTTCACAGTACCGGTTAAAGTCCATGTCCACCCCCCACTCATCTGGCTCCCAAGCCACTGCCCAATTGAAGTGCAAGCAACTGAGCAATTCCATGCTCACGTTCAACCAAAAACAGGCGCCCCCTACGCCCCCTGTCCTTGCGCTCCACCTGCACTCCTTCAGAAGCGCCCGGGCACCCGCAATATGGTTCATGCGTTGAAGCGCTCGTTCAGACATAATCTCATAAACATTAAGGATAACCGCTGTGGTTGCGCACATCTCGGTATCGCGGTTAGGATTCTGTAAAGAAGCCAAAAGAAGTCGTGTAGCTGTATCGTAGTAATGTAGGGCCTTGTCTTCGTGATAAGCAGGGTTAACAAGCGTCAGATGACGGGCCCCGCAAGCCAAGAAGGCATTGAGAAGCATTGGCTCGTTCAAAGAAGAAAATGGCAATAAACGTGAAAACTAAATTAGGAACAATGTTAGCATGAAGCCTCCATTTTTGGGGATTTTTGGAAGGAGCGGTTACATGTTTGTATGGATCCATGCTGTCCATCCATATTCCAACTTCTTCGACAAATACCTGCATAAACAGAGTTTCCTCAGCACTACTCAGATAATTCCGCACCTCTTTCGGTGGTGGGGGTGGAGACATTGTATGGTCCGAATTTATGGTAGATGATGGCGGAGGTGGAGGCGGAGGTGGGGGAGGAGCATATGCAGGATACCCCTGCCTATGATGCGGCTTCACATCCTCAAAATTATTGGCAGGTTCTCCTGTGTGCACTGGGTTTGGCAGAAGCGGGAGAATCGGCGGGAGAGTGGGGTGAGGAGCGGGGGCCGATGTAACGGTTGTAACAGTTGCCGTTTGTCGGGGGGTAGGGGGTGAGTTTCTTGTAGGTTTTGGCGGAGTCACACGAGCGAAGGCTGCATACCGACTAATACCGCCGGCGTACTCAGAAGCAATGTCCCTCGACTCGTCCTGAAAATGCACTGTAGATACGGCAATGTCAGCGCACCGGTTATATTTCGGCGAAGGGGTTATAGAGCTTACCCTTCCATTCGTGTGATATCGGAACCACGGGAGGTTGTTCGGTCTGGATGTCAATAAAATTAAGGCGTACACCGCGCTTACATATCCTGCTGGATTTCCGACAGTTCTGAACCAGCGTTAGCCAAAACCGTTGTTTCGTTTCGAAACGGCAGAATCACGGGGAAAAACAAACCTGACAATCAGGTGTTCCTTCATCGCCTATGGTGGCAATGTCAGCAAATAATATACCGGAAAATTAGAAATAGTGCGAAAGAAGACAAACATTTTAGGTGACGTTCCCTGTGAAAATATATTAGTTATTACTCGCGAGAATTATCAGACGGTAACAGGTGGGGGGCTCAGTAAGCGTACCTGCAAGTAAGGCTAAATGCGTGAAGGAAAAAACCCGTATTAGCTAGGAACCTCATGGGTTAAGTAGTAAAGGTGCAGATCTTACCATCCTACAAATTAAAGATAGTCGGTCAGTAAATTATTGAAGGGTCGACCAACAAGAAATCATGTAAGAGATGAATTACCTGTCCGCACTCGCTTTGGCCTGTTGACGACGGCGTTCTCATCCGCAGCCATCAATCCTGCCCCTCTCTTCACCCCGACGCGCAGTTCGGCCAGGCGATTCGTCTTCTTCGTGCTGAGTCGGCGCGAAGAATCGGCGCCGAACGGCTTCGACAGAAGATTCTGCCTGGGTTGTGAAAGCGTAGCGACCGACGTGGTGACGGGTTCCAGTGCTGGTAATGAAAATACCAGCTGGTTGGGAGGGCGTTCGTTTCTATGGGGCGGGGGATGAGAAGGCTTTTAGAGACAAAGGTGCCGCGTGTGCCCTTTCCTTTCTTTTCCTATTCAATGATGATGGTGGTGATGATGCAGGCAAGTACTACCCTATTCAGATGCGATAGATCCGGTCCTCGAGCTGTGCGTCAAGCTGATTTGCTTTGTTTCTTCTTGCCCTGCTCTTGCTTGGACTTCCTATTGATTTTCTCTTCCCTTCCCTTTCCTTGCTAACACCAATGTCCACTCTTCCTGAGCTCCCTTCACGGCCTGTCACGCTGGTTTTCGGATATCTCTTGCCTTATCCTCTTTCTCCAACACGAATGATATGATAGCAGTGAACCGTTAATAACGTGGCGTCATACGGTCGTGTCCACTAGGTCGAGCCGTCAAGTGAGCTGTCCTGTGTATTGGACGTTCAAGCCTCCTCTATTCTCGTTTTCACGCACTTTCGTGGTCTCTAATCTGAACTGTCCAACTGTCGTCTCCAGGTGTCAACCCCACGAAGCACAGACCCACAAAATGCAAAATCGGCTTTCCTATGGATCTTCTTATTGTGGGGAGCCAACGACAGCTTGTGGGCGAAAGAAAGGAAATGTGAATTGATGATTCGAGCTAAGAGAAGACTTTTTTTTAAAAAATGCGCTGTATGCAATGGAAGCTTTGGTGACTTGCTAAATATTATAAAATTGAGGTTGGGTGGAATGGAAGTTGAATGGGGAAATAGGCGTAGGAAAGAAGATGGAGGTTGTAGGAAGATGATAGTCTAGTTGCTATGTATGATAGGATCACGCGAGAAGACTCGAGAAAGCGGTGGGTAAGTTTTTTTTCGTCTCGGGACCTTGACAAGGGTGAATACGTAGGGACGAATGGGGGAAGGAGGGAGGGGGAGGAGGGGGAGGAGGGGGGGAGGTTCTCTAACAGAAGCGAGAAAAAAATTGAGGAGCAGGAAGGAGTAAGGGGACAAGCTGGGTAGATATGGGTTAACGGTTCCAGCTGAGTGACAGAATCCACCGGGAGGTTTCTGATCTAATTCTTTTGCTCGCTCTTCCTCCCACCCCCCCCCCCGCCCCCCACCCCCGGTCACTTTTTTTTCTCGCAGTTGCTCTATTTGCGGGATCCCTTGTAATGGTCTAGCTGGGTACTGGTAGGGGAACCCCGCTAGATTCTTTTGGAAATAGAAGATGAGAGGTAATGGAGCGGAGCTGTGTCGTGCTTGGACGTTAGTCCCTTCAAACTGCGGATTTCATGGCTTTGTGCAGGCTCCTTGTGGAGATCGCCAACCAAGAAAGAAGGAACATGAATAGACTGTTCGTTTGGTATCCCATTCCCACCAAATGCAATATTCTAGATTGAGGGGTCGCGCGTCTATGCAGAGAACATCTCTAACGAACGCCTTGTCAATCCTAAGCGCTCTCAGTGCTAGTATGGCAGGCTTCACTCCCCTCCACTGGGACACACCCCTCCACCACCACCGGCACTACTGCCCCTTCCTCTCTCTCTCTCTCTCTCTCTTCCTCTGTAATAATGCTGACAGCGGTGAACAAAAAAAGCAATCCATACATCATTGAGCAAGAGAACGAACGTGTATCGTGTTTTGTTTATGTATCTAGTACTGTGTGTGCAACATAAATTGCTTATTATGAGAGTTACCAGCTCTCTAACTGCAGTCGCCGAGTATCTTCTACCAAAGAAACACCCTCAACTCCCCCTCCACCCTGCTTCGTCTTTCAATTACGGGCACGCACTTACCTCCCCGCCACCCTGTATGGCTCCCCCCCAGCAAATATTTTTAAGACTTCCGGCGCTCGGTGACGGCTGCGTAGACGGAGCACAGCACCATGTATGTCATGGGTTATTGTGCCTAGCTTTTCTTTACTTAGATCTACAATGCCCATGTCCCAGAGACACGGACAACACCAGCGGTAAAATGTTTCTTTGGGGCTTTCGCTGTTGAAGCTTGAAGGGGAAAGAACCGTTAAGCTGGGACCGAGCAATTAGCATGTCTCCGTCACCTGAGAGGCTGTGTGGGAGATGCTTTTGGTAGTTGTCAATGCTTTGGGTGGGTTGTTGAGGCGGTGCAAAGGACGCCCGCAAAATTTAGGATGGGCCCAAAACAGCCGTTGCCGGGTTAATTCTTATGGGATGACAGCAATAACGTGGCTCACCAAGATAGAAACACCTGCATGTTCATCCTGGCGAACGAGAGGGTAAGTGAAGTGAAGTGAATTGACTGGGGACTTGGGTGATGTGATTTAACGACCGCGAAGAGGCTGAAAACAGAAGGCTTAGGTGAGTTTTCGCCATGAGCTCTCGTCCACAGTAAGGTAGCGCCATAGCATCCGGTTGGCCATCGCACTGTACGAGTACACTTTGCCGCACCTGGGAGCTGATTTATCTTGATGATGACGGACACGACAATCTTGCGAACGTGAGCATGGGTGCCGTGGTCTTGTATTTCATTTCATTGGACTGGCTTATTCAGTCGCGATGGTGGCAGGTGGTAGATACTTGTATTATCTGTAGTTCATGCTCGCTATGGAAAAACGTTCCAATGCACTTTATTCTATAGTATACTCCTTGACGGAGTACAAGTGCTCCTTATCCCAAGTATCGAGCGGAGCTACCGTATAACATCTGTGCCACACCATAACTTACACTCCTATCCTCGATTGTGATACAATACACCATCGTCCATAGACTTCCAAAGTACGGCACGGTACCGGTACTGTCCTCGGGGACTTTATTCATCTCAATGGATGCACAGAATCCCCGTGTACCGCCACCCATCATCCATGTTTAAGCCCCCCCCCCTCTCTGGCCATGGTTGGTTTTATTGTACGGTATTTCGGGTATGATTCGGCCGTACTGGTGGTCTATGATGGCAGTAATCGCTGATCAATGCTATTAGATCACTGGCTCCCCGGGGGTTCCCGACTAAGCACTACGGTTTTCAAGGTGTGCATCTAATCAACATCATCCTGGGCTATTGGCTTCAGCCCACTTTCCCGATTGCTTGACACCACCACACAACCTTTTCTCTCTCCCTATTCCTTCCCATCACTCTAAGACCCCTGTCTGGCCGCTGTCATTATCTGCAAATTTCCGCTCTTGGAGGCGGAGAGCCTCACTGCGGCCCGCGGATGGGGGATCCCTTCCCCGGACGAACCCTCTCCAAGTTAATCAAGGAATACAGGTAACGTTACGATATCAGGCGATCGCACAAAAATCATTTGACTGATCCCGCGTGCGACATACAGTACGGTACTGGTACTGTACATAGTTATCCCAGAATTCTAGCACACTGGACGATGGCGAAATGGAAAACACATACTAGAGATGCAAAATTTTGTTTCAACAAAACACGGTGCTCACCTCAAGGTTATTTTCCTCGATATGACATATCTCTCGAAATTGCAGTAGAAACCCCCGGAGCCGTTATTAGGGAAATACTGGGAATGGAGAGGAAGTTTTCAATTCCTATGCGAGGGGTAAGCTACCGGTACCGCTATTACTCGCAGGTATTACGTGTTAGACAAGATATTATCCATACATGCATTGACAGTTTGGCGATTGAGGTTCGGGGTGGGATGGATGCGACTTTCCATTCCAGACATGCATCGGAGGATCTTAAATTTTAGCTTAGGGCGGGAACGCTACGGTGCTCAGATATCATCCACGCGGGATCGCGACTGGCAGTGCTAGTACTCGTACACGCGCACGATCGATTACAGATATGCTCTTTTGTAACATACCGGTAATCCACGTTCGAGATGATGCCGGCGTAGGCTAGCGCGGCGCGAGCCATACTCGAGCAGTCTGGTGCTGTGCAGACAGACGTTATTACCTGCCCAGCGTCCCCCAGGTTCGAGATTATTGGACGAAGGATGGAACAAGTCAGCTTGGGTGAAAAGTGCATCCTGGATTTCCTGGTTGTGCCATATTACTTGTGCTGAGTGATGACTCAGGGAGGCTTGAGCCACATTTGCGTTTTTTTTGGCTCTTTAATCCTCGGCGGAAGAAGGACTGCAGGGGCATCCGATTTGAGTCCATCCAACCCCCGTCCTTTTCTCGCCGAGCCATGGGAATGAGTGGTTATTCTCGCTGAAAATAGAGCAACTCCTACCGTCTAAAAAAAAAAAAAAAATAGCTGGGGAAAAGAAAAAAATGGGAGGAAGATTGAAGATGGATGGACGGAGTTCATGCAGAAACCCCCAGTAGATCTTTCCCCTGTACGACGCAATCCGACGAGATGGTTTCATTGCTTCGTCAGTTAAAGTACCGGTACGACACCCTCGTACCTCCCCCTCCTTCCAGTTCCCCCACACGTAGATTCTGCACCTGCGTTTTGAGGCTGAGTGAAGCAGATATTCCGAAGCGATCTTCCCCCTGGGGCATTGGGAATCTTGTGAAAAAGGATGGTTCACTGACAAAAGAGACTGGCGAGCTTCTCTGTTTTTCCGAGTTGGTTGCGCAGGCAATGGTGATCCGTATCACTTGGCCACCGGAAAATTTACGGCGTCGATATGCTACTGGTTACTGACACATAAATAAAGTTCAAAATCAAGCATTATCCTACTCAAGTATTTATTTTACTGAGCACCTTTAGATATGGTGAAGGTGACTTCTATTTTAGAAGTATTTCTGAGGGGAGATTTGGCAGATTCCTGCACGGGCGCTAGTATGATAGTCTAGCTTTCCGTCTAGCCCTGTTTCATACCTAACTTGACTCGCCACTCCAGAATTCAAATCGAAGGCTTCCATGAACTGCCGCCTCGGAGAATTCGGACAGGCGGCGGGCGTGGAGGGGGTTTTGCACTCGTACAGTAACGGTACGTACGTACAGTTACCCCCAGAATGGGGCGTCGATGTTATGCAAGTGAGCGGTACCACCCACCCCACCCCCACTTCTGATCCCTCCCCCCTGATCGTACTGTACAGTACGAGTAGTCTAGAAAACCTACCGAAATTTCGCCCCATTGCAATATAGAATTTACAGAAGCACACTGTCATCTTTTTCTTTACTTTTTCATTTTTTCCATCAGGGCAATCAAAACGTTTGTTGGGCGGAGGCTAGTATCATACCGGTAGACTAGCTCTCCGTTAACATTGGGCTTGCAGTATTAGTATCGGGCACAATGTAGATACGATATACGATATATATATATCTATATTTAAAAAAATGGCCCCCGGTCATTTTGTCCTGCTTAAGGGCATTTATCTTGCTGTATCATAATCATGATGATAGTGGTGTATATTAATTTTTTCTTGTCAAGTCCATAGACAACCTATGATAATATTATGATAGGATATACCATAAGAAACCTAGCCAAGGGACATTCAGACGTGTTTGTTAATTGCAGTATCATAATTAAATTTACTTACCACCGGTATCTTATCCATGTTCGGCGGAATCAGAGATAAGATCATAAGGTATGATATGTATTACCTTGGGCAAAAAAAAAAAAAAAAAAAAATTTCATATGGTCGGGGAAGCCAACTCAAAACTAAGTTAATAATTATCATCATCTTTTCTTAAAAAAAAAAAAAAAAAAAAAAAAAGAATTCAATTAAGGTTTTGCTCTACTAGCCGAGGCCAAATATCGTAAGCGTACTCGTATGTTCATTACCTAGCCTAAGAGAGCCATCATAATATCAGACAAAAGGATTCTCACTGGTCGGTTAGTTAATCTCCGAGCGCCGCAACTTCCTTTATTAGAACTTCTCCGCACCGGATTCAATTATTCGGGGGTTCTTATGGCGGTGGTTAACCGTATTTCAATTTGTCCACCAATTCGTACGGTAGCCTGTATATGTTCTAGAATCTGGTGTGAACATCACACAGGAACAGGATTCCTACGGAGATGGGACATTTTAACAAGATTGTCTAATGGCTTGGAGAGTACTGCATCATACTGCTGTTTTTCGAAAACGAAATACTAACTGGGTAAGTTGTGAAATGTTGGGCTGTCTATAGGAATACTGGTGATGACAAAGAGCACCTTGAGCCTGAACTGTAGGGAAGGTTTCATGCTCATATCAGGTGATACTGATATCTTTCTGGCGCAAACCGGTTCATAAACAATTGGGAAGCGTTTCCCTCACACAATCACGAATCACGGCTTCATGAGGTCATTTTATTGCATGTAACAAGGAAAGGGAAACGTGACAATTTAGTGCAATTTGGTCGACACACTTCCGGCACCTGGGTCGCAATGTAGGAGGGAAGACAAAAGCCGAGGTACGGAGCACTTTCAACTGGAAACCCACTGGGAGCAATTTCGTGGCAAGTCACGGCCATGCCTCCATGGTTTTTGTTTGTGGTTTACCTCTTCCAAATGGTGACGGCTTGGGCGGCGCGTTGCAGCTCATGGTTCTTCTGATGTATCCGGTAGTACATGAATAAATACCCCCTCCCTATACAAAACACAACGCCCTTGTCATATTTGCTCCTTGAAGTAACAGCACGCGGAGTTTGGCAATATCTCACCGGACATATACTTGCTAGGTCAGATGCCTGAAGATTTCTCCATCATCAGGGCCATAGGTTCCCCCCCCCCCAACCTATCTCTCAGCGGAGGACAAGGGCTCCAATTGCCTAAAGGGAAACCCTTGTAATGGTCTGGGGTCGGTTGGCCATTCACCGCTGAAAATCTATCATAGACTTGGGGGGGTTGTTGTCGTCGGATTGGGATCTCAAACAGCTTGCACCAAATTCCCCGACTTGGATTTGAAAAAAAAGAAATGGTTGAACGGGGGTTCGGTATTGGCAAGCTGCCCCCCACAAAAAAAAAACTCCGAGGTACATTAGGTACTGTTGATCCACCGGACTGGGGGGTATTGTACCGGTAAGAGTACTCGAGTACAGGTACGGATATATTGTTTATGTGCGGTAGAGGATCCAGGGGAATACCCCTGCTTATGCGTACCACGAAACAGTTGGAGTATCCGTATTAAAGTTTGGCTGGGATAGGTGTTGATCTCGCTCTCCCCTACAGGGTCCAGGGGGGTTGGTAGAGGGTAGGAGTCCATCGTCCGGATAGTGGGAACTCGGGTTACCGTGTTACGCTTTTCGCTCGCTGCGGATCAGGTATGATATCTGTGTAGATACGGATAAAGGAGGCTTCCAGTTGCGAACGTAGCATGTCCTCCGTTCCCTCAATCAACCTCCTAGCATCTCGAGTCGGGAGTCTTGGGGGAGGAAAACGTTGCTCTTTGAGATTAACAATGGCCCATGCTCGTGTGTACCGTGTTAATCTCTAGATTAGCCTTTGTACAAGTACCACGAGCTAGGATTCTGTGTGAGAAAAAAGCAACGGGAGGTAGGTATCTTGCGTATGGTCTACTCGGCCTGCATACGCGCAAAACTACTCCCTCCCCCAGGCTACCCACAAAAGCGCACGCATGCACAGACAAGAACGAACATAGCGGCAAAGAGACCGGGGAAATGGTTTTATCTTGCGTATGATACCACCCATGCTTTTTTCCCGCAACGAAACTTCATAGAGGGGATCATGCGTACAAGTCGGGCCCATAGGGCATCAAGATAATTCTCACATCCCCCCCCCAAGGTGCTCGGGTGCATTCCATTACATTACAATTTTTACCAAAATACAAGTAACTGGAGGAGCGGCGGAAAAGAGAAAGAAAGATAATATGTAAAGTTACAGAACTTTCCCCGGTGCAAGCATGTTGGCTAGTGTCACAGGTTGAGGCACCTGAGGGCAAACTACAGCCATAAAAATACCAGCTATGATACCATGGCATGGCGGGACGTAAGGACGTAAGGACAGAAGTCTAGAGATAAAAAATCTCTGTAGGAACTGTCGTGCCCCAATGAATCCTCCATGCCAGGGGGAAGCAAGGATCGTATCACCGTACGAAACGAGTTATCCATTCCAACCATGGAAGGGATATGGCAGCTTGCCAGACAACGAAGATTATTTCTTCGAACATACAGTACCGTCGCCCCCTTCTGCCCCATATTTCGCTCCACTAGATTCTTCACTGCTCGGCACTATTTGTTATCCAAGAAATATCCCAGATTTTGCGTGTTTTCAGGTGGGATGTAAATTTGAAGATCTCTAACCCCCACTGACATAAGAAACATCTTCACCGTCATTGGATTTCTACTCTACTCTAGCCTAGAACCTCACATCACAGCTGTTCAAAGGCATGGCTGATATACGATAGTACCATGATCAGTTCACCTGGCAGGGACATAAGTTCAAACTTTCCTCCTTTTCATCGCCACCCCTCACCGCTAAATTAGTAGGTCATCCAACATATAGCAGCTCCCAGATTCCAGGCGATTTCTACTAGTAGACGTTCCGAACTCCAAAAGGGATATCAAGTATTTTGCTCCCAAGTGACGTGCTTGCAGGTAGCACCGTAGGGGGGGCTTGGCGATGGGAAGAGAGGGATTCACATACATAGAATACTCCCAGCATTACGCTTGTCTGGTATTCCCTTCGGTCAACTCGAACCCACTCCCAAGCATCAATACAGTACTGTACGGTACGCATACAACATGCTGGGCGAGGCCTTGTATTACCAACCCCGAATACCGGTAACCTTTCTTATCCGGGCACATGGAGACCGAAAACCTGCAGTTCACCTGACGCGTTGAATTCCAGCACCACCGTACCTACTACTACTAATCATGTACTGTATGTTAATATGATTGGCTTAACTTTATTCAAACATTCCAATTTTTATTTTTATTTTATTTTATCCTACCCCAAAAGAGCCGAGTCACAAATTCACATGTTAACATCCTAGTCTACCCATGCCAGAACGAATCCGCCTTCCTTGTTTTTTTGCGGTATGATAGGAACCAGCAAAAAGAGACAGGACTTCAACAGGACATAATATAGAGACGACATGAGAAGGGTGGAAGTGATAACTCACTTCACGCGGCGAACTATAATATCGCTTACATAGTTGGTAAAAAAAAAAAAAGCGATGGATAGATAAATGCGATTTATCTCTACGGTCTGTTCCGCAGTGAGAGTCTCCCACAGAAGATAGGCACCGCAGCCCCAAAGTCTTGCCGAATTCTCGCGACGTGGGAACTGATTGTGGTTGTTTGACTTTTCTAACCGTGGTATTTTGTCTATATATCTCTCTGCCGTCCCCCGCCTGAGACGAATTTCTCTTGTTAGAGTTGGTATGGTGCCAGCACTTTATGTGAATTACATACACTATTGCTTCCGTCGTGGAAGGGAGGTTTTTTTTTTTTTTTTTTTTGTTTCTGGACTTTCTGTCTATCTATCATAGCTCTAAAGGTTTTGAGGAGAAAGTTGCTACTAGGGTATATTATAGTATGATTTATGATGGTTTGGTCTTGAAGTTGATAATATCAAGCCCTAAACTGCATATCTGTACTCTTTAATATTATATTATAACCTGTTAAGGCATTCCAGTCTGTTTTAAAATCTAGAATACTAGCCTATTAAGAGAGAGTGTTAAACATACAGTCAATATCAGCATATTGGGGAAGAATGCTTTTCATACAGAAGAGTCTCAAGTCAAGATCAAAATATCACCAAATTGGAAGATTCTTGGTAATTTACCAACTAATAATACCTGCTTGGCAACTAGTTCAATCTACTAAGAAGGGTTTAATCCTCTGAAAAGGCAATAACAGCAGCTTAAAAAGGAATCTGAAATCAGTGAGAGTTAGAGATTGAAACAAGCTGGTAGCAAGCAAATAGCTATGAGTACTATTTTATATATATATAAAAAAAAACTAACTACCAATCAAGCAGCAAGATTTTGGGAAATTACTCCTACTACTACCTCCTCAATTTTAAGCCTTTAGATTCTCCATATTTGGAATATAGCTTAGAGGTAGTAGTACCTTTACTTGAGGAGTTTTACTCAAGATTGGTATTGGAATAGCTGGTACTATCCAAGTTGACGCTCAATGCTTTTTCTGCCTTAAAGATTGAAAATTTTGAGGTAAAACAGGTTCTACTATGGGAGTGTTTAATTGAAGCTGTAGTAGAAGATACCTGCTATTTAGTCTGACAGGATAACAATTCTATGATATTACAAGCGCAGTAGACAGAATCCATTGGTGGTCAAAGAAAATAAGTTTAGAATCTGATGTATGATACTCTATTATTCTATTGGCTTTTGAATATATCTATTGTTAATACTTATCATCTACTAAAACCCCTCTATCCCTACCATAAGGATCAAAGTCAGCACTACCTATTTCAAGAAAGGTTGGCTAATAAGCTGATTGATGTTGGCTTAGCTGACCGTTTGAAAACGCTCGAGTTATTACTCGTACACAGCTTTACTTTACATACGAGTAGACTACATTTATACTAGCACAGAGCAGTGCGGTAACTCACCTTCGCCACCCCCCCAGCTAGTAGGGAAGTGCGAAGGAAAAAAGGAAAGCTTCATAATGCAGGCTCACCGCACGTCTGCCTGTCAAAATGGCAATTCGTGCCTAACATCATCCTTTGGTCTTTCCTTTCCCCTCCGATACTGAACGAAACCTATCATACCAAGCATAACATGCACTCGCGAGGGAGTTTGGAATTCGGTTCGGCTCGACCAATTCCCGCCACTACCTACTTACTTACCTGGGGATAAACTCGGGGGCGGGAGAAGAAGAAGAAGAAAAAAGACCAAAAAAATAAATTGAAAAATGTAAGAAATGAATCACTATGATGGCTGGTCAATTCTCCCTTGTTTTGTTTTTTCGGGCATGTTTATATAGTACTCGCCACAATAACTTGGTGTGATATCCATCCCTCCTTCCTCCCTCTCTTATCATTAGGAAATCCCCCTTAGCACTCGTAGTGTCATGATTCCGGCGACCTATTGCAGTAAGGAATGATTCCAAGGAACGAATGCGGCGTACTCGTCCTAGGCAAGAACTGCCCGGAAACAGGAGGGTCAATTTTGTATGGGCGCTCAGACACGCACAGGTGTTTTGCCATACAAGTACATTTTGCGAATCCCTGTTTTCGGGCATATCTTGCCTGTGACGAGTATCATACCCGGAATTGCCATACACTAAGCTGCTATCGTACCACCATCCTTACTGTAACCCCCCACAGGGCGTTGAGGGGTCGATGGGGCAGGGGAGGGTAATTGGTGCCTGGACTATATCATACAATTATGCCCCCTCTTGCTCTTTGAGTGCCATCATTTATGATATGGGTAGGTACCTGCCTAACTGACTGACCCCACGTACCACATTTTCCCTTTTCCTTCCCCTTTCAGCCGGAAAAAGCGAAGGTACTCGTAAGGTGCTGGAGAGAGGTTTTGGATTGGTTGTGTTGGGGTACCGTATGTAGGGAAAGGGGTGGTATTTATACAGGCATTAGGCCGGTACTCGTATGATATCGTACCCGTAAGGGTACGGCGGGCTGGTTAACCGGTGCTGAAGAGGATGGAGGTCATAATATTATCATCACCTTTTACCCCTGTCACAGATTATGCGATGAACGAGCCCTCCTGGGATACCGTGCGAATGCCTGTATAATGAGTCGACGGGTCGGGTGCCGAGTTGACCACATTTGTCCAGAAAAAAACCTTCCGCCCCCACTTCCAATTCACATAGAACCACAGCCGGGTGATAGGGAAGGAGAAAAAACTTTTCCGAATAATATCAAGGTCAGGGAATACAAAAAACTTGCGAATAAAAAGGGGAATAAAATCCCAGCAATATTTCACTTTGCCACTACTCCTTATCCTTACCAAACCCCTTCCTTAACAGCCCCGTCGTGTACAATAGTCCCTCATTGAGGATTTTTACATCCCCCATATAACGAACCTTGGAAATCTCCTCCGAGACAACACGAGCGGCCTGGTTGTCCTTTGTAGTGTTTCCCCATTCATTGTTTGCGGTGAGTGTTATGTGCTGTAAAAGTGGATAGTCGGAGGCGGAGGGGGTGGAACAGGGAGCGAGGGAGGCCCAGAATGAGCTTGAGGCAGGGTCAACGGTTAGATCAAGGGGGTTACCGGGTAGTGGGATTGTGGTGTGGTGGGTCAAGCCTTGGTCTGGGGTGGTGGTAAAGAGGAGGAGGGCCGGGACTCTGTTTTGGGGGAAAGTTAGCATGTGCAATGGGTCGCCGATATGGTGTAACACGGATGTCCAAGGCATAGAGTGGCGGAGGTAACGCGGTATTGGGTGTGATAGTGCAAGGTAGGGGCGGAGGGGAGGGCTAAATTTGCAAGTGGTACCAGAAAAACGATAAAAGTTTTCTGAAATGTGTGTGTGGTGCTGACGCCCCCTCGGCTCTCTGGGGGGTCTGGGGGGAGAAAAGAGTGGTGTACCTCTCAAACGCCACAATAACAATCCTCCTCTCGGGCACTTCCCAAATCCCCACAACGGCCGGCTTAACTACTTCTTCCTTGTCCTTATTCCCTCCTCCCAGTCCTTCAGCTCCATCCCTACTACCACCGCTGCCACTATCGTCACCTTCCTTCCCGCCCACAACCCTCCTTCCAACAATCCCCTCCAACGCCCTGGCAACCTCAATCTTCTGCAAACACTTCCCATCCGCCCATCTCCACCTCCCCAGCCAGCCGTCCCCCCCACCAGAAAGCACCTCCTGCGGCGCCCATCCTGGGACCAAAAGCCTCGACACGAACGCCGTATGCCCTAAACAGAACCCCTCAATCACCCAACTCTGCGGGTACCTTGAGACCCGTATGTGTTCGTCCCTATCGGCCGTTATTATATACTTCCTCTTTCGCCCCTCCTGCGTAGTGATGGTCACGGATAGGAGGTCCGTCAACATGGATACGTGCCCCAGGAGGAGTTTGTGCGCGAAGGGTAGGTCATGGGTGATTTCTGTACGGTGGCGTTTCGATTCCGAGTCTTTGGGCGTGGTTGCGGGTGGCACAGCAGGGGCCGGTTCTGGGGGGAGGAGTGGGAGGGAGTATACGTCGCCGAACTTGTCGGCGACAAGGATTGTGTTGTCGGAGTCTGTGAGTGCAAGGGCACAGGGTCTTTTGGGCATTGTTCTGTTTGATTCCGTGAATTAGTTATTATGGAGCTTGTGGAAAGGAGTAGATAGTGGTGGTGGGGGGGGGGGTTAAACATGCCTAGAACTCAACTCCCTCAATCCACCACCATCCAGAACCCTCACCGTCTTGTCCTCTTTCGTAACAGTGACGATGTACTTCCCAGCATGGGCGGAAATGATTTTGCTACTGCTGTTATCACTTCCTTCCCCTCCTTCCCGCTCTACCTCTTCCTCCCCCTCCCCCGCCTCCCGAGTGTCTTTCGTTTCCTCATCTTCCTCCCCCTCCTCCTCACCTCCTTCACCCCCACTCTTCCGCTTCTTCCCAGCAACGTCGCCACCCTTCCCCTTATCTTTCCCCTTCTTCTTCTTCATTTGTCGTACAGCCGCAGGCGCGGTCCATTTCGCTAACGACTCGCCGGTGCGCGCGTTGAAAGAGTGGATGTGTGGGCCCGTGCATGTGTATAATGTGCTAGTTTCGGGGACATAGAGGAGGCGTTGGATTGGGTGCTGCATTTTTTTTAATTTTATTTCAAGCAATTGATGAGGTATGATAGGTGGTGGTAGAGTTGAGTTGAGTTGAAGGTCGGGGATAATTTCAAAGGAGGCTTTAGTGGGGCTTTTTAGCGGACGCCAAGGAAGCTTAAATTAGGTGAAGATCAATGGGGCTGGAATGCATGGGCTATCGCTCGAGGTGGGGATCAACAGAGGTCATTTGGTAACCCGACAGTGCCAGTGCTTGCCGTGGGTCCACAGGCCAGAGAAAAAGTATGAGCATCATAATAATTATTATGATAATAATACGATATTATGATATTACTGAACATCTCGGTTCCCTAAACCTTGAGGTGGTATCCACAAAAGCTAAAACGGTATGATACCGGTAATATGATGACAACCAACATGATTTGTTAGTCCATATGATTCTCATATTCGGGTAACTACAGGTATGATATGATAGATAGTTACACTCCTGCCTTTCATCCATTATTTAAAACCACAAGTCAGTATATGTACTTCATACGAAATCCATATTAACCCAGAGCTTGATTTCACTACCCGACCTTTCCACCCAGCATTGGAACGCATAGAGGTTTAGGGGTTGAATCGATATCCTTCTCCGCAACCCAGATATGAAGCAGATCCCGAACAATGTGAACCTCAGGATGACTGACGATGGGGGTAAAAAGTTTGTCCCATGATATTTCGTGACAAAGCCTCACTCCCCAGCTGTTTTATCATATCATAGCTTTTATCTCTTTTTTTATGATCCAAAAGTAGAAAAAAACCCATGTGCAGGTCCTGGTCCACCCCACAGCAGGCTGCTTGGTGTATTATATATCATAACGCAAACACCACTTTTGAATTACCATATCATACAAAAATCCCGTGGAGACAACGAGAAACTAAATTTCGCCCCGCGCACCGCCGTTGCTTTGTACATCGTATATACAAGCTACGTGTGTGCAGTTAATGCAAGTGTAAATATGCTTCCATGAAATCCACACACTGCACCAAAGCAATCCCAAAGCAATCGATCAATCAATCAACTCTGCCCCTCTCCTTGAATCACCCGGCTTACTAATATCCGGACAGCACCCCGACGCCCTCAATTGGACTGAAGTCAGGACAAGTGGGTATGGTGCCCATTCCACCCTATAAGCCTCATTGCACGGGTACTATCGGGTGTAACTTAGTTGTCCTTTCCCGGGACCTCCACGGTTTTAACAGAGAGGTGGGGAGGAGGTGTGGGATGAGACTCTCATGGACAATACCGCTTGGAGAATTGAAAATCCGGGTTCGTCCTTTTGATCCACCATGCTTGGGAAGTGGAATCAGTGGGATGTGATGGCCATACGCGGTCTGGGAGGCAACGGAGACTGGTTCTCCGATAAAACGGACAAGCTCTAGGCGGAGTGCTTGTAAGTCTAGATATCGTGACTAGAGGGGGTAGATGTTGATGGGATAGGATAAACTCGGAGTGTATTATTAAGTATCACAACAAATCACTCGTAGAGTGAATTCACCCCTAACTGGTGCTAGGGAGCGAGCACCTTCGGAATACCCATCTTGCTGGCTCAACACTCCTTTAGGAAAATAGTGCACCATTAGATCTCGCTCAATTATCACCCTTAGAATGACATTAGAAATGTACACTGTCTATACTATCGTGCTCAAAATACAGTAACAAAAAACACCTCCAAGGGTAATTATTGAGCTATTTATATACTTTACAGTGTTTACTTAACCCCCAGAAGCCCCGCGCTCTCCCCCGCACTCTCTCCTTCGCTTTCCTCCTCCTCACTCTCTTCCTCTTCACTTTCCTCCTCCTCCTCCTCCTCCTCCTCCTCCTCCTCATCATCATCATCATCATCATCGCTTTCCTCCTCTTCCTCACTCGCCAAAAAGTCCTCCAAGCTCTCCGGTACCCCATTCGCCTTCGCGGTTGGTGGCAGTGCTGAACTCCCAACCCCGGGGCTTCCTACATGCGGACTTCCTATCCGTGGACTGGCACTCCGGACTCCCGCCACCCTAGCAGCCGACATAGACATAGCACCTCCTCTGTGTGTATCAATACTTGGGGTTGCCAAAGGGGGAGGTTCGCGCAGACTGGGGCTTGGCGCTCTACTTGGGGTGGTCCATTCTGGTAGCGCCTCGTAGCCGCGGATGTCCTCGTCTTTGCCTACGACCATTGCTGCGGAGCCGAGCGTGAATGATTCTCTTCCCGAGGAAGGGCTTGGTGCTTGGGGAGTCGGCTTGGGCGCTAGGAGGAGGAGAGTTGCAAGTTGTGTGGATGAAGGGACGGAGAGTATGGATTTGTAGAGTCTTGCTCGATCGCGGAGGTCGTAGGATAGGTCGTATCTGGCAAGGAGGAGGATGTAAGAGAATAAGAGCGAGATGGGGTGTTTGTCCTCGTCACGTAGGCCTTCTTCTGTAGGAACTGCAGGTTGAGTGTAATTTAGGTGGTGGGCGTAGACTTTTGCGGCCAGGAGTACGATCTGTAGCTTTGCTTGTTCAGACTCGGAGTGGAAGCCTTTTGCTAGTATCCGGAGTGTGTCGACAGCAACGTTATTCCCATCGTTGATCCCGGCGAACTCTCCTACCAGCCACACTATGCTTGCCCTGGCACTTGGATTAGTTGCTGTATTCAGTGCCTTTGCCAACCGAACTACTGTTTTCGCGTGGTTTCGGGGGTCTTGTTGAATGATATGCCGTATCACGGTTAACGACTCCGCCACCAGAGTTCCATCAGAGGACTCAACTTGGCGAAGCAGCAACCGTAGACATCTCGCCGCATTCTTTGTCTGACTCTGTGCACATCGGCCAATTGCCCTAACAGCTTCTTTTACCAACTCTTTATCGTAGCCTTTAGCAAAGTACTCCAGCTCAGAGAGTATTAGGTTCTTTGTATGGACATTTGTATGTGGAAATATGAGTGTAAGGACTTCGAGCTTTAGGCGCCAGATATGAGCTGGATCCGAGGCGTGTACAAGGAAATGTGTCGCGAATTGGGTGAATGGTTGGGGATGCTCCAGAGAGATGGAAACTATGTTTACGAGAGCCATGTGCTGCACGTCAACTGCGCCCCTTAGAAGACTGACTAAGGGGCCAGAAATGGTCGACAAGCAACTTGGTGGTGCTAGGTGTCGGTATACCCTAGCCGCGGCCACGATAACCTGCACCCCGTTAGTTTACGCATAAAAGAGGAGGATATAAGATGACCATACCGCACTATTCCTACTCTGCGTTAAAGGCACACAGGCCTTCAACAGCAGCTCCAAATCCGGATCCATCACGGTAACCACCTCAATCACCTTCCCCCCAGCATCCCCCTCCACCTCCTCATCGGAATAGAAACCCCCAGTGCCTCCGGAATCCCAACCCTTAACTTTCTTCTTCGTACTCTTCGCAGGGAAATGCCTCCTCGAGTACTCGGTCAAAAGCCGTAGCACCGCTAACTGACCCCACTCATCCATATCAATTAACATCTTCACCAAAGACCTATAATGCGGATGCACCAATTCCCACTCGTGTGGACACACCTCCAGATACGCCATCACCGCCGCACCGACAACGTAGAAGCTCCGATCCCCCAACAGCGTACTCAGGGACTCCGTCAATTGCGGCAAAGTGGTAGGATCCAACCTATAGCATTTCGGAATCGCCAACGCTGCGGACTTGCGCACGTAGGCCGACATATCCGCCACGCAGCGCTTTACGCCTAACGCTACGATCTGGGAAATCACGGGGACACGAATTCCGGACATGACGCGCATGGCCATGGCTCTCACTAGCTGATTCTGATCGTTGAGAGCTTTTTGGATAGTGTTTATTGATAGCAGGGCTAAATCTGGCTCGGACTCGGCGTACCGGAGCAGGTAGATGTATACTAGTTTCTTAATCTCTAGAACCGGAGAAGCGACGTTCTTGACTACGTCCGCGAAGAATTCGGAGCAGTCTGTCCCTCTGGACATCATCTGTCAACGAACCCCGTTAACAAAGAAAAACCTCATCGGTTACTAAATAAATTCAGAAGCCCTACACCTATAACCCTCCGCAGTCCATCCAGAACTTCTTTGTCCATTCTGCTATTCAACAGCTTCTTCGTCTCTGCCGACGTTCCCTGTCTCCCATCTTTATGGATGGTCCTGCCGGAGGCGGATGCTGCTTGTGCTGCCTCGAGGGTTAAGTCCCGCGCTGTTTCAAGAATTGAGGAAATTCGGGAGAGCGACTCCATTTTTTGGTGGTAGAGTTGGGGGGTGAATGGTCGGAGGTGTGGATGATGCGGGGTGGACCTGGTGTCACGATATGAGGCTTGAGTTGGCTGGTTTTGAGGGTGAGGCTGAAGATTAAGAATTGGTTGGAGCTTACGTCATCGTTTGTTGGATGTAACCCAGACTATTTCAAGTTACAGTAAGGTTTACGATGAGAATTATGGTATCATACTGTATCTCGAGTAGATGTGAGCTGTGGCTTCTGATCCTTTTGCCTGCTATTTGCTGTAGGCTTTCAATAAAGCACTACCGACATATGCAGAGCACCTTCCTGTGTGTATTGCCCAGCCAATTACTCCATATCATTGATCGGTCCCACACGAGTGATATATTATGAAGAACTGATTCCCCCCTGAAGTCCAACTAGCCCCATTACCAGACAATAACGGATTACACTAAATAAAAAACGTTTGCCCTCTATAATATACACCCAAAATATTAAACTAATTGTAATGAACATGCAAATCTAGTAACCCCCCCCCCAAGAAAAATAACCTCACCACAACAACCAAATTCCATTACACATCCAAGATCCCCTTATACTTACTCATCCCTCTTCCTCACCTTGGGCAACAAAAACCAAATTCCCTCCATAGCAACAAACATCCCAATACTAACCGGATGCAAAACCCAAGCACCGAATTTACTCGCCAGCATACCGGTCGTAAATGGCGCAATCGCACCGCCCGAGCTCCCAAAGGCAGAAATAAAAGTCAACGAGGATACATGCAACCTCCTATCAATAAGCTTCGTAGTAATAGTCATGACGCACGGGTATAGCGGTCCAAGTAGCAGACCGACGAGAGCGACAGAGACAGCGTTGGAGATAATGTTAGGGACCGTCCAGACGAGGACTTGGAATATTATTGAACCTGCGGTCAAGATGAAGACGGATAGGCGCTCGCCGATGCGCGTGCAAAGGTGGCTGAGGGCGAGCCGACCGACGGTGATACCGGCCCAGAAACCGGAGACGACGTACCCGACTTCGGCAGGGTCCCCGGCGCGGGCAGTGATTAGGAAGGAGATCGTCCAGCCGCCAATGGCTACTTCTGCGCCCTGTTTAAATATTCTAGTGACGGGGACAGGAGAGGAGAGAGTGGGGGGGGGATGTACCTGATAAGCAAATATGAAAATCGCAGTCAAAAGAGTATATTTGTTCTTGATACTCTTCCTAAGAATATCCTTCGTAGATAATACACCCGTATTACCCCCAGGGAGGCGGGCAGGCGTGCTATCCTTCTCGCTGTCCCAAAAGGCGTACGTCGCCAGGCAGGAATTGAATATTGCAATTCCCAGGAGAAAGAGGTAAAACCTTGACCAGAGGATCCCACGGGAAGCCATCGCTGTAGCAATAAGAGGGGATATTGTTCCACCAAGCCCATACGCACCTACCCACCCACACGCACCACATCAGCATAGCTTCCCAAACACCACACCTCACTCGCCCAAGTACCCGCAACCTACCATGCACATAACCGAAAGCAGTGGTGCTCCCCGCCAAACTCGACGCAAAAACATTACACTGCGCCAAAATCTATCCCTCCCCCCTCTATCAGCACAACCCTTACTCACTACATGAACACCAGCCTGCTCAGTTCACTCACCAAACTCATCCCCCCACCCATCAAGAAAAAACTCATCACAACAGCTCCAAACGGCGGGGTGACAGAAGCAACCACGTACGCCAACACCATCATCAGAACCCCCACCAAAACCGTCCTCGCCCGCCCAATCCTAGCATAAATAACCTGCGATATCGTAGCAGAAAATATGAACCCCGCGGCATTCGACAAGAAAATCAACGAAACGATGGCATATCCGATGCCGTAGTGCTTCTCCATGTACGGTATCAGAGCTCCGGGCGCAGCGTCATTGATTCCATTACAGAAGTTCAAGCAGCAGGCAGCGATAAGCCGGAGGAGATTTATTGGGGGGCAGCGGAGTGTCTGGACCATTCCTATGCCTTCTCCGTCTGGGGAAGAGGCGGAGGAGGGGAAGGGAGTCACAGGGCGCGAGAGAGAGCGAATTGGGGTTGCGGACCCCGCGGGCGTCGGCGGGTCCGAACGTCGGAGCTCGTCTGGGTCTGTTTCGGCGTAGCCGGGGGTCGCACCGCGGTAGAGAGGTTGGGTGTGGTATGCTGGGGGCATGGACTCGAGTTTTACCCCCATTGAAGGGCAGTGGGTGGTGAAGAGGCTCATTGTTTGGGCCGCCGAAGTGGAAGTATTCAGAGGTCTACTTCCCTGGGGCTTGGAGATGCATGGAGAGGAGGGGGGGAGGATTTATACAAGCAATCCCACGTTTCATTCAGGATTAAAGTACGATACACTTTTACGGGCCCGGAGCTCAGCACTCCGCCCTAGATTCTATACTAGTATATCTACTGTACCCCCCATACCGTACGGCACCGTTCCATATTCAGGGAGGTATAGATTATGCGGACTGACGATCCCTCTCAATTCTTTGATTCATAAAATAGTTATATTGCCACCGTTGACTCTTTCTTTTCTTTTCTTCCCTCTTAGGGCACCGGGACTCAAATAAGGACCCTTGCACAATTCTCTAGGGATCAATTTTGGACCACCAGTCGATAAGTTGAAATGATAAGCGATCACTACGTGATGGAGATGCCCCAGGTCGGAACATAGTACCGTAAATGGCATCCGAAGAGCCCCGTGGTGACTATGAGAAGGGGAAAAAAAAAGAAGGAACACCTGCGCTAAGCTCAGGTCGTCTTCGAATAGGGCTGTCGTTACCCCATCAGAGGCCCGCGGCCAAGTTGTCGTATAGCGTGGGGAGATACAGATGGGCCGGCCCGATGGAAGCAAACCCCACCGGCCAGAGGGCGTGAAGGATGAGGTTGGTGCCGCCGCATGAGTCATTGCAAACTTTGGCAAAAAAAAAAAAAAAAAAAAAAAAAAAAAGATTTACCGTATGATAGCAGCCGCATACAACGGCTCAATCTCATAAAAGCACTTTTTCAAAGGCAATTGTGGGTATGATAATTATGATATGTATTTCGCGTGAATAAGCTATTATCTCTTTAGGCTTATTCCCATTGATCATGCCCCAAACAAGGGAAAAGCTGGGAAGTCATTTATACCAGAGACTGGAAATTTCCATAAAAACTAATATCATATGATACAAGCAGACTAGCCTGGGTCCGACCAAAAAATCCGGACTAAGCACTGCATATTCCTACCACCCATCTTACTCGCGGTGAGAATATTGTGGACCCGTGAGATGTACTGTACTCGTACCAGTAACCAGCCACAGAACTATCACAAAAATCCCAAACTCTCAACTCCCTCTAACCCTACCAGTATGATACATTAAAAGGTATCTGAGTCGACCCAAAAATTTAATGAAAGGCACTATTACTCGTACCAGATTTCGCACCCCAAAGCAAAAGCGGGGGGGGCATAAAAACACAGATCTCTGTAAATTTACAGTACCGTATTGTGTGGTCCGTGGTTGTCACGATGGTTGAAACATTGCTAGACAAAGTGGTTGAATTCCCGGTCTCAAACACTCATGATATGATAACTTATGATACTATAATCCTGCCGCGAGCATTAGCTCACTTACTAAAGAATCCTGATCCTGATCGACAATACACATAATCAGAAAAAAGTTGTCACAGGCACACAATGAGACTAAACACACTATTCCAGTACAAAGCTATCATAACTCGGAATAACTAACTTAACCCCCCTCCCATTCCAAGCTCCACTCTGCATACGATATCATACCATAGTAAAAGAAGCACCTGCCAGTCAAATAGTCTTCATAATGAGATATGGTGCCGGTACACACAAAGCAACGCATTCACTCAAAGACTCTGCTCAGAAACAGCAAAGCCCCGGATCCCGAGGATCTGGCCAGAAGGAACATCCTATTCACATACTATATAAAGGGAGAAGAAGAAGAAAATAAGTTCAGGAATATATACTAGAGCACCCTCAACACTACCCCCCCCCCTCCAGAGCTAAGAACTACCCCTGTCATACAGATTCCCTTTTCTCTTTCTTTTTCTTTTTTTTTAGCCAGAACTTTGATCGCACACCTGTACGAGTACGAGTATATCCCCTTCATTCCTTCATTCCTTCAATATAAATTAGCTAGGAGGTATGACATACCATAAAAAAATTCCAGGTGGGCGTCACAATGTTTGGACAATGCTACGGTATGTTAAAAACCGGGCCTCACACCTGCCGATCTGTTGTGAGAATATTGGATGGAACGATGATACGAGATATGAAGAAGTGATGGATTGCTTGAGAAACTTGAATGCTTAACGCTTTCAAAGGGAAGAGCTGAAGACTCTGACTATCTACTGTTTTGGATCAAGACAAATAGCTTGAGCGAACAATAACAAAAATAGAGAAAAGAGGTGTGTGAGAAAGGCAAGGAGGTATCTTCAATAGTCTAGGATGTCTAGATGCGCCATCAGGTTTAATGCAAGGAGAAAGTATCAGTGCAGTAGTAGGAGTAACACTGCAGTAGTGCGAGAAGTATGTTTCAACACGATCGAAAATCAAAGCTCCGAGTGAGAATCTATGCCGCTGAGACACTGAAAAAAGGCGCTCTACTGCGCTGTACCCTTCATGCATATCATACGGAAAACTCTCCCATCTTGGTATCATAATGATGTTGGTATAATAGAGGTGCATTTTTCTCCCCGGGATTGAAAAGGAGATGTCAAGCTATGGGCCTGGTCTGTCAGCCACGTACTATACAGTAACTTATGAACCACAAGAAGACACTTCACTGGGCCCTGTTTGGCATGCCAGAAAAACTCAGTTTTTCTACATTTTCCTCTGTTTTTCTGAAAGAAAATATAAGGAAAACAGAGGAAAAAGAAAAAAACCGAGTTTTTCTGACATGCCAAACAGGGCCTAAAAGTTTTTTTTTTACGCTGGCATAAAAAGATCCTAAAAAAAACGAGACTGAATGCATCTATTTTTTCTTTTATCATCCTTCTAATTTAAGGCAGTACGGTAATTATTGCTGACACTGTACGATACCTAGGGGAGGTTGATGTGGTAGACAATGTACGGTGGGTAGTCTAGCCCTATCGCTAGAGCTACCCATGACGGGAGGTTCTGCTACAGTAGATATCACAAGTTAGTCAATGATAGCCTAGGCAATCCCAACCACCCCAACACCTCCCCACCACAACTACAACCACCCAATCTCCAAAACCAAAATGCCTTCTCGCCGCCACCGCCGCCCGCCGCCCAGCCTCCTAGCAACCCTCGATACCCTAACCACAACCCCACCCCCAGCCCCGCTCCCGGTAACACAATTCATAGCGCGCGTCCTCGAAAACACCGGCAAGCACCTGTACCGTGTGGAGTCCCCGAACGGGCAGGAGCTCCTCGTGGAGTTGCCAAAGACGTACCGCAGTGTGGTGTGGGTTCGTAGGAACCGGTTCGTCCTGGTTGATACGGAGGGGTTTGATGGTGGGGAAGGGGGGAAGGTTGGGGGGGAGATTAAGGTTGTGGTTAGGGGGGAGAAGGGGTGGATGGGGATGGAGTATTGGTATGATAGGCCTTCCTTCTTCTTCTGAGGTTTGACAGGGAGGGGAAGGGACTAATGTGGGGTGGGGGATGAGTGGATAGGCCAAAGCATTTTAGTACCGGGTACGAAGGCGAGGACGAGGTGTCTGAGGGGCAGGAGGAATCGGTTGTTGGGAAGATGCCGCCAGGTTCAGATGATGAGGAGTCAAAGTGATACCTATGATACATGCTGATTTCATTCCTTCCCTCCCTTCTCGTCGGCTTTCAAAAGTTTGTTTATTTGATCATTCCCATAATATTATATGATACAGCACAATTCCATCTAATAAGTTTCAGTTTCAGTTCAAAGTAACAACAAAATTTAATATTGCAATATATTTTTACCGGTGTTATAGATGCCAAATTGAGCCTGTATTTGAATTCCCTTATCTAGCAATCCTGAGATTGCCTGATAGGGTTCTAATAAAATGGATCATGGATGGGTGCAGTAGTCAACATTATGAAAGAGCTTTCCTCTACAAGCCATATCTCCATCTGTGACAATACCCCTCTATTCCTAGCTTTTCTCAATCTTGCTCAGAGTCAGATACTTGATAGTATTTCAAAAGATAAAAATCAACCCAAATTTTAAGGCCAAACGAATAATAATTTCTCTTCATCATAGACCGTGACCACCAAATACTATCATATTATTATTATGATATTATGATGCTAATAATATAATAATAATAATAATATTGTCAAATCTATTTGCATACTATTAAAATATCATCATCTAAGTCTATTTTTATTGCCCAATCCTCTAAGTGCAAATCATCACATAAGTCTTCTCTTAAAAAGAGCCATCAAATATATCCCAATAGTTTGGAATCCCAGCTATGATATGATACTCACCTGTCCAACAAAAAAAATGCCAAATCCAAGATATTGACTGTAACGGCGTACAAAGACCTTGATTTCTTGAAAAATATTTTAAGACACTCTGCTCGCATCTTTGCCGAGAAGGCATCCGCCAGCCGATATTTTTGCCGGAGTAGTCACTAAATAAATTTATCCAGGCTAGCCGGAGCCTAAGCAAATACGCGCGAGTAGACTACAGGCTCAGAAACAATCGTAAGCATTGAGTCAAATTTGTTACATAGGTTGAGTGGGCCAACTTCACATATCAACACCCATGTATAAACTCTTAAATTCAAAAAGGTATTATAATACTTGTACTGTACATTCAGAGAAACTTCTTTTGACTTTTGTCCTCCTCATTCTTCCTTTCCCCCCGGGGATTCCCCACAAACAATTCTTCCTCATCCCTACTTCTACTCCCCCACCAAACCCCCGACACCATCGCTGCGAGGACGCCTACCACCGTACTCGAACTAGAGTTTGTACTAGGGTACACGTTCCACGCCCACTCCTGTGCAGCCCAGAGCCCCGTAACCCACCCAGGCCCAAACCCACTGCGCCAGAGAAGGTAGGGGGTACCCCAAGCAAGCCATGAGTAGAACTGGTAGTGCAGGCTGCGAGCGCAGAGCATGCCGATTGCGTTCGCACCAAGAACGGCGGTGAGGACAAACCTGGGGGTTACGCGCTGGTTCATTTGATATTCCAGGAGACCTTCTTGGGGGGTCACCAGGAGGTTCAGGAAACTGGGGAAGGAGCGGTCCGAGGGTCTAGTTGTGTTAGCCGTGGTTTCACCGGAGCGAGGAGGAGGTGGGCAAACTTTGACCATCGAGTGACAAGAAAGAATAGCAAAAGGCAGGCGTGTAATCCCAAGAGCCCTAAGGAGAACCCCTTAGAAAGGAATACCTCCTCACCAACAAATCTCCAGTTTACAGTCCACTGGAAAAAGAATTTTCGGGTGAATTCAAATGCCCGATTAAGATAACTCATTGGGAACTCTGTAAGGAACGGCGTAGCAAGTAGGAGCTTTCAAGCGATCAACATCATTTCCCCTTAACACCTCAGGATGAGAATACGAACACACCTGAAGCTGAAGCATTATCCCCGCCTGCCGAAGAGCCTTATCTCTTCCAAGGGCTAATAAATACAACCCCCCGACAGCTGGTAATGCCAGCAGCGTATTCATCTTAACCCCCACACTTAAAGAATATGCCAAACTACCCAACGTCCACAACTTTTTCTGCCATGCGAACACTGCCAAAAACAGAAGCAATATCGAAAACGGATCGTTGAACAGCCGGAGCATGTAAATACTATGCAACCGCTTGGAAAGTATCAAGAACGGTAGTAAATACGGAGGAGCCTGCAAACTTCGCCGTTAGCCCACCAACACCAACACACCTTCAAGACCACAACAAAGAAGGGAGAAGACGCATTACCCTAGCCTCCCGATAACACAACCCCACCACCCCCACCGTCACCAAATAGACCCCCATAAAAATCCACTGCGCCAAACCCACATCCACCCCACCCCGCGTGACTCCGTATAGGTAGTTATATATGTAAACGTGTCCAGCAGGGTATACTAATGGCCCTGTCCCGCCCTTGATCATGGCGTAATCCCGTTCCCCGGCACGGTATTGCGAGACTTGCTCCATATAGGCTTTCCAGTCGATTTCGGTATCTACTCCCCCAATTTGTTAGCTTGCCCGGCCCACCCTTCCAGAGCAGGGGCCACATATGTAACCAGAGTTGATGCTTACAGGGGACTTTTAAAATAATAATTGTGCAGAAGACGGCGTCTATTAGCAGCAGAGGCGGGAGCAGCCATAGTGGAAAGCTGGATTTGGAGTTGAAGGTTGAGTGGATTGTGGTGCGGAGTAAGTCCATCCCTTGTGTTTTTGTGGTGGTGGCGATGGATCGGTTTGCGCAAGAAGGGTTACCGGCAGGTGGTAATATAATAAGCAGTGGTTTGTTCAGGATGGATGGGTGGGTGGTATCGTACCGGTACCGGTACGGTAGTCTAAGGCAGGTACCCGAGTGTCGGGTTAAGGGACCGGGGGTTGTTGGCTTGGCCGGGTGGAGGAGGACAGGTGCGCGATAACGTTTCCCCGAAGATGGGTCTTGAGCAGTCACACGGCACAGGTGCTGCATAGGAATGTAGCCCAAGGGAAGCTCTTCATATCACAAGAGGTCGAGATATTCGGGCGTAAACACTAAACTAAAAAAAAACTATAAAAAAAGAATACCATAAATGACAGAGCCAGCCTCCAAACGAAACGATACATTCAACCCAAAATCCTAGAACACAAATTCCATAAAACACAAAACTCCCCAAACCCCAAAAGAAATCTCCCTCTTCCCAATTATGACATGACAGACAAGGTCATCAAGTCTTCAGCCCCTCCATCACTCCCACAACCCCCTCAACCTCCTTCTCCCTAACAGTCTTAATCCTGTCTGGCAGCCACCTTATCTTCTCCTTGACCGCCTCCAACTCACCCTTCCCCACCCCTTCCACAGCCCCGTCCACCGCGCCCTCCAAAACCTGCACATAGTCATCGTAAGCCCCCACCAGCCCAGCCCACCCTCCCATACCCTCCCTTGCCTTTGCCCGCCTATAGAGCGCCTTCCCCCACCCAGGACGGAGGTTTAAAGCTCTACTGGCCGCTTTAACGGCTTCATCGTAGCTCCTCAATTTTATCTGCGTAGCGGCAATGTTATGGTATATGGTTGCCCGCTCGAGTTTTAGCGTCTGTGGGCAGCGGGAGAGTGCGAGTAGGTATGCGTCCAGCGCCGCGAGGTAGTATGATGTGTTAAAGAGGCGGTTCCCACTGAGGCGGTAGGAGGCGGATTCGAAGAGGAGGCGCTGGTTGCAGAATTGTTAGCGAGATGTCAGTGAATGGAATGGAAGCAGAAGCATACCTGTTCTTCCTCCTTCGATAGCACCTTCTCTTTACCCCCCTTCTTATTCTTCCCCCCTTTCTCCATGCTGGCTACACTCGACCCGCGTGGCGGAGGGGTAGATACCAGCGATGGCACCGCCGTCGTCTTTGCGGGTCCATTATTATTATTGGGCCTCTCATGAACTTCATTCGCGAACAGCAGTATGTCCCTGTTCTCCTCATTATGTTTCGCCATGTAAAATTTTTGATCGACAATGTGCTTGTCCTCAAATTTGGTTTTGAAGAAAGGGAGTGGAAGAGACATTCTTATACTGCCGGTATGTTAAGTTAGGCACCGCGTGTTAGATCAAGTCCGTCTGTCCCGAGGAGGGGGGTCTTTGGAAATGGTATGAGAGTAGTTCAAGTTGCTGGTGAGTCCGGCCGAAGGTGGGCTATGTCCAACACGAGCCGTTCAATAAATCTTCCCGAGAAACGGTGGTACTTATATGGCACTGACACGGAAGTGGTTGGATGCTACAGCACTCACCAGTGCAGCCCAGGCTAAGGAAGCGATGGCCCTGCACCTTGTACTCGTACCGTACTGTACTGTACTCGCGCAGTATGCTAAACCATGAATGCGCCCCAGTCACCATTCCTCCTCCTCCTGACAAGGCACAACCATGGGTACATTAATGATTGATGATTGATTGATAGCAAAGGCACGGCGCCGTCGGCCCAAGTGGCGGATTCCGTGATGGTAAAAATAGCAAATATTTTCACAGAAAAGCACTACCTCCTGCCGGTGTAGTCTCCTCTTCCGCGAATAGTGGTGTCACCCTCACCCTCATCATCACCATCATCAGGCCTCGCTCCCGACTCCCCCAGGCAGGATCAAATGCCATGACATAAAGTCAAATACGATACACATACAGTACACGGCAGTGCGCAAGGGCAGATACACCAGGTAAGCAAACCCAGGTATTCCACACTATCAACCCGACGACGATCCATAAGCAATCCGGCCCATGCTCACTTCTCACGTAAGAACATTATTTCCCCCCGAGATCTGATGATTGATTTCCCCGAGGGGGAAGAGCGGCCCTTGGCCTCTGTTTCACAATGCCGGTATTATGATAACCTGATGGCATGTGTGTGGGGTGTGGTCACGCTTTGTCACTCTCCTGAGCTGTGCTGTGGGTTCTTTGGTGATTGACATGACAAAGGAGAGGAGTCGCTAATGCAGTGACCCCCGCATCTCGGCTATTCCAGCATCGAACTTGCATGCGAAGCAAGGGGGAAAGGCCTGGGGGAAAAGCCTGGTCGGAGTAAGCAGAGGTACCGGTACTCGTACAGTACCGGTACTCGGGCATGTATTTCGGGGTTACTGTAATAACGTGATGATGTTATTATTATATCATACAGCACCTCATACCGGTAATACTTGTACTGGTACTGCACTCGTACAATGTTAGTCTCCCCGATTCTCTGATATAGTACTCGTACCGGTACCTGGGTACGAGTACTGCAATGTATCATACTCGAGTAGCTTCCATTGCTCTGACCGACCCGTCACGCTCGACCACAACAGGGCGAAAGCCGCAAAGCGTGACAAGGCAAACACCGGAGCGAAGCTTGATACAGAGAGTGGATCTATATCGAGAAACCTAGGTTAACGCATTACCCGGTAACCAGACTCTACAATTCGACAAGTTCGATTTGTGCGATTAGAACCGACTTGGGGGTGAATTGGCCCCCCTCCGATTTCCCGTCACCTTGATACTTTCCAGGATACTAGAAAGTTGACCCCGATGCAATCAAATACAATACCTCGCTGTATATCATCACGGTTCCCATACTCCCGTTCTTGCGGTGGTCATTCCCAGTTCCTTCTTTACCGATTCCTACTTCTCCTGATTACCCTGCTTGATCCTTTCACTCGACTCCTCTGCTCCGCTAGGAGGAAGAGACTTCTCTTTTTCTTCATCCCTCACTATGGAACAACCAAGTTTCCGCTTCAATCAGCTCCAGTGCTTCCAAGAATACGTTAGTATGAGAAGTCTCGAAATATCCAAATTACAGTACGAGAACCTAGCCCAATATCCCGAGAAATTGCTTAGGGAACTGGGAGCCTCATTGGCCTCCTCACGATATTCGAGCATACCGGTAATACGTCATGCTCGAGCACAATCACTGTCCGCACATCACGAAACGACTCCAACACCAGCAAACCCTTGAAAACCATCACCACAATTACCCCAAATCGAAACAAACCCCATACACGACCCAAGCGCCGCGTTCAAGCGAAACAAACCCCACACACGACCCAAGCGCTGCGTTCAAACGAAACAAACACTCACTCATAGATCAGATCCATGATCTATGACATCTAAGGTGGGGCGGGACAGCTAAACATATCTGTCGATCCTCAAAAACGGAAACGTCTCGTCTAATTCTTAGCGCATGGCTAGAACGGCGGAGCTTCGTTTCGTTGGCACATATCTTGGCAGGGACCTGCGCTATCGATAATTGGGCCGCACAGCGAAAGCCACGTCAGAAGTGCTCCAATCTGCTGTCATTCCCCCCTTGGAAGGCCATTCCTGAATGCCTGGAAGGAGAGGGGGGATCGTTGGACGGATGGGGTAGACTACAGGAACAACGATTGCTTTCCTCCTTGATCTATCCGTTCACCTATTGTTACCGTACTTCATTCACAGGATCAGAATTGGGATGCCACGGGGGCTAACTATGATACTGTACCTGCAGCTCCAACTTCTTTTTTTTCTCTTTCTCATTCGCTAGGGTTATGGTACATACTCGAGCACACAAGGGTACATAAATCAGTTGTTTTTCCCCTCCTTTTCTTTCAAGCCTCACTCTATCTTTTAAAGTTTTCCCACACGAACCCGTCCGTCAGTCGGTTGAACCCGGACGAAAACCTATTCATAGACCGCATCCACCTATTCATCCATCGCAGCGATTCTCCTCCACTTACTGCAAGCCCCCTTTCCTCCCTCATCGTTCGGATTAGCCCCACCATTAAACCCGAAATACAAACAAGCACGCGAGCAAGCAATGTCCATCCCCAGACCCGCAATCTCCTCAAAACGACCCCGCTCCTCCTCAAGCATCAGGTCAGAAGACGTATTTTCCCCTCGCAAGAAGGCGCGCAGTTCCTCAGTTCGGGCGGCCCCCTCTCCCGGTCGATCCCCGCTGATCCGATCCCGACGCTTGAGCTCTGAGGTCCCAGACCTGAGCAGTAGTTTGGTCACTGGAAGACTCACACCTGCGCCCTCGGTCACACCTGCGCCGACTTCTGCTCTCGGGAAAGCTGCTACTGCTACTAACGATAAAGATACTGAGCCCGAGACATCCCCACCAACGGTCAACCTGCCCGTCGCAAAGAGACGCCCACGACTATCACTACCAGCGCCAGAGCCCGACCGTCCCCATCGGGAGGGGACCGTGGATTCCGGTGAGCCCGTGGATTCCGGTGAGGCCGAGGACGCAGAAGACTTTGCAGAGCTGCTGCGCGATGGATTCAGTCTTCAGGAGGCAGCCCTGTTCCAACGTATACAGAAGCGCGGATTTGAGCCTTTAATGCCAGCGCACTGGCAGGTGGACTTCTCCACGGTGCCGGACTATCTATTCACCGCTGCAGACGACCCAGCATACATCGAATCGGTCACGTTAGACGGGACATTCAACGCCACAACAGCTTTCCAGACTCTGGTTAATTTAGGCGGATTTGTTCGCGGGAAGTTGGAGGGGAAGCACGATGCTGAAGCAAAGATTGTTTCTAGCTTGAGGAAGTATATTCAGTGGTCTGTCGATGACGCTAAGATGGGTTAGTCCCCCTCTAGATCTCCACCGCTCTAGTATCAATTCTAACAAATATAAAAGCCGGCTTCGAAATCCACCCCTTAATAGCAATATCTTCTTCCCAGGGCAAAGACCCAGCCCACTGCGAGAACCGCATGGATAAAGTATGCCTCCCCACTCCATATAGCCCCTCCAATACATATTAACCGAGTCAGAAACTCCACGAGATAGCCGAAACCCTCCGATCCCAAGACTCCCACCTCCTCTCAATCGGCCACCCCCGACCAGAAACCTCCTCATCCACAGTCTACGGCCTCGCAGTCGCCGGCTGCGTTGCAGCACTAATCACCTTAAACGCCCGCGACGAGAAGGCGCCTACAAGGACTTTGCTAGTAGTAGACTTTTCAGAGGCGAACACAGATTTCTGGAATGCCATTTCTGTATGCTCCCCCCATTTTTCCCCTTTTGTGTGAAGTTGCGCGTGTTGGGGGTAGGACTGATGAGGTTTTGGCGGCGGTTCTAGATCGCACTACTAGTAATTGCAGCCAGAGATGACGAACTGGAACGGGTGGACTTTTATAGAGACCGTGGGGTAGAGAGGGGTTGGAAGGTGGGGCAAGTAGAGTCTTGGCAAGCAAAGGGGAGGAGGAGGAGCGGGGTTGAGGATGAGGATGAGGATGCGTAGTTCTATCTACTCATTGGCTTGTCTGCTTTCGATTAGGGAGTATTGTTATTGCCGGTAGGTTGCTGTCCTTTTTTTTGCGTTTTCTTTCCTTTGTTTGCCCTGTTTTGCTTTCCTCTGGCGGGGAAAGGGGTGAGGTTAAGGGAGGTTTTGTCAGTGTTGGCGTTTGGATTTGGAATTTGGAATGTGGAATATGTGGGTATTGGGAAGGAGTGGACAGTAGGGCCACCACGACGGTGCAGTGGTGGTTGTGACAGTGGCGCGGTAGTAGCGCTACATCGCTAGGGGGTCTAATACCGCGATATCAAAGTTTGCACTTTTCTTGCTTTTGAACTATTATTACTCGCATAGAGCACTGTACGTGTACTATGTCTGCGCTTCTACAATATTATTGTTTTTCCCCATTTCCCTTCCCCATCCTTCCTCTCCTTTTTGCCTAAGCGCTGTAAGCATGGTGCAAGGAAGGAAGGAAGGAAGGAGACAGCAAAGAGGGGGAGATGTCCGCTTATTTACTTACACCTTCGCTACTAATCACTCGCTCGCTTGTCCCCTCCCTTTTGTTTATTTAATTATGATATCTATTTCTACATGTATAATATCACCATGCCAGATATTTCTCTCCTTCAATCAGCCCGTCCCCTGGTAGTTTTTAGTTTAGTTATCTATCTAGTCTATCCACTCTATCGTGCGAGATTCACTTTGAGAAGAGTTAGACGAGTAGTGGTGGGTTGATTTTATAAATGAAAGCGGAAGTGGAGGTAGACATCACTCGCGCGCCAGTTTCAAGTGTTGCACCATCACCTTTTATAATTTATGATACCGTACTTCAGGTATACAAAACGTTGATACTGTATCACACAGCGCTTACCCATCCAATATGAACATGCTCAACGAATGAAATTACTACAGCGGTGATGAAAAGAGAGGGTAAAATAAAGAACCATACCCCTCATACAAGCTATAAAAACGATATCCGGGGAGTTAATAAAGAGAACGGGAAGAAAAGCATCACTCATGCCATTTTCCATTCACCCATGAAATACACCCTCGCTTCGTCACAACTTATTTCAATTTCAACTTTACCCCCACCAGCTACATAATAAACGTCTTCCAGCTCCCTCAACAGGATTTTAAGTTGTCACAACAACCGTGTTCCTGAGGAGGAGAGGAAAGTTCAGGGACTTTCCTGATACACAAAAAATAACGCCTGGCGGAAGAAGCAAAAAATAGGAGGAAGGGGAAAAAAAAGAAAGACATTTGAGCAAAAAATAACATAATGGGTTTCTGTCTTTGTATAGAAATAGGGGGGGAGGGGTCCGAGTCCTCTTATGAGAACGAACGTCTTTTGGAAAACTACTATTAAGAGAAATCTTGCACATAGGAGAAGCCGCGGAATTCCTCTTGCATGGCTTGGGTGAGCACTATATGAGAGGTTAGCACATGGTCTGCTTCAGAGTGTGGAGGGATAAATTGCTTACCTGACTGCACGGGAGTGAGCACAGGGGTGACGCTGGTAAACTCCTGGTCAAAATTGGAAGTATCCGTGGCGGATTGAATTGACGGCTTGAAAGGAGGTGGGATGCGTTTGTGATAAATGTCCTCCCAATTGATATTGGCAAAGAATGGGTGGGACATAATCTCTTGCGCATCCGTAGGCCCAGACCCAAGACGCAACTCGGGCTCCTTCGTCAGAAGCTAATTTGAGTGTTAGTATACCATTCAGCCAAGGCCAAGACAGCAACAAACCTTTTGTAAAATAGATACCGAATCGCGAGGCATGTGAATAGGGTACAAGGCCTCATCAGCAAGAATAGCATCATAAATTTCATCTTCGTCTTCCCCACGGAAGGGGGATTGTTGGAGAAGCATCTGGTAAATCAACACACCAAACGCCCACCAGTCAACAGCACGGCCATAGCGTTTATCCATAAGAATCTAGGCCCTGAAAATCAGCAAACAAAGACCTTGCTAAAATAGTAGATAGTAATATCACCTCCGGCGCCATAAATTCAGGAGTACCACAGAAGGTGCTTGTAGCAGATCCATACCACATCTCCTCCTTGCAAAGACCATAATCGGCGATCTTAATATGCCCATCAAGTGTGAGTAGAATATTATCGAGCTTCAAATCACGATAGATCACTCCGTTCTCGTGGAAGTACTTCAATGCCAAGCAAACCTCGGCAGCATAAAACCTAGTACATGTCAGCATTAGACTATTAAGCCTCGAGATGTAACCTACTGCGCTCTCCTAGATCCGAAAGGGCCCCTCTGAATGTGCAACATCAAATCCCCTCCGCTAATATACTCCATGACAAAGTAAACACGAGTCTCCGTTTGGAAACAAGCGTGGAGGTTCAGTAGGAAGGGATGGCGCTCCTTGTTGGCAATCAAGAACACCCGCTTTTCCGACCTCGTACTCTCAACTTCATCATTCTCAATGATGAACTCCTTCTTTAGAACCTTAATAGCATACAGCTTCTTAGAAGCCTTTGTCTCCGCCAACATGACTTTCCCAAAATTGCCTTTTCCAAGAACCGCAAGGAAATTGAAATGATCCAATCCAATCTTCGTAGGCTTGCTAACTACCTGCTGGGGCTCAGGAGCAGGTGGTGGCGGTGGCGGCTGTTTTTCGGAAGGATAGGTGTGAGCAGGTGCGACTTTCACTGGCGCTGGATTGGGTTGGCCATACGACTGTCTCTGATCGTACTGAGCAGCTTGTGGCTGCCCATAGCCGGAGGGAGCGGGCGGCATCTTCGGTGGCGCCGCAGGGGGCTGCTGCGGTATGGAAGTACGATGCTGTTGGTAGGGATTATCGTATCCCTGCCCTTGTTGGTATGGAGAAGGAGAACTCGGCAATTCGTTGGCATGATGTTTGGTTTGAGTTGGCGACGTTGGAGCTCCCTGGTAAAAATCGGCAGTTTGTCTTGGAGGATAACCGGTTTGGCTCTGGACCGTGGAAGGGGGGCGTTGGCCAGCATGAGCTGCTGCCGCTACCGCAGTTGGGTCTGGAACACGATTCGGTCGCTGTTCAGGAGAGTAAGACGCGGACTGTTGTGGGCGGGCTGGCGATGGTGCCGCTCCATAAGCGACGTTAGCGGCGTTTACGGCAGTCGGAGATGAAGGAGTATAAGAGTGAGTTCGCTGTGACAGCTGAGCTGGTTCCCCCTGCACGGAGTTCCGGGGGTCCAGATGAGATACGTAAGGGTCGCTAGTAGGCCGTCCCGACAAAGGCGATGAAGGAGCCGGTGGGATATTAGTTCTCAGGTTCCGATCTGCCATACTCGGTCTCTGTCTTTTTGTTTTCTTTATCTCCCCCAGGATCTGATTGGCAACCTCCATAGACATTCCACAGAAGTCAGGAACCAAATGGGCACATTGCGAGTGACAAGTAAGGCCGCATTCTATCTAATATTAGCCAGGGAAGTCCCTCAAACCCCCAAAAGGGGAAATACCTGTACACTTCCTCGCATTCTTCTTGCCAACCGGCAGCATGTAACCGCAGTGGCAACACCAGTTTGCCCCCATATTGGTCATTGGTTCGAACCTGTGTGGGATACGATGGTTGAGCTTCTCCTCCTCGGGATCTGTTTCGGCGTTTGATTTTGAAATACACTTCGTGACCACCTTTGGGTAACACTTCTTATGGCAAGTATACTTGCAGTCTGAACACTGCATCCCGGCGGAATACTTGAGGAAGTCGCTACAAAGGGCACAACGCATGATGTTGTAGAACTGTTGCTGCACGAATTTATGGCCATACATTTCATGCACCTCTTCTTTGCGAGCACGAACAGCCCCCTTACGACCCAGTCCAAGATCGATCGGACGCTTATTCCTGTTATATTTGACTGGATAGGGTTAATGACGGAGTCGCCTTAGACAATCTTAGAAGCTTACCAAAATTGAGGTTGAGGTGAATCTGCCCAACTGGCTCCAGAGCAAACCACGCATCGATACCCGCAGATCCACTCTGTGCTTGTGCTTGTCCGCTATTATTGACGTACATCCCAGCATTGCCTCCCCCAGCAGCAGCCGGGCCACCGAATCCCTGGTTGTAGTTGTAGGCACCCTCGCCAGGTCGGCTACCCCCACTATGTGCCATTTTGTCCGCACTCACCCAGCCAGAGCTCGAGATCTCCTGCTCAATCTTCTTCTTTCTTAGCTCTTCAGCAATATCAGAAATTCTTATCCACAATAAACCTATTGGCATATGGCTGTCCCCAGGTTTGTCGTAGACGGTCATTTCAATCTCGTTGGCTTTATCAACGTCGATATCGTGAGCTTCATCTAACCACTTGTCGTTCCTAGTGGACTTAGTGCGAACACGGGCAACATCCTCCACCTTGATAACAACATATGTTTCCGGGCCCCGAGCGAAGCGCGATGTGGTGGCATGGTCTACATCTTTTACCGCCAAAACGCGAATAGTAAGGCGGCCGGTCAACGGGCGTCGAATATTAGGAGAGTTTATGCTGTCATCTATTAAAGTTAGGTCCCGTTCACTCCAATCCGAAAAAGAGAAAGAAACAGCTCAAAGCCTACCGTCTGCCTCATCCCCAAAGTCCATATCGACATGAAGATCCTCATATCTCTTCAGGGCCTGTTTCAACAACTGGATTTTTTGCCCACTGTCTGTATGTTTGCTCTCTGCGTCTTGTCTACTCTTGCGATCCCCCTCCATCTGATACAGTTTGATCATCTTCTCGATACCTTCCTTGTACTGTTTTTCAACACTGAGCTTGAATTCGAGCTGCGACAACATCAACTGAATTCTCGGGCCAAGATGTGGGGTATCGTATTTGATTAAATCTACAACAAACTATCAATAAATCAAAGCGTACATGGACTAAAATGAGTATCATACCAAGTTTAGAGTAATTGGGCTTCGTCTTTGGCGCAGATCCCCCAGTGCCCTTGGCAAACGGCTTATTGGGAGGCAGCATTTGTGGTTTTTGATATCCTCCTCCATACGCACCTTCACCTATGGATAAGCATTATTCCCTAAACTCTAAAGGAAAGCTTGCGCACCTCCGTCGCCAATGAGAATATCACCCACTCCATTAGTGATCACCATATTCTGTAATTCACTGTACCGCCCCTCCAGATAACTCAGGTTTCGCTGCGATTCCCGTACCTGATTATCCAGCCTCTGCTGGACAGCAGCGTTGTCGGTAGATTGACGCATAGCCCGAGCACCGTTTATGAGGACCTTCTCCCTCTCTATCTTACGATAGACATCTTGGAGAAGTCTGTCAGCCATGTTTGCGGGAACCGAGGGTTGGCAGATCTGAAGTTTCCGCGCTAGTCGTGATCGAGCTCGAGTAGGTTGACCGGGGAGATATTCCGATGTCGAGCAGGAGAGGTGTCAAGGCGTCACTGAGTGTATTGTGTGAAAATGTGTACCAGTCTAATGACGAATTCCGCTGCCCACTCAGCTACAGGAGCTCGTTGTTGAGATTTTTGCTTCTTGCTTAAACAAAGAAAGAGAAAAAAAAAAGGTCCTGAGAACAGAAGAAAAGAAAAAAAAAACCCCCCAGCCGATGAAAAGAAGGACCCCACAAAGTAAATGTAACTAAGAAGAAAGCTTCCGTCGATGAACACGAGAGACGCAGGGTGCAGGCGTCGCCGCTGAGTAGAGGGGGAAGAGGAGGGGTATCAGCTGTCAGAGTGGCCTTTGGTGGGGGCGTTGACGACGAGCGGAGTTGGGGTCAGGTTGTTGTTCAGGTCCTTCGGCTCGTAAACAACCAATCGACCCACGATAAGTAACCTATGTATCCCTTCCCCTATTTCCCGCCCGACTTCACTTGTGATATGATAATATGATAGCAACCCACTCCCAGCTAACCAACTCCAGGAACGCATATCCAACCCTATCGGCAGGGAGACAATTAAATTTCACTATCATAATATTATCACAGGAGCCAACTTCCCATGGCTAAAAATACCGTTATGCAATACGGAATATTCTATTATTTGGCATGAAAAGGTCACTCTGGATTCCACCCGTGACCAGCTTTTCCGTGGACAAAAAGAAAAAATCCCTTTCACAGCCACCACATATCATGGCTTTGTGTCCCGATATACGGCACCACCATTCCCAAATTTTTTCCTATGTATCCTCCGTTAACTATCGCCCGTGAATTCAGATATATGCCGATTTTGTTGGGTCCGCCCGCAGCACTAATCTGCCGTAGAAAAGATCCTCAGTTACCCGGCTCTGAGGCCTCCTCCTCGCATAACAATGTCATTATCAAAATTCCCTCCGCATTTTAGCGTTCAAGGCGTTCCGTTAGAGGCTCAACTGAGTTTAATCATAGTAAGGATTGTCCAATGTGATATGATAGCAATCTGAAACTAAACCCAAACAGAACCGGTATCAGCAACAATCGGATCGTGCAAGCTATGACCTACTCGAGCATAATAATTGAGTGGGAGGCACTCCACCCCGTGGGTAAATTTAAATTTATGATAAATTTACCATCAAACGCAACTTTGGGTAAAATCATCAGGAGTCACTCGAGAATCCAAACACCATAAAAAATAAGACAAACGAGTACTCGAGTACCTAAATTAGAAAACTTCCATACAAGATTCTATCGAGCATCGTCGAGGAAGCCCAAGACGGAAACGGGGTCAAAAAAATTGGGAAGGAAGCGGGGCGAGATGGGTAGGGAATGATGCACACTATAGAACCTCCAGAATTGTAGTATCATATCATGGAATGATACAAGCCACTGACCAGAAGGGCTGCGTGAACTCAGATAAATATGCCCCATGGATCACTATCACTGCCGTCGGCGGTATCATCACCAAGATCCCGAAATTATGATACACATCACAATTTTACTCAGTGCCGGGGTATTCAACAACGGAGCTTAGGGTCTCAAAACAGACCCCAACACATGTAGCCCATGCACAAGATACTGTATGATATGTTCAACAAAGAGCGCGCTGGTATCATGCCAAAATTCCCAAATTGCATACCACGATTACACTTAGTATGAGGGGCATTAAAGGACGGTCAACTGCTCTGTGGGTTCCAGAGCATATCATTTCAAAGTCTCGTCGAGTTTCAAGCACCGCTGAAGCCCGGGATTTGACAACGAAACTACCCCATTGGTATTTTTTTGAATGAGCCAACCCGTAGAGGTATTACAAAGACCTATACCGTACACTCGCATCCTTGCGAGATGATCGGTAACCCTTTCTTGAAATTAGATTGTAGGCTGCGCTATAGTCCAAACAATTATGCAAGCCCACTTGCAAACAGCAAAAGCAACAACAAAGACCTCAACGAAGTAACCATATGCCATCACTCGGTAACTAAAAGTAACGGCAAAGTAGCACATCGCACCCAATGGAGTATGGAAACACAACACTCAAAAGGCTAATTAAGGCAACTGGTCTTCAATCCCATTCCAATAGAAAAAAAAACCAAAAAAACACCACATGCGTACCACTAAACCCCATAAAATGCAGAGCCCACGAAAGGAAGGAAACATAATGACAAAGGTAAATATGGTGAAGGGAAACATCAGACAGGAAACAGAGCTTTAAAGCTTTACCCTATCATTTGATGGATCTGCAATTCCTTGTTATCTCTCAAGCTCACCGTCGACTACATGCGATAGCTAAACTCACCAGCCATCCGCGTGATATTAGGAAGGGCACCTCCACCGCCCTGAGAAGATGAGTTTTGTGGCCCATTGGAGCTTGAAGCTCCCCCAACAGGGCGTTGATCAACTGCCTGATGACGGGTGTTCATCAACCAGTGAATCTGCATGCGGATACCCCCAATTGCAGCTCTTAAACCGGCAACCTCTTCTTTCATCCCCAAGCTCTCATTCACCAGCAGCATTTCCCGCCGTATTTCCATCTCTCCTAGCGATGCGGTCAACCGTTCAAGATCGGAGCGAAGATGCTCCTGTTCGGCAAGTAGTTGGATTGTATGTTCGTCAAAAGATGGTGTAGGAACCTCCGTGGGTGGCCTTGGGGGGATAAGGATATCGAGCCTCCTGCGAAGTGCTTTGTTCTCCAGCTCTAACGTTGCGAGACGATCCGCATATGCATGAAGTACCGGTCGAAGAGGAGTAAATGCACAAACTCTCATATGCTCTGATAGCTCCCTCCGAGCCCCCTTCCATGGGCATCCAACATCTGATGAATCACATAATATAATCGCTTCACCGCAAGTAGCTTCATGGGCTTTGATGTTGGGGTGAGCAAAATCTTGCGAGCAGTGACTGCATACGGCAATGATCCGTGGACACTCCGCTTCGTGACCCTAGATAGCAAACCGCACAACGAGTCACAACCACAACTTATCTTCTCCAACCGCCAGCTCCTGGTTTTAAGGAAATCTGGGGGAAGTAGAGAATAATAACTAACCTCCATGTCAAGCTTGCGACAGCTAAAAGAGCAAAAGGGGCACTCCACTAACTGGTGTAAACACCCCGACCCAACATCTTTCCTCATTATCGTACCATCGCACCCCAAGCACTTGACTGCGGCGAAAGCACAATCTTCCCTAAGATGCCCAGCTAGTAAGTGCCGTGCGCAGGTCATAGGACAGCCGAATCCCGAATTAGGACACAAAACCACCAAGTCATTGACCAAATTGGCAATCATGATGGGAGCCGCAGAAACATCCTCCAGCTTCAATGGTTTCCGGTCGACCGGACATGTCTTTGAAGTCTCAAGGGCCTCGGTAATGCAGCTAGAGCAAAAGGTGTGGCGACATTTTGTGTGAACGGGGTCTATTAGTGGGGAATGACAGATAGGGCAGCAAAGGTTATCATCAACCTCCGTAAGGTATGAGAGATTCCCCAGGTCAAGTGTATTCCCCGATACTGAATCAAGGGACATTGTGCCGTATTTTCTCACAATTTTGACCTCGGAGGGTGTGTGGTGGTGGGGGAAGATGAACGCCAAGGGGTGTTAAGGTGGTTGAATTAGAAAGGGTTTGTGTGATGATTTTTTGTGGAGGTTTTGGTGGTGATGGTGGTGGTGCTGGTATAGGTTGGGTTCCAGGTGCCGGTAGTGACGAAAGAAGTAGTGGTTATGATAGTACGGTACTCGTACAGCGGCTGGCGGGGTCGGACAGGGGGGTGGAGAAGGGTGTGGAGAAGAGTGAGGTTTCTACTCGAGTAGATGTGCTGTGACTGCAAGCAATGGGGTCCTGCACTCCGTTTTTTATCGATAACCTTTTACTGGTGGTGTCTGATACCTTGTCCTCTGCGGAGACCCTGGAGCTCGGGAGAGAAAAAGAAAAAGGACTTACCTTTGACTGATAAATGGCAGCTTTCCATGTGTTCAACCCATAAGATTCCCTACGTATCTTCCTCCTTGCCTAAAACTGCTCAGTTTTAGTAGTGTGTAGAGTATGATATATCATTGAAAACCAGTCCAATACCTGTATGCCGGAGAACAGCAAACTAGTCTATAACGTTGTTGAAATGTGGAGAGGAGGAGCGCACCAAGGGACAATACACGTTTTGGGGAGAAAAACCTGGTTACTCGAGCATCACGAGGCCTATACCGTCGAGATCATTACAGCGTTATTTATAACTGGCTTCAAAAATTATGATATCTCCACACATTCTCCTACGATTCCCGTGAAGCTTTCTAAAGTCCGAGTGAAACAAAGATGGCCCGAATCATTGTATTGATCGAGACTACCAGAGTACTGACCGTTATGCCAGGATTAATAAAGCTTTTGGCGTCGCGGCTCTTACTCGTTCCCCCCCCTTCACCCAAGACATTTGCTGCATCGGCGGAAGGCGGCCAACCCCCGTCCAATACCGATACTCTCCTCACAGAAAAACATCTCATCCTGTCCCCTCCACCCCCATATCCTACCAAAAAGCTTCAGCCCGAACCCCAGCTCCAGACCAAGCAGCAGCGAAAAGAGTACCGACCTCTTCACCTCCCGTTTACCCCCACACACGCATTTCAGTAGCCTATCTTTTTATCGCTCTCGTCCGTCCAGTCTCGATTCCCCTTTCTCTTGGTTCGCATTTCTCATGACAAGCACAACAGCCGATCGTCTCCAGCTCCTCCAAGAACATATCCGACTCTCTCTCATAGAACGCAAACGAGCTCTCTCCCTCAGGGCGGAGCCAGATACTCGGAATACACATGAAATATCACGTAGTCTCGATACTTTGCATCTTGGTATCGAGCAGTTGGAGAAGGAACAGCAGCAGCTCGAAGTTGCCGGGGATTTGTTCGTCCGACCTCATTCCACTATAGCCCCCCCCTTTTCATATTCCTTACTCTTGTACTACCGAGGCACCATGATCACTGATATCAAATATATTTGTTCGCCCTTAGATCATCTCAAGGCCTGAGGGAAAGGGAGGATGTTCTGATCAGGCTCCGCTCACAATACGATGATCTACACGCGCAATTCACATCCACAGACGCCGTGCCCTCGGGTCCTTTAGACCTATCCTTCCGACCCTCTTCGTCCGTAATAGCCCCTGGACGACGTAGTGAGAACCCCATAGACGAACATGAAGCCCGGGAAGCCCTTATGGGGAGCCGTGAGACACCTGGTGCCCTGCGAAAGGGTAATAAAACGGTTCGGTTTTCCGATACGTTAGTGAACACGGATGAGTTGGACAATCACCAAGTGTTGCAACTGCACCGAAGGGTCTTGGATGAACAGGATGAGAGTTTGGACCGATTGTCAGAGAGCATACGAAACCAGCGAGAACTCAGCATTCAGATAGGCGATGAACTCGACGGTCACGTGCAATTGTTGGACGAGGTAGATGTATTGGTTGATAGGCATCAGGACAGATTAAATGGGGCGAAGAAGAGGCTCAATAGTGTGGCCCAGACGGCAAAGGACCACGGTACGTGTTCTACACATACACCCTTGCCCGGGCCGAAACAAGTCTCAGCCTACTTCTAGAGATTTTACAAATGCTGAACATGAGCGCAGGAAGTCTGGTCGTCATTGCTATCCTCATTATTACCTTGATCCTACTCATTGTTGCAATCAAATAGTCTGATATTCCCCCTGCCCCCACCAAAGCCTAGAACCTAACCCCATCACCAGATAAAATTCACCAGATAAAACCCCGCTCATGATCAAATCCTTATTTTGTTTTTATTTTCATTTATTTTATTTTCCTAGTCATTGGAGTTTTGGGTGGATGGTCTATCGTGGGAATTACGGGAATCAACTCGAATTGGATAATAGATTCGAGAAAGCCCAATCAATATATTCACTAGTTAGTGATGTTTTCATAATTAAATTTTGTAACTTTTCCTCTTTTCTTCTCCTTCTCATCACCTTCTGTCACCTAGCCTACACCAACTTTATTTCCACTTTTCTCCGGGGAGTTTCTTTCTTCTTTCTTTGCAGCCTATTGCCAGTATAAACGTTTCCTTCGTCTTCTTCCGTAGTCTGTAGATTCCGATAAAATCAAAGCTTAAACACGTCATGCGTGTCAAACAAAGAAGTCATTCTTCAGAAAGGCAAACCTTACTCAATCAATTTGACCCCCCCGAATAAACAAAAAAGAGTCCACACGATGATGATGATGATGATGATTCATGATACGACACACCCGTCGGTCCACGGCAAGGTACCTGAGCTAGCAAGCAAGCAGCAGACTGACCAGCGTCAACTGCACGGCAATCTGCTCTGCCCTGCCCAACTGCGGCGCATTGCAGTAACAACCGGGCCTTACTCGTACTATACTTTGTTTCTCACATGTCTCCCATTTCCACCACAGTAATAAAATTTTCTTCTTCCCCATCACAACGAACGTCAAATCATATTTATCACCCCGGGTCGCTTCGCATACCGTACCGGTAGACCATAGCACTGCCGCAAGTTAAGTTACCCGTAGTCTACCACCGTAGAGTAAAAACAATGCAGCACACCTATATCGGTATAGTAGCCTCCCCCCCACCACCCATGTTCACTGCGCAGTAAGTATGATACAGCATGCACGAGGATCATACACGACGTAGACTACCTGACTCACGATCATTGACGCCTACCGTAGTTGTAAGGTTACCGTTACCATGCCAGCCCCCCGCCCCCCCCCCCCCCCCCACAGGCAACCTCTTATCCCCAACCTTCCTTCCTCCTTCCTCAGGAAGGCAAAAATCCGCCACTTTCATATCCCGGGAAGATAAGAAAGAAAAAAGAAAAAAGAGAGAGAGAGAGAACCTTAAACATTGTGTAACCGCTCATTATTTATTACTTTGCTTTTGTTTGCTCTGACTGTGGTTGGGGATTATATTCGTAGGCGTTGTTGCATTAAATTTTGCAGTTGCGGGCTTTTATTGAATAAATGTGTGTGTGCGTGTTTGCTCGGTAATATTTCGAGTGATTTTGTGTGAATAGGGTGTTGCCTGCGATGAGAGGAAGGCGTTTGTTGTTATCACTGGGTTGTGTTGTGCATATGAGTGAGGCGGAGCTTGGTTTTTTTTTTTTGATTTGTCTTGTTTAGTTGAGGTGAGTGAGAATTCGTACCGTATCATACAGTCCTGCATGGTATACCGGTACTCGTATAGTGGTGAGGCGTGTTCTATGCGCCATGCTTCAACCTTACTTGCGGTTATGCTAGCGATTGGGGTACCGATATGCTTCTGTGAGGTGTATCATTTCTATGCATATCATGAGGTGAACGGTACAATTGATGGTTGGATGAGCTCCAGGCTCCTTCACGCGATGTTTTCCAAATGCCAACTATCCGTATCATCATACATTACGGTATGGTACGCTTTCGATTGGCTCATCAATCTTCTTTTGAATTATGTATGATGCGCCGGATAGGTTTAGTCAGTATAATTGAGAATTAATCGACCAAAATCTAAAGCGGGCAAGCGAACCTGCCTCGCAGTACGAGTACCGGCACTGTACTAGCACTGGTGTGATAAACGCAATGCAACTTTATGCACCCAAACCAATAACGGTATGTGTAATATACCGGTACTCAAAATATTCATGCGTTTTCTCATTCAATTCGACACCCGCATTGTACATACCAGGTATCCCACAACCGCTTCCTTCCTTCATCCCCAATCAAAGAAGAAGGAAAAGAAGAAAACTGGCCATCGCCTACTTCCTCTACCTCTACTCCTTACCATCGCCCTTAGTTTCAAGTACCTTCTTCGTTGCTTTCTGCAGCTTTGCTATCTCCCCTTCCGAAGCGTCGATTTCTCCACGGTAGGCTTTGACCTGCATGTGTATGCCCCATGTTACCACCACGGCCCATCACCATCTCCTGTGGGACGGATAGGGACATATGCATACGAAAGCCTCAGCATCAGAAGCGAGTTCCTCATGCCAGTGCGGGTATTCGGTTGAGCCCTTCGCGTGCTTTCGTAGAAGGCTTTGTTTGTTCTTTTCGAGGACCTGATGTTGCGGTCAGCATTGTTGGCGGGAGGGGGGGGGATTGGGAGTAGCAAACCTCAGGATCATTGTCATGCCTCGTGGCAGTCGACATGGACCTGCCGATACTACCAATCACCGTCCGTCCTGGAATCCTTGAGGGTCGGAGGAGGAGGAGTGCGGACATGTCTAGTGGTGCAGCGAGTAGACGGGGTGGGGAGTGATATGAATATTATGGGTGGGTTCTTCAAGTCGGATCTGAGGTGGGAAAAAAAAGGGATGACTGATTCAAAGGAGGAGAGAGGGAGAGAGAAAAGGCAGCCATCCTATCTCCCTCTACGAGCAATTTGAACAAAAAGTCACCCAGAAACACTTTTTTATAAGAGACAAACAATCAAGCTGGGCGACGACGTCACACCTCACCGTTTTGTCCGGGGATCATTATGTCATTGTCTAATTTTCCCGCCAAGCCTTTTGTTCCTTTCCTAATACTCGTACTCCCACCCCCCGCCTTTTCCCCGGCCAGGATAGACAGAAGCTGCATTTACCCTCTTCCCTTCACCCTGTCCCGTACCGTGCGCTACAGTACAGTAGCGTAGGCTGGTCCAGCTCAGCCACTGGTACGATAGCGTTAGTCGACTGGCCGTCATCATTCATCCCCGGAACCAGCTCCAGCCATGTACTCGAGTACGATATATACTCGTACCATAAATCACGCTCTCAGCGTAACCGGTACTGGTTAAATTACGAAAGCATCCAGAATCTTTGAGCACTGTTTGAACCCGGAGAAACGCTAATACATATTCCCCACCGCCCGACACCTTTACAATACCTACCTGCCCCCATCCGGCGATCCACCGAAATAAAAACCTCGACAACTTTCACAAATCATTGAATAAGCGACATCCTTTTCAACCTGCCATAGAGCCTTACTTACTCGAGCGCAGTTTACGACTTGCGGTTCCGGTATCATACATTTTTTGGTACTCGTTACAAGTACAAGTACCCTTTGCAAGCCCTGATACAGTGATACAAGTACAGTTGCTAGTTCCTATGATAAATAAACAAATAAATATAAAACCACCCAAGCAAAACGGTGCAAAAAAAAGAAAAAACGCAACAACCCATTGAGCTCAAGTTAAATTTGGGCGTTTGCCTCATCGTTTTATTTTATTTTTATTTTAATTTTGGACTCTTTCTCTCACGGATTGGCGCCCAGCTTATTCCACCTGGGCGCTTGCTCGCTTTCTTTTTGCTTGCCGGAAACGGGGTTTCTGGGTTTTTGTGTGTGTGTGGTGTGGGTGTTTATGGGGGGGGGAGAAGAAGAAGAAGAAAAAGAAAAAGAAAAAGAAATTTTTTTTTTCTTTTTATTTTTTTTATTTTTATATTTATTTTGATTGATTCGTTTGTTGTTATTGTCGATAATTTACTCTACGGATTGGATTGGAAACGGATTGGTCAATCAATAAAAACCCAAGTTTTAACGATCGAATCTGTGGTTTATGGAGATTAACTTGACTTTATTATCCTTTTTGCGTTTTTTTATCATACTCACAATATCAGGAGTTTCCTCGCTCGCTAGACTACCGCAACTTGTGAGTTCGTTTCTTTCATGATAAACTTCTACGGTATGATAACGGTATTCTTTCATGATAATCGCGATCTCTCTCTCCATCCATCTCTTAGACTACTTGTATATATTATATATATATATAAATACTCGTACTACGAGTACAAAACCTCCGGCATGATCGATGGGTGGGGTGTTCCTGCAATCTTTTTTCTACTTTTTTTTTCTTTCTTTTTTTTCTTTTTTTTTCTTCTTGTCCCATGTATGCGTGATATGATGGATACCGTAGATTACCGTATTATCATACCTGTACTTTCCCACACTGCAACGCCCATTCTTCCCTGCTTGCTGGTTACCGTACCGTACTTTGTAACTTGTATCCGTCCGTCCCATGCTTTTGCGGGTAGGAAGGAGAAAAAAAAAAGGGGGGGGGGGGAAAGAAAAGGAAAAGGAAAAAGCTTCCATGCTATTGTACCGCAACTTTTTTTTTTTTTTTTTTACTTGTAGGTTTGCTCTCACAACTTACACAACTACATTACTAGTTACTGTATGATAGACTACTACTACCCATCGTGAGATTTTTTCTTTCTCTCACACCCACACCCATACACAAACACGCTTCGTCGTTTATCGGTAGGATATAGTCAATAGTCTACATACCGTTGCATACGAGTACTGTAGACCATCATCATACATGGATACCGTAGGGGCTACAGTACAACTCGTGCATGGAGTATCATAAAACAACCCATCCCATCGGAGCGGTAAAATAAGTAAATAAACAAATGAATCAACAACGAGAACTAACATGTCCCCATGCCACACACCACCAGACTGACAGACAGACAGGTATCAAGAAAAGAAGTGGAAAAACAACTTAAACTCGGAAAGCTTAATTAATGAGCTTTCAGCTCTGATCCAATCACGTCCGGGGTTCCAAAAAACGGTACGTAGATGTCTTACTTACTTGTATGATAGCTGCGGTGACGGTACGGGGAGGGAGGGAGGGAGGGGGCTGACAAGGCGAGGCTCTCAGCGCCTCGCGGTATGATACCGAGCAGGCAAAGCATGGAAGATGTTACATAGAGTACCGGTATCGTAAGAGTAACTGTATCATACCGGTATGGTAACGGTGGAGAAAATCCCAACTTTTTTTTTCAAAAAAGCTTCCATCTCGGAGAACTGTGACACCGTTTCCACAGCCATGTTGCAACCGATGATTTAGAAAAGGAAAAACCCTTCTCCGCACTCACTCAAAATTCCTCTTCACCACCGCTCCGTGTTCCGGGCTGCGCTTTCCCCAACCGGAACATAACCCCCCCCGCCTCGAAGGAAAAAGAAAAGAATGGTGCACGGTCGTTATTTTCACCCTTACTGTATGCGGTAAGTTTCAGGCTTCCGTATTTCCATCCTCTACGAGTACCTCACCCTTCGCCGTGCTTAGCGAACGGAGGGAACGAAAGGGACGGGTGATCTACGATGACTTATCATACACCACGAGTACTTCGTACTGTATCATAATATCATGCAAAGGTGTGAATTGTAGGCGGTGGGGGACGAGGAGGCTTGGATACTAACGCCCAACGCTCCAGGCAAAGAGGAGGAAAGGTACGTGCGTATTATACCGACAGAGCTCAGCGACAAACTGCCCTTTCTTATTTTTTGCTTTGCTTCGCTTTGGTTTGCCTGGTAGGGCGGTCGGTTCAGGGGGGGAGGGGGCGTAACCTACAGCATCATACCGTCCTGTGCCTCTTTTGTGATGACTTCGCGTACGGTACTCGACTCGAGTACGGGCAGTATTGCATGGAATGTTAATGTTATGATATGACCGGTTTTGGTTGGGTTTGGGTTTGGTTTCTGCTTGGTGTTTTAGGCAGACGTGGAGGATTCAGGTACTGGTACCTTACCTTACCTTACTTCATCATATGATACTCTCTACTCTACTTTTGGTAGAGTTGCTTTGTTTTATTCCAAGTATCATAAATACCCTCTTGTGCAGGAGGAAGGGAAAAGGGGAGAGGAATCAAATAATACACATTTTTTTCGCTTGCTTTGCCCGCCTGAAGCTGGGATGATTTCGGAATAAAGCACCAACTGGTGGAGGAGCAGAGGAGGGATATCAAAAACATGGAAGGGAGGAGAGTGTAAAATAAAAAAACCAAAATAAAACAACGAATGCTGAAAAAAAAACTGCCTGGCTACCCAAAAAAGCATTACTCCATTTTCCGTGAGTTAATACAAGATCGAGGTATCAAGATAAACAGGTTAGACAGGTAAATAGAGAAGGAACACACGAAAACAAGGGGAAAAGAAAAACTAGTCAAGTTAGTAGTAGTAGTAGTGGATGACAAAAATCCTAAAATAATTTTGAAAAATCTTTTTAAACAAGAAAGGAAGGTGAAAAAAACTTTCCCAAAATTCACACGAGAATATAATAGAAAAAATGAAGACCATAAAACACAGTAGCACTCCAATATCAAAGATACACGCCGCTATTGTTGCAGCAAGTAAAAACAACTTTGCACCATTGAAAAAACCCAAGACAGCAACCCCCGAAAGAGCCCCGAAGTCGTTAAACAACCCAATAACCCACCGCCCCAAGTCCGCCAAATCCGTTGACAAGAACTCCCAAGACTAAGAGATGATAAAGAACACCCAAAAGGAAAAGGAGAATTAATGAAAGGAAACACAGAAGCCGAAAACTATGTATAGAGATATTTATAAGGCCGTCCAATATTTTTCGTTTTTCCCCACTCTTTTTAAACAATCCTTGATGCGAAACAAAAAGACAAAACCGACCGTATCCGTAAAAGCACAGGTTGAAGCGAACACAATAACACCATCCCATGGTTAATTTGACACACACCCCGAAAAAGTACAGGCAAACACCAACATTCTATAGACATAGCGAGAATGTAATCGCTAATAAGTAAAAAAGGCGGGTGAAGATGAAGAGTTTTTTTTTGAAGGTTGCTTTCAGTAGGATGGGTGATATCAACATCGCTTCTAGGACACTTTAATCGACAAGGTTGGTTTGTCAAGGACGCGAGTGATCTCACCACCTCCTGGCGAGGCTAGAGCTGGGGTAAGGATTCCTGTTTGGTGACGCTAGTGGAGGAGAAGCAACGCGCAGCCCAGTATTAGGGTTCACGATGGGGATAGCAAAACGTTGTTTTGGAGGCATAGAGGGGGGCTGTTGATATTTGACATGCATGTTGTGGAACATGTTTGCATAGGTAGCAGCGTGGGGATAGGCTGTCGAGGGTTGAACCTGATGCTGTAATGGTGATGATTGAGGAGAACCGCTTGAGGTTGAGGAACGATCTGAAGACGAGTAGTCCATCATCTGGCGCTGCGGACAGGTGAAATGTAAGCACGCCGTCGAAGCATCATTCGGGTAAACAGATTATTGGTGCAGAAGGCGGCTCATACTTCTTCCTCCGTACACAGCTCCGGGATGAAAGCAAAATCATCCGCCATCTCAAAAGACCTTCCCGCCTCAAACTTTTCAATAAAAGTAGAGACTGCTGGTGTGTCTGTCAGCTCCTCCTTCGGCCTCATCATGAGAAAGGACGGAGTAGAAGAAGGACGGTGAGGGTTCCTACGAGAGCGGTTGCCCGAGGAGGTTTGTCCGGGATGCGGTAAGTAGGCGTAACCGAAAGACATTGCGTAGTAACGGTGGTATTTGATATGTTATTAAGGGAAGGTTGATGCTATCGCCAGGAAAAGCTGTCCGAGGAGTGGGTTGAAAAGTGAATGCGTTGTGTGGGTTTGTTTTCTTTTGCCGGCGTTGGAGTTTGTGGGTTTAAGGACGACACGATGCAAGGCAAGGAGAGATGAAGGGAGTAGGAAAGACGGATGAAGGAGGGTGGCGATGATTAGATTATAACAAACAGACAAACAGACAACAGGACAACACCGGATCGTATCGATAATGGAAACTTTGCTTGGATGGCTCGTGTGCTTTTGAATATGAATGAAGAGGGGTGCGGGAGGGGGTAGAAGAAATAAGAGGAGAGAAGGCTGTGGCGGACTGGAGGTTTGAGTTTGAGAATGTGGTGAGGGGGGGGGAGGATAAGCAGAGCAGGATCAGAGGAAGAGAGGCTTTGGGGGAATACAGGAAGCACACCGGTATGGGAGCACAGGTAGAGAAAGAGAGAGGGAGGGAAAAGAGCGAGCACTGCGGACTTGGGGTGTGTGTGTGTGTGGGAGCAAGAAAAGTGTGTGTGCGTCTGTTGTCTGAGTGGTGGAAAATATGATGGATAGTGCAGGGGGGTGGTCAGGGGTGGAAAGAATAAAAAAGGGGTGGCGACATGCCTGCGAGGGAGAGGAAGTGGGTCGGATACTGTTCTGGGAATAGGTCTGCAAGCGCTGGTCGTACTCGGTACATTCATACAAAACAGCGAAAAGGAAAAAAATAGGAAAAAAAAGGAAAAAAAAGAAAAAAAGAAAAAAAGAAAAACAATAAAAAAAAAAGGCATCCAGGCTATCAATATCCCGCCACTGGCATGCCTCATAGAGGGACACAGAGAGAGAATCCAACACCAGGAACAAGGGTTTGTCAATGTCAGTCCGAGGCCTGGTTGGCTCGTCGATTTTTGCTGCGCCCAAGGCAAGCCCCACCCTCCTTCTCTGGCCTCTCTAAATTCAATGCCACCCACCCACCCTCAACGCAGAAAACAACGGTTGGGGAAAGAAGGGGTGTCTGTGTGTGGTGAACCTTTGGGGTGGTGGTGATGGGGTACCGGTGGGTTTTGGTAAGATTCTTATGTTTTAAGAGGGTCAGCAGGGGAATGTTGATCCCATCCAGCCAGTCAGAGCGCTGGCAACTGGAGACGGGTCTCGCCATCGTTGCTCTCTGCAGCCAGTTTGCCGTGCGCATTGTCGCATGCATCATTTTTTAATTTCGGTCTTCGCGCTTCCCAGTCCACTTGCTCTGTTCGGGTAGACGAGAATTGCGGAAAGCGGTTAGACCACGATTGTCCCCGGTCAGTCCTCGAAGGTGGGTGACCATTCATTCAGCCTCGACGGATTATGCACGAACCGATCGGGTATCAAGGTTTCTCTCTCTCTCACTGGCTGCCAATCGGTCTGGCTTGATCATTTGGCCTGGCCCAGCTTGACGTGTTCGTGTCCCCAGGAACAAAGGAAAAGCGTAAAGCTAACTCTAAAGGAGGATTGCTGCTGCTTCCCAACATCAAGATGCAGAAGAAGGGGGCTAAGGAAGGTCTGCGGATAGAGCTCCGAACAACATCAAGAACGTCACAAGGACCCTCTTCCTCATAGAGCTGTCCTATTTCTTTTAAACCCTGTCTGGTTTAGGCGTTCTGTCCATTTTAGACATGGGACATCTTTTCCTGGTTTTTGAAGATATGCCACTCATTCCTCTGCGGCTGCTACCGGATTTCCGATCAAGTCACGAAACATCTAGAAGAATGCACCACCATCCGTCCCGGCTCATAGCAACGTGTCTGTCTGCCCTAAACCTAACTCTCATTCCAACCAAGAGCTAAAAAGGATGGGATATATATTAAAAAGGAAATTACAAAAAAATCTCGGAAAATGACAGGAAAATAAGATTTATAGAAAAATTTAGCCAAAGAGATCCCTCTCATACGGCTGCGCTACACAATACCCCTCGCTTTTATCATCCGGCAAAGTTGATCTTTGCAATTCTTCTCCGCAGATGGTGTGAACGACTCCCACGCCTCATAAAGCGATATGATATCCTGGGTACAGTCGATGATGGCCTCCATATCGACTTTCGACTCAGCATACCACTCTATCAATTTTCCGATCCGAACCTGGGGTCCCTGACCGCTCGCGCCATAAACACCACCACCGCCACCACCACCGCCACTATTTCCCCCGCTATTACCAGAGGTCGCCGCCGCGGCTGCGGCTGCAGCAACGGCAGCTGATGATGCTGCGGCGTGTATGCTTGCCTGTGGTAGCGATGTCTTCAGTACAACCGAAAGAAAGATCGCGGTCAACGCAATTATATGTGGAGGGTATAATAGTGGAAGGTCGGTAAGACAGGAGTCGTTGATAACCTGCCAGGAAGTGCTGTTCTCTTCACTTGTCAACGATAGAACAGGTGTAAGGTCCTGAAGGGTCCGGTATGGGTGATGAACTATCAGATACGAATTCATTTCAGATATGAGGTAAAACTCGCATTCAGCGAGCTTCGCTGTATCGGAGGGCATTACATCTGTTGGGCATGCGGGGAACAAGGTTTAGAAAGGGGGGGACCACTGCCGATTAGAGGACTGGTAGGGTGAAGCTTACCGGGCCAGCAAGTTCGCGCCTCACTGACAACGATCCTGATGTGCTGGGGGCACTCCTCCATCTTCAACGCGAGATACAAGCATGTTGCCATCACTAAGTAAGGGTTCGTATCACGTATAGGGACCTTTGCGTAAAATCGTCGAATATATAATTGGGCGGTTGCCAGTGCCTGTTGTCTCGTCTGCATGCGCCGACCAAGACGAACTATCTCTGTTTCGTACAAAGCATGGTCCATTTTTTTTTCCAGTGAGCAAGCAAAAGAAGCAAGAACAAGCATTTTATTTTATTTTTCTTTATTTCTTTTTGAATGGAAGAGGGAACGAACGAGAATTGAAGTATATGCTCAGATGCCTCAATTCAGGCAAAGGATATTGTTGAACCGTCTTCGGATCTTGAGCATCGAGAGCGCTCCTGATCTCAGCCAGTCTCTGTCGAGACATTTGCCAATGCAGACGCTGCGATGAAGCCCAGTAGTTTGCCGCCATGACGTGCACGTAAGAATAACCAGCGCAAGATGTGTAGGTTTTATTGTACGCACGCACTGCGACGGTGTTTTCTTCAGGACAATCGCTGTTGCTTTGCTTCGGTGTGCTGCTTGTTCCTACCGCGAGGAAATAATGACGGATCCAGTTTTAGTTTTAGTTTTTTTTTTGTTTTCTCCTTCGATTCCTCCCTCGCTAAGTACGTAAGTGATGGTTGAGTCGAGCCGAGTTGAGTTTTGAGAGCTGGGAAAGACGACTCAAAAGCGGCGAAGCTGTGTGTAAACGCTCATCGGGAAGCTCAGGATCCGGTTCTCCTTCACTCGCAAGGGCAGTGATCGAGATAGCAAGGCAAGGGCAGAATTGTTGATTGCGAATCAGTTGAGGCTCAAGCAAGCAAGCAAGCAAGCGAGGGAGGCTGTGTAGATTCTTGGACGGCAGGCGGGCGGAAGGGGCGGAGGTGTGACAGAAAGATTATCTGGTCCCGATTCTCGAAGGTCCGGTGGGACGAGGGGTGATCGGAGAAATCACTGGCTCTCGCCGCTTTTGAGGGTGGATCTTGGAACGCTTTGCCTCCGGTTTTGGCTGGTCCGTGGATGGGCCAGATGAGAGCCATCGTGTCCATCTCTGTCGCAACGGGGCTTGGCAAGTCCCAATAAAACAACATTGAATTTTAATTTACCGCCTTTGCCAAGCCTGACGGGAACCAATAGACTCGAATCACAGACAGCCCTGTGACCTCACTTCTGATTCACCCTCATCCCGGTTCATCCACCAATAAACACGTGGAGATTGGGACCCCCCTTCAGATGGAAAAAAAAAAAAAATCTTTTGAATTTCTCTCTTGTTTGTTTGCTTGGCTTTCCTAATCTCTTCGCAGAAGTTTCACGATAATTTAACGGTAACCGCAATAACTTACAGCCCCTCATTACTAGACCGGATAAGAAAGGAATAAAGGAGAGGAAGAAAAAAACGTTCCATACATGAACGAGCGGGAGAGCCAAAAGGCTCGCGATGAGCGCTTACTGAAGCTCTTCAAGAGCCTGGATACACGCAGTGAGGGTCATTTAGACCTAGAGGGATTGAGGCGGGGTCTCAGGAGGATCAACCATCGTGAGTTTAATCGCCTAGTTCCCCTTGACCATCCCCTTAACCACCTTTGAACGAGAGCCCCCACGGTATAAACGATCCATTTTCTGAATCATTGTCGGCTTGTGACAGCTCTGAAGGACGCGGAACACCTATTACACGATATCCTGGAAGCTGTCGATACATCTAAGGACGGCCTCATTCAGTATTCAGAATTCAAGCACTTCTTTGAGAGTGCTGATCGGGAATTATGGCGCATCTTCACTTCTGTCGACCTGGATAGGAATGGAAATATTGATAAAGCAGAACTACGAATCGCGCTTAGCTGTGCCGGCCTAGTGGTAGATACAAAACGGCTGCAGGAGTTCTTTGATTCGATGGATAGGAATAACGACGGTGTGATATGTTATGAGGAATGGAGGTATGATCGTGGGAATCTAACAAAACTATATGCTTTTCGCGGTAATTGGTATATCCAGAGTGATACTGACGAGCTCAAGAGATTTCCTCATGTTCATGCCACATGAGGCCTCCTTAAAAACGATTTACTCCTACTACCTTTCCACCGTGAACGTTAACCCGGAAGGTGATGTGAGTCTTAGTGATGAGATAAATCACTTAGGACTAGGTAAATCCGGTTTCGATTCTTCCGATCTTACCCTCAGTATCTCAGGTTACCCCATCACAGCCCCCGCATGTTTGGCCCGGTTTGTAGGCGCCTTCGGGAGGAATATACTGATGTCAATGATTGGGCAGGCTACTTCCTCGCAGGCGGTATTGCAGGCGCAATTTCAAGAACTGCCACGGCGCCATTTGATCGTATAAAGGTTTACTTGATTGCGCAGACTGGCAATTCAACAGCGAAGAAAGCGATCGAGGCTGTGACGCAAGGTGAAGCTGTCCAGGCTGCAAAAAAAGCTGCAGGACCCATCAAGGATTCTATCCGGGCTTTGTGGAGAGCGGGCGGAGTTAGGTCCTTCTTTGCGGGTGGGGCAGCACAACTCTAAAATTTGAGGGGATTTTCTAACGTGGGCAGGCAACGGATTGAACGTTGTAAAGATCCTGCCCGAGTCTGCAATCAAGTTTGGTTCGTTTGAGGTAGGCTCGCACTTTGCATAATCAACTAGACGCTTCGCTAACACGAACAAGGCTGCGAAACGAGCACTCAGTAGACTCGAGGGAACCAATGATGCATCAAATATATCACCAATTTCTAGATTCTTGGCCGGCGGTATCGGTGGTGTTGTCTCTCAGTATGCCAGCATCATCTCGAAGCTGAAATATCAACTTTAACTAATGGTCCAGATTTTCCATATATCCCATTGACACTCTGAAATTCCGAATGCAATGTGAATTGGTTGAAAACGGATCTACCGGGAATAAGCTTATTCTTGAGACATTCCGAAAGACCTGGACTAACGGCGGACCTCAAGCATTCTACAAAGGCCTTCCACTGGCTTTAATCGGGATATTCCCTTACTCGGCCATTGATCTAGGCACATTCGAGTATATGAAGAGGTCATACACGGCACGAAAAGCCAAAAAGTTAAATTGCGACGAGAAAGACGTGGAGGTGCCGAATTGGATGGTTCTAGGAATCGGTGCTACCAGTGGTAGCGTGGGGGCTACCATGGTATATCCCATTAATGTGTTAAGGACGAGACTGCAAGCGCAGGGGACAGCGCAACACCCACAGACATACACCGGTATGTGGGACGTTGCGGTAAAGACATATAGCGCGGAGGGCTTCCGGGGGATGTTCAGGGGTCTCACTCCGAATTTGCTGAAAGTCGTACCTGCAGTTTCAATTGTAAGATTTTCATTTTCCCTATCCACCGCAATTTCGATGCTGCCATTTCATTAACACGTTCTCAGTCCTACCTTGTTTACGAAAACTCGAAAAAGACCATGGGTTTGGGATAGGGATCTGCGATACGGTACATAGATGTTTGTGATCTCCTTCGATATCAGTCGCAGTGCACACATTATAGAGGCGTCACAGCCGGATGTTTTTTTCCCCCTGTTTGACAATTCATTTTTTCCATTTTCCTCAATTGGCCTAGGGTTCCCAAGATAAACGGTGTTTTTATTTTTATTTTTATGCATATAATTTCTTTTCTTCACTGTTTGCACGGCCAACTCCATTGAATTTTGCTATTGCTCAAGGACCATTTTTGTTTTAGTGGTTGTCTCTTCTATTGACAATTCAAGGCAAATCGAGCCCGCTTCCACTGTTCTGATAGCAGTAGATCTGGTCCCTCCGCCACGCCTAATACCAGCCCCATCACTACCCTGCCCTTCGGCGGGAACCCAGACTTCGGCGTACTTTTCGGATGTCAGTAAGAGGAGAGAAAAAAAAAGAAAAAGTACGACAAAAAAAAATTTGCCACCGATGGTGGGGGAGGAGGGCGGAGGGGGGGGGTCCCACATTTATCGGCGCTCCCGGCTCTTTCATCTCTACCGCCACAGTGTACGTGCAGTCTTCAGGTAACCTACCCAGGTCTGGAGCAGCGATGGAAAGCTTCATCAGACAGGCCCTAAACTGTGCCTCCAACCCCGCAATCGTAATTTCGTCCAACCTCTTCCTTTCCCCTCCTGCTTCCCCTCCTCTCCCTCCAACCTCTGCCAACTGCTGCAGGAGCAGATCATTATACCCACCCTCAAACGGAACATTCGGGAACGCGCTAAGGTCGAAAACGTATCTCTCCAACGGAACATTTCTCGGGGAAATTAGAATTAGGCTGACTTTTGATACATTGCCCTAATTCCCCCTCCACCAATAAGCCCACTTGCTGGGAACCCGAGTAAATTCAAATCCAACCTTACCTTCGCAATCTCTCCAGCAACAGCCCCAACCGCATCCGCAATCCACTTACAAACGCGCTCGTGGCGGGACTGGTACACGGGGAAGCTGTACTTGCGCGCTTTGATGTAGAGTTCGGATGGGTAGATGTTGCGGTGGTAGAGGATCGTGTGGATGCAGACTGTTAGGAAGTCTGTCAGGGTCGAGAGGAGATCTGGATATGAAGAGATTACAGATCTGCCCTCGGTTAGCTTTGGGAGGGGTTCCATGGTGTGTCTGCTTTGTGCGGGATATGGTGGTGGATGCGGGAGGGAGGAGCGGAGAGCGACTTTGGCTTTTGCTCTGGGCTTTGTCACAGGGCAGGAAGACGCGACGTGACGTGCTTCTGGGCGTGTTGCGTGGGTGGGCGGTTAATTGGTTTACCAAGAGGGTGGGTTTTGTTTTTGCATGCGCGGTATGAACTACAGTACCAGTACTTGTAACTTGCCATACTCCTACCGGTACCGGCACAGTATGAGCAGATGGATTTTGCTGGTTTGGCGCACTGGAGCAGGGGGTAACGAAAGGGGAACGGCTCGCTAGCCCAGCCAGCGGCCCAACAGTGGTACGGAGATTTCGCAACCATGGTCCATTCAGGTCGCCACCTATATAAGTTTCCCTTCCCACCACATGAAAACTACTTATCATACTTTTTTTCCAATTCTGCTCTGACAGATAGCCCAGGCTTCCGGCTTTATATTCCACCTTAAATATTTACTTCGGCACCATTTGCTGTCTTTTGGTGAAGATGAGGCACTTTCTACAAGTAGGCGGGTAGACACCCGCGTGAGGAGACAAAATCTCCGGGTATGATACCTCACTAAACTCTTTACAGAGGCCTAGTCCCCGTGCGCCGAGCCAGCTTAATCGACCTACTACTTATACTCGTACTCGAGTACAGTACTCGAGTAGTGGTATCCTATGGGTGCCAGTGCCGGTACAAGTACTACAATATAATCTGTACCCGAGTACCGCACCGGTTTGCAATGGAAGAAACAAGGGAATCGGGTTAGCTTGCCTTTAGAAAACATTTACATTCACCCACCGATTGTCAGACTACTCGTACATGTAGGCTATCATCTTCATACCTCCTAAAACAGATACCACCTTCGAAAGAATTCCAGAAGACGGATGGAAACCAATTTTCCGGCTAAAGAGGTACTTGTATGATTTGGAATGATGCATTACCGTACATTACATGACATTTCCCCTCTTCTCCTTTCTCCTCACCACACACCCTCATCGCATCCATTCCAATCGTTCCCCACGATATGCAGAGGAGAGTATGCCCCCCACACCCAACCACTCGAGTTCCGTTCCGACCTCGTCAATTCTTCCTTCCTTCCTTCCCTTCTTCCCTTCTCCCCTCCTTCTCTTCCAGCAACGAACGAGTGTCCCATCCACACCCTATTCCCGTATCACCGTACCGGCACAGTGCTCGCTCGCCAAAACCTCCCTTTCTCCCCTCAGTCTGTAATATTCATTTACTTACCAGTATTTTCGCCCGAGACACTGAATGTCGTATTTCCCTATTTTTATTTTCACTCTTCTTTTCCCACCGTCGGGTAAGTATCGGATAGGTTTTGGTGCCGGCACTGGTGTGCACTGTCCTGGTCCGTGTACAAGTAGATGTATCATAATAATATTATCATATTGTACCGTAGTATGATACCGGCACTTTGCCCTGGCACAGTGTACTCGTACGGTACCGCATTTGCTCACGGGCCCTACGCTTATTTATCCATTGTATCTATCATACCTCTCGGTTATCAACTTATCATAATGGAGGACTTCCCTAGGAATCTGGGCCAGGGTCTAGAAGGTCGGCCTCCGAACTCTAAATTTTCTGAAATCTGGGCTGCCCCCCTTTCCCCGGCCACGATTCTCGACGCATTGGGCCTTGTTTCTCAATTCACGAAATGGAGGGCAGACAGGTTACTTGGAGGCACAATCTCGCGAAAAATAATTTCCTGCTTGCATTTATGATATTAGCTTTCATATGTACCTTCATTTTACTCCAACGATCATAATCTAGAAATTTAGGGAACTGTTTTTTCCCAAGAGAATAGCGCGTGATCTAGATTTTCCCTAGATCGCTGGTGGAAGTCCTCCTTTCATCACCATCATCGCCATCATCATTAGGCAGATTTTGTGACCTTGTCCTCGAGCACACTTGGCAGTTGTGTGCGCGCGCGCGCGCGTGTGTGTGGTGGGGGGGGACCTAGGCCCTGGTTACGGGAGTTTACCCGTTGGGTGAGATAATTATACTCTAGTATCATACCTACTTGCACAGCAGATGGGCGGGGCAATCCACCTGATGGTGGCAGATGAAGTCATATCATGCTGGTATGGTCGGTTTCAAGAAGAGTGCCGTAGACTACCGTAGACCAGACTGCTCGTAGACTATGGTGCTTATGTACAAGTATAGTGGTAGGGGTGGGGGCACCGGCGGGCTGACCGTGAGTGCGGTACGGTAGTTGTAACTGACTGATCCGAAGTTTGGTTCGGGCTGGTGGGATTGAAAATGGGCAGGGTAGGAGGCAGGCAGGCAGGCAGCGCAAATAATTTTTGGAAGCGGAGAAACGTTTCCCCGGCATTAGATTGATGGGGAGAGGAGGAGCTAGACCGGGGCGGATTGGGTTGGTATTCAGTAAGCTGTGCTGTGGGGGAAGCGCCGTTTATATCGCCGACAGTAGTATGATATTAGTCCTATATCATATAGTATGTGTTGTGTCAGTAGTTAAGATGCGGGCCCCATCACGGGGGATCACTCGGTATTAAGCGTTCCGGGGTCCCGAAAACAATTAGGGTGGAGCTCGGGAATCTTGATTGCGATATATAGGCTTGGGATTAATTAGTTGCGATGCCGCTTAGCTGTCTTTCGGGTACCTATCCTTTTCCGACCACCTATTGCCGAGCTCTACCATACTCATGTACGCGGGTAGCCTCCTAAGGCGGTGGGCAGCCTCGCGCGACTCACTTATACCGTGGACCCCGAAAGGGTCCTCTGAAAATCCGAATGTTGCGTGCAAACAAACAAACATCGGGCCGGGCCGGGATTGAATTGACAGTAGCGATCCAGCAACCAAGCGTCGGCACCGAGAAGCCGCCGGGGAAAAAGTTCCCCTCCCTTTGATGTGTTATCCTCCGCACAGTTAAACGGTCAACAAACCTTGCCCGCGCTGGCCCTGCGGCCGGTTTAGAGAGCTTCGCAGTCTTTGTCTTGGCATGGCGGAGGAGGGGCGTTGTTGTCGCGTCGGTTTTCTTTTTTTTTTTGGGCTGCCCCCGCACCGCATGCGGGTAAGCGTGTCTTGTTCCCTACCTCACTTACTCGACCCTGACCTGTTGGTTAACGACAATTTTTTTATCAACCCGCAATATTATTCCGCTGTACCCTGATAACGTAGATATCACTTCTTCCCTCTCTTCTCTTCTCTTCTCTTCTCCCTCCTCCCCTTCTTACTCGATCAACCTTTACAGCTTTTCGTCCTTCGTTTTTTCTTTTCATTTTTCCTTATCAATTGCTCCTTGCTACCCTTGTTAGACTATACCTTAGTTTGTTGAATCTCGATAGTAAACGGACGATCCTCCCACCACACACTTCTATCGACGTGCTTATCATGGAGCAAGAGTAAGCTTTTATTTTATGTGTGATTTTTTTTTTTTGGTTATTTCACGGTCGAGGCGGGCTAACACGTGATTGTAGGATCCTCCATTTGTTGGGTGAGACTTTGTCCGCACAGGAGGGACCTAGAAGGAACGCCGAAGCTCAGATCAATAATTTATACGGGAATGACGGTTTGTCTTTTTCCTCCGCTGTGGTTTGGAAGGCGGGGAGCTTTTTTTTTTAATCTGGGGATTTTATATGTGACTGATGTGCTATTTTCCCGAGTCTCTAGCGCTTCCCCTGGCTTTGATCCAAGTTGCGTCCACCGCTCACCTTAATATAACTGTCCGTCAATCAGCCTTGCTGGTCCTGAAGAGATATGTCCAGCATTGTTGGAGTGATGGGTTCGAAGAATTTACGGGACCATTAGCAAGCGATGGGATTAAAGACCGATTGAGGGACCCTCTTCTTGGCTTAGTTACGGACGAGCAGAGGAAGATTAGGTTTGCTGCCTCGTCGATTGTTAGCAAAATTGCTGGTGCAGGTTAGTTTAACTTGGGTGGATTGGGGGCGGGGGTCAATTGACTGGGTTGTGGTAGATTTCCCCGAACGCTGGCCGAATCTCCTACAGGGCCTACTGAATGTTATCAATACGAAGACCAGTACCGAACACCAGGTACATGGTGCCTTGCGTGTGCTCGCCGGTAAGCCTGGATATTTGGTACTGGATATATCGGGACTAATGAGTGCTCGTTAGACTTGGTCGATGATGGGTTTAGCGATGAGCAATTTTTTGCGGCAGCAGTGCAGATAGTTGCTGTAGCCTATGGCGTGGCTGATAGTGAGGATGTAAGCTTCGTAGAGCTCTCAATTGTATTGTATGAAGCTAACCACCCCCAAAGAGGGATTATACCATCCGGGCGCTTTCGGTGCTCATCTTTTATTCATGCATGGAAACTCTCGAGATGGTGAAGGATGATCATTCGGTAGAAGTCAATGCATTCGCCATGGATAGGTTGAACGAGTGGTTTCCATTTTTCATCCGTGTAATGAGCAAACCACTCCCGGATAGCACTGATCCCACCTATGAGGGTTCTGTGACACTAAATATCCAAGTGATTCGGGTAAGGCAGCCTACTTTCTTGCCTGTAATTGAAAATTTTATTAACAATGCATCCAGACTGTTATGCAAGTCCGGAAAGTGTTCCCATCACTATTCGCCCCATATCTTCGCGAAGTTTTCCGAGTGACATGGAGCGGCTTGAATATGGTCAAAGATCGATATGTCCATGATTTCATCACCAAAGATTCTCAGGGGAAGCTTATAAATAGTGACGGGCTGCCTCGCACTCTCGACCTGCTTGTTTTAGAGCAACTGGATTTCATTCAAACTTGCTTGAAGAGCAAGCCACTGAGAGATGAGCTACTACAGGCAAGCAGGGGCGCTGGGGTTGATGCCCCCTTGACACAAATGGTCATGGCTACTATGGCTTTGGGCCAAGTCGCAAAGGAGGATGAAGGCTTGTGGGAAGTAGATTTGAATATCTTTTTGTGCGAGGAGAGCGCAATTTCTGCCAACTATACGCCAAGGACTGCCTCAGGGGACCTAATTCTTGTAAGAACCCTATAGAAAGGTTTATCCGCACTTTCTAACTTTAGCAGAAACTTGGAGAATGGTTCCAGACTGAGACTGAAGAAGCTTTGTGGGCTCACACGGAGCAGATTTTTGACTCAGGAGTAGGAAGGTTGGCAAATCTGGTGTCTCGATAATTTATTTATATACTAATATCTAGGTAGCCGTCAAATGAAGGAAGCGGCTTTGTTTGCTTGGGATCAGTTGTTGACTGAATTCGCTGAGATTGGTCTTAAGATCAACTCTGGTACTGCCGCAAATTTGCTGAGTTATGTAGCTGCCGCGATCAGTACTGAGGGCGAAGGTAATATTGGTTTGGATTTTTTATATCAAGGAGCTTAGCACTAACCCTATATAGAAAATCAACTCCTCCGTGCGAGAGGCTACTTCTTAGCAGGCACACTTACAAAGTCGAACTTCGAAACTGTGGGTTTACAGGTCGCAGAACTTATTACGCAAACATTGCGTGGCGCAGCGAATGATCCTTCGAGTATTGTAAAAATATCTTGTATCAAAGTTTTCCAAAAGTGAGTCGAGTGCTTGTTTTCTCTGATTTGCTTTGCTGATACTGTATAGGTATTGTGAGACTGCTCCTTCGGAGATAGTGAAACCGTGTCAACCTGAGATCATATCGGCTATCCGTTCCTTCCTTGCTACAAAGGAGAAGGATGATGCCGAGGATAGTCAGGATGTCCTGGGAGAGTTGCTCGAGACCATGCGTGTTGCTGTTGGACTGGACTATTCGGCTGTGTTGAACCCGAATCTCCAGATTATAGACTTGGTTTTTGCTATCGCACAGAATGGTCCCCGTAGTCCTCACCTGGGCAGCTTGATTCACGAGATAATCGCAGATGTGACCGAGGAATTGTTTAGCTCTTTTGTGCGGTTATGCAGCCAAATTCTGCCTCTTATATCAACGTCTTTGGCTATACAACCAGATGGGAAGGAACATCCCCTTATGAATGTAAGCGCGCTTGTTTGGAAATTGGCTTCCGGTTTGGAGATTTACCTAACCTTTTTTTATATTATAGCTTGCTGCAGATATTCTCGCTGTTTTGGTTCACAATGGTTCGGAACCTCTCCCTAATGGGTTTGTTGTAGCAACTGTACCACACCTTGCAAGGATTCTCCTCCATAGTGAGGACACCGAAGTGCTGCAAGCTGGATGCGAGGCTTTTAAGGAGATCGTTAAGCATGACATTAAGCAGTTTCTTGAATGGCATGACGGGAATGGGAAATCTGCGCTCGAGGTTTCCCTCATTATAATCGACAGATTGCTGAGACCAGAAATTGCTGAGAGTTCTGCTCTTGAAGTTGGAGGACTGGCAGCGGAGATCGTGGAAAAGGTATTTCATGTCTCATCATCTATTCTTACCCGGATATCAATTAACCGTTTAGGCTGGTGATCATCTTGGTCCATATCTCCCCGAGCTACTTGGTGCGGTTGCACGCCGTCTAGCTACTGCGAAAACCCCATCTTTCATCCAGGTTTGTCCAAGCCTCGTGAATCATTCAGAATGGTTAATTAACGGGGGTTTCAGAGCTTGATTTTAGTATTTGCACGTCTCGTTCTTAAGCAGGCAAAAGATGTGGTGGAATTCCTCGCAGGGCTCTCTATTGGAGATAGCAACGGGCTGCAGGTCGTCATCAATGCATGGCTCGCCAATTCCAGTATCTTTAGTGGATATGAAGAGATTCGCCAAAAGTAAGTTCAACGTACATAACTCTTGTTGATATTGGGAATTGACGAGTGGATAGTGTTTTCGCCTTGTGCCAACTTTACCGGTTGGAGGACCCAAGGCTCTCACAGATTATGGTTCAGGGTGATTTGATCGTACCGGAGAGCAATCGTATTATGACCAGATCAAAGGCCAAACAAAGTCGGGATTTGGATCTCCAGTCTCGATCTGTTTTTTTTTTTGGTGGATGAACTATAGCTGACTTACTTTTTCAATTTCTAGCACCCGATCAGTACACTAGCGTCCCAGTGCCCGTCAAAATCATCAAACTCTTGATACTAGAATTAGGATCGGGAGGTGGCGATCCTGGTGCTTCTTTCAGCGGAGGCGCGCTTGACGATGAGGAAGTGAGCGATGATGGCGAGTGGGAGGATGAGCCGTCCGTGCTGGGGATGGCTGGGATGACGAGGGAGGGTCAGTATAGACTTGAGTTTACGGCCGATCCTTGGATTCTTGGATTTTGCTAACATTGTTAAAGAGTTGCTCGCTCTGGGTGGCTCTGGGCGCCAGTCAAGGCAAGCGGACGATATTACTTATGTAAGGCAACTGCCCATTGATCTGGGGTGTCCTTTGTTTACTAATTGTTTAGACATACTTGATCGGTTTCTTCCATGAGGTATCCACTCAAAACATTGGAGGCTTTCAGAATGTATTCTCTGCCTTGAAACCCGAAGAGCAGAAGCAGTTGTCTCAGTTGGGTTCACCCCAAAGACAATAATTCCCCTCCAGATTAATCCCTGGGTCGGCGTCTTTGTTCTGTACATTGGGCGCATACGCCTATAGAATGGTTGAATGAACTGGAAATAATCCATGCGTTTTCTTTCTCGTGACAATTTACATTGCACCAGAGTTGCAATCCCTCTACAAAACAAGGCACAGCACGGCACCGTAGTAAAAGGAATGTTGCTTGTTCTCCGCATTGGAATGGCATGGCATGATCTGTCCTTCGAGACCACCCCAACATTTCCGCCTTTCTACGGCAAACACCCGTATCGTACTCTAATAATCTGTATGTTCTTGCAGAAAATATCCCCGATCACCTGAGCGCATGCATCGCCGTTATGGGGGAACAAAGAGATGCAGTCCAGCGAAATACACCACCAGTAATTATGTAATAAGCTATGTGTGGGAGTACAAGGCGCGGCAGCCGTTATACCAACAGGTACCGGCAGCCCATGCCCTTCGGGAGTTGGATTGTTTTCCCAATCCATCCCTCTATTCAGTTCTATCGATACCAGTACAATCCAATCCAATCCGGTGTTCGTATGATGAATAGTAACAATAAAACCCCCATCCAATCCTGTGCTTCGATCGATCCATTTATTCATTCAGCTAGCCCAGCACCGATAACTTGCCATACGAACCCCATTTCCGGACACCCATCGCGCGCGCGCTACCGGTGCGGGGCACCACGGTACGGTAGTCTACCGTAACAAAATGTCTTGGAAGATCCCCACTTCTCACCTTGCGGCACAGTACGAGTAGAGTACGGTAGACTTCCGTACGGCATCATACCAGTACTCGAGTACCGCGTTTAACCTACGATACCCAAGCTCTGTTACCCCACAGCTCGGCTTCCCCCCCTCCTTCCTTCCTTCCTCACTCCCGTGCATTATTATTGCTCACCTTTTCTTATGATACTTGTACAGTGTGCATGTAATCACTACAAATCACTCGCTGCGCCAGCTTACTCACCCATGGAGGAGCTCTGCGGTTGCTTGAATTGTGGTTAGGTAAGTGAGACATTGTCCTTCTATATACTCGGGTATATCATGAATTCATGGTACGGAGCAAGGATCTGAGGTTAAACACGGTAGTAGTGGTACGGTGCTCGTGAGCTGTGTACAAGTACCATAATCCTGTCCAAATCAGAGGTATTGAATTCAACAAACCAGCTTATCTCCTGGACTGCTGAAATCATGGAAAATGTTGTGCCGGCCCTAAAACTGTCTCAGACAGTGTTTAAGACATGATTAGTCAGTCAAGTAAAGACGTCAAGGGATGGGGAAGCTGAGAGCCTGAGGTATTAGCAACTAAAAAATCAATCAAAGATGCCTTCACGAAAGCCTCTCCAAGCACGGTCGAATAATGCGGTTTCAGTCTCAGGTTCTTTACGGCAACGGAAGACACTCAAGCGGCCCTGTACAGGTGTCGATGGCCAGTATCCAAACACCACCGCAAGAGATGAAGTGGACAAGCAATACACTACGAAGCCAGAAATACCCGAGACATTTATCCCCCTAGATCATAGGTTTCCAGCTCATGATCCAAAGCCCAGGCTTATACGTGGTTCTTGTACGGCATATGATTTCTTTTCTGAGTTCTGGGATGCGGAGGTTTTTTCGATCTTAGTTGTAAATACGAATGAATATGCAGCTAAGCTACGTGGACCAGCACCCCCCCCTGGGCTATTTTCTCTACGCCCATGGAGGCCCGTAACCATTGCTGAAATGAAGAAATTTATTGCCCAGCTGATTTTCATGGGCCTCCATGGGTCAAGAAATATGGTGGAATATTGGCGACGGGTTCGGCGGTACGGAAGAATTTGGAGAGTTGAGAATATGCTCCCACTACAACGGTTTCGGCAAATCAAGCGCTACCTTCATGTTGAACCTGTGCAGGTAGAAGGAAGAGGTGATTGTGAGTGGTGGAAGAAGATCGAACCTTTGCACTTGCTTCTTCAGCAGTGCTTCCAGCAGGCCTTGATCCCTGGGTCAAATCTCAGCTTGGATGAGATGATGGTTCGCTTCGGGGGACGTAGTAAACATACCTACCGCATGCCGAATAAACCAATCACAGAGGGCTATCGGATTTTTGCACTCTGCTGGCAAGGGTATACGTGGAATTGGCTTTATACATCTTGTGTTTCTGGAATTCAAGTACCCGATCAAGAGCCTTACCAAGGTTCTATCCACCTTACTCCAACCTCAATTGCTATTGTTCAAATAGCACAATGCCTCCCATATCTCAATCACCAGTTCAATATTTACATGGACAATTACTTCACCAATATTGCGCTTTTCCAAGTCCTTCGGCAGTTAGGAATTGGAGCTTGTGGAACAGCCCGACAAAATAGGAATGCCTTTCCCCCGGACCTCCATAATTCCTTTCCTGGACTGCCATGGGGCCACTTATATGGTGTGCAAGTGGGCTCAATTGCCACTCCTGTTCTTGCACTGCAGTGGGAGGATAGTGGATCAGTACATCTGCTTTCCACCATACACAATATTACCGACTACGTTACCCGCGAAAGAAAAAAACTCCGCAGTACCAGCACAAATGCAGCTACCACTCGACGCCCTTTTACCTCCAACAAGAGTCGGGGAATGATTTCAATTCCAGTGATTATTGACGACTATAATCACAACATGAATGGAGTTGATCTTGCTGATCAACTCCGTGCCTCCTATCCCACCCAATTGATTGCTCATCGCAACTGGCTTCCTTTATTTTTTTGGATATTAGATACTTCTATTATTAACTCTTTTATTTTGTATTGACTCTCATATCCAAATGCCAAACACCGCCAATTTCGTCTTGATCTTGTTACAGCTTTACTTAAAGATAAAATAGACGTCAAACCCCACATTCGAACTACATATACTAAGAAAACCTCGGTACAGTACCGTACTAAATACCATACAAACTTGCCTCCTCTGGCTCCTGGGCCTCATACACTCATTCATCTACCACCAGGGAAGCGTTCACGTTGTACTTTTTGTCGTTTTTCTGAAAAAAAAATACCGCCATACACGCTGGACCTGTTCTTCCTGTTCTGTTGGCCTTTGTAAGATTCATTGTTCGATAAATATCATGCACAATAGTTTGCTTGTTCTCCTATTGCTAGCTTTTTCTTGCTCTACATGCTCGTTCAGCTTTCAGAATCTTGCGTTTGATATTCCTTAGTAGCAATTTCTATTATTAAGTATGTCTTAGTCACTGGGCTTGGCGGCACAACATTTTCCACAGTTTCAACAGTCCAGGAGATACTCGAGTTACTTGTAATTATCTGTCGTTGCACATGACCTTGATTGGAACGCATACGGTACTTTTTTCCCACATTCCAAAATGACCTTTCCAACAGAAGGTCACCCCCCCCCTCCTCCTCCGTACTAGTACCGTGAATTCATGATATACCCGAGTACCGTGCCTACCTACCGTAAGATTTACCTACTAGGGGGGGGTGGGTATGTTGTATATATTCGGTTCAGGGCTGCGCATGACTATTTTTTTGACTTCCGGTTTTGGTTTTGGTTTCTGTGTGTGCTGGCTGGGGGGGGGGGTCTATGCGTTGCCCTTACAAGTACCTAGGAAGAAGTATCATACCTGAACATTAGGGGTAGAGCAGGAGAGTAAGAGCTGGGTTGAGGCAGGGTTTGGGCAGGGGGGTACAGGGGGATTTTATTTGGGATTGAAATGCCAAACAAACTTTTATAAAGGAAATAAAGATAGTTAGATATATTAAATATTACAGATTATAGAAGTAGATATAAAAATACAAAAAAAATAAAAAATCACCAGCGTGTATGCCCTTCCTGTGTCCAAATAACAGCATCGATTCGTTGAGCATGGAATCTATAAATCCCAGGATATCTGCTTCTACTAGGATATTCCACTTATTTCGAATGGCCTTAGCCACTTCAACCTTTCCCTTCGGCTGGGAGGAACATTGGTTGAGACTCTCCTTGAGGAGATACCAAACATTTTCGATAGGGTTAAGGTCGAGGAAGGATGGTGGCCACTGTATAGTTAGCATCTTGTAGTGTTGTCAAGTAGACTGGATGTAGTGAGCACAACGTGTAGAGGCCCTATCCTCCGTAATCTAAAGGGAATAGTCATGCCGTTGGCTTTCACTATACTACCAGGGCCAGAGGATGGAGGTCAAGACATTAGTACAATAATTGAGCATAGTTATTGTACTCTAATTGTCTCGATCCCAGAGGACTAATAGTACCTTTCATCTACCAAGAATCCCTCTCCATATCATAATGGAGTCTTTTTTGGGAAACTTGGGGACAAGGTAACTATCTTCATACTCCTCCCCTGGTTGCTGAGTTATCTAGGTTTTCCCATAAGTACCTGAGAGCTAGATTGTTAGGCATAGTATACGGCCAAACATGGTTATAATATCATATAACTGGCTACAGAGGTCAGGTAACTTGAAATGGTTGCGGCAAAGCTATATAGGAATTAAGACAATTTCTAATTCAAAACTCCCTGACTACAAATCATGCAGACTACCCATAATAGTGACTTACTGACTAAGGGATTTTCTATCAATATGATAGAACACATTCAGCACTATTAAGAAACTTCAGAAGCTACCAATACCTGTTCAAGACTAGGTGTATGTCAGACAGCTCTAATAAGAGTCCCTTCAAGTTGTAGAGGCAGGAGGTCTGAGGAAAATCATACTTAAATTGGAATACTGGAAATGCATGAGTCTTTCTATGATGCTAGTGTGTCAAGATTCATGCAAGCATATATTGTGTATGTACCAGTTCCTGACAATGAACTTAGCTAGTTCTTGATCAGAAGGGACGATTGGAATGATAGTCATTTGGACTACATTCACATACTTAGTCCATTAAAGCCTAGAGATCATGAAGAGATTATTAGGAGATAGGACACTATTCTCACAAGATAAATATCTCGTCTCATTAAATATTGAAGTAGTATGTAGACTTTCAAGGTTAAACAGTGTTCACATTTAATAGAAACTAAAGTTAAAAGCTCCTTGGTACAAATTAGTATAGGAAAACTAGTAAGTACCAGTAAATTTGTATAAATAGGCTTAAGGTCTTCAGGTTAGTTAGAACGACAAGCAACGGAGAAGAGACCTTAATAATATAATAAGTTTACAAACCTAAATCTTTGCTTCACTACTACTTTACAAGTCTTTCGAGACAATCTCCAATCTTAAGATTCAGGCTCTAGTCTGACCGATAAGATTATTCTTGGCTACTACCTAACACAGATGTAACAATTATCTGTTCAAATGACCTAGCACCAATCCTCAAGCTTCAAAGTCTAGTATTGATGAGCTTGAATGAACTCAAGTAGGAGGGGCTTCTTCTGCTCATCAAGGAGGAGTTTTTTCTGGACAACCTGCTGTGCATATTCCTCCTTTTTAAAGGCTGTAACCAATGTTTAGTCACAGGCCTGAACTCTGCAAAGTGCTGCCATCTCAGTAAAGGGCATTTGACGATGTATGGTACTCATTGTTGCTATTGCAACTAATATTTGCCGTGTAGAAATATCAATTGAAAATGGCTGTTCCTTCCTCTTCCATGACGTTGCAGGAACGTTCCAGATATTATAGACTGTACCTAAACTCAGGTTTTGGTCCTCAGCAATTTGACACAATGTCCATTTAGCAGAAAAGTGGAGAGCCTGGACATGACACCTCCTTTTATAAGGGATATCTTTACTGTGAATGACTAAAATATAGGTCTCTGTAATGGTAAGTAGTTGCTATCCCTTCTGAATAACTTAACTTACCTTTAGCAGTTGGTATTTTTACTTTTTGTAAGGTTTAATAAAATTTTAGCAATGGAAAAATGGAGTGGAATGCTAAATCTCATTTCTTTTTATTTTTTCTATAATATAGTATGCTAATTATACTATCTACAGGGATTTTTTTATATACTTAGCAGTGGTGTCCAAATACAACCATACTGACCCCTGTGTTTAGGTACTTCATCCTAAGTAACTGTACAGCTGGTGTTATGAGTAAGTAAAGGTATGGTTGCATGTTGGCTAAAATGAATGTGGACTAATAGTGTTTTACAATGTATAGTGTGTACACTTCAAAATGCATGATACACTAGGTTGAATTGTGGTTGTTATCATATATTTAGCTGTAGAAAATAATTGCCAAGATCAGATTATGTAATCAGATAGTTGAAAAAAATCTGGGTTTTATACAATCATACTAGTACCATACTAAGGAGTTTGTTTCATTAATATCATCTTTGATATATTATAGTTATTTCATTAGGAGTAAAATAAACTACATTATTGTATAGTTTGGTAATAAAGTCATTCTTAATAGCTACCTTTTCATCAAAAACTCTGCTTTTTACGGTAGCATAGTAGTAATTCTGCCAAATGTGGTAGAAGTAGTTCAATTCTTCCCAAAATAGTGACCTTTAGGTATTCCAATTTTGAGATTTTAATTCTGAAGCTTATAGTTTGATATTGTGTGAATTGTAGTAATGTGAAAGTAGTGATTCTGGGAACAAGTCTCGTTTTATATGAGAGTCCATATAAATTCTTGGTAGTTAGGTTGGTAGATTTTAGAATAGGTTATGCCAAGTACTAAGAACTGCTCGTAGAACAGATAACTTTATTATAGAAATATAAATTTCAGAGTTCCTAGGTTGTCAACTATTTATTGGAATACGATATTTTATTTGAATTGATTAAGAGATGAGAATGTGATTTGCAATTTTCACTACCTTGAATTTAGATCATTTTGGTACTATTTAGTCATACTTGGACCCACTAACCATGATGTTAGTCTGTTAGGCGGTAGCCGAGGTCAATCTTATCGGTCAGACTAGGGCCTGAATCTTTAATCGGAGATTGTCTAGGAAGACTCGTAATGTAGTAAGGAATAAAAGAATAAAGATTCGTAATTGTAAACTTATTATATTGTTAAGGTCTCTTCTCCGTTGCTTGATTCCTCTAACTAACCCAGAGACCTTAAGCCTATTTATACTAATTTGCCGGTACTTAGTATTCCTATACTAACTTGTACCAAGGAGCTTTTAACTTTAGTTTCTAGTAAGTGCGAACACCGTTTGACCCTGAAAGTTCATACACCACTTCAACCTTAATTGAGACGAGATATTTATCTTGAGAGGATAGTGTCCTATCTCCCAATGATCTCTTTCCGATCTTTAGGCTTGAATGGACTAAGCATGTAAATGTAGTCCGAATGGCTATCATTCCAATCGCCCCTTCTGATCAAGAACTAGCTAAGTTCTTTGTCAGGAACTGGTGCATAATTAATATATGCATGCATGAGTCTCGACACGCTAGTATTATAGACAGACTCAAGCATCTCCAGTCTTCCAATCCAAGTGTGGTTCCCCTCGGACCTCCTGCCTCTAAGAGGGACTCCTATTGGAGTCGTCCGACATACACCTAATCTTGAACGGGTATAACTTGTGATGTAGTCTGATAGCGTCGGAGGTCTGTATCTAATTGATGGATAACCCCTCGGTCGGCTATTCACTAATGCGAGTGGTCTTTATATGGCTTTGCGGTCAGGGAGATATAATTTAGAAATTATTATTTTAATTCCGATATAGCTTTGCCGCAACCATCTTATCGGGTCACTTGACCTCTATGGTCAAAAACATGACATTACCACTATGCTAGGTCTTATATGCCTAACATAGTCCAAGGACTATAATATTATAATTAGACTTACTAATATGATAATAAGTTGATTTTTTGGTCAAAATATAGATGTAGGATATATATTGAATAGTAGCTTATGTCTTGATTTGCAAAACCTACTTTTATCACATAAAGGGTTTGATTACTTGATATTTCAAAGAATAGTTAATGTAATACTTTTCAGACTATTATATTGAAAATTCAAGATTTCAAATCTAGTTGTATCATCAATGAAGCTTAAAGTAGTAAAAAAACAAAAAACACACCTAGACGTTATTCTCTGTCTTTTGCTTTTTATGACCTGGGTTGTTTTTCTTAGATTACAAGATTGGTTGTTAACATAACAGAATTGAAAACTATCTAATATGTAGTGTACATCTTAAAGTACTACACATATTATATTATGAAACAATACAAGCTGTTGAGTATTTACAAGTAACTTGAATATTATTATGTTGAAATCATAATAATATTATGCTGTAGAAATTAGATATTTTTGAAAATAAATCTTTATTTTTATTAAAAAAAATAAAAATAAAAATACTAATTAATATTAGTTACATGACAGTATGAGTGGTACTTTCTGCTTCCCCAATTTTCATACTCAGGTGAATATAAATATAGAGATAGCACAAAATATATTATTAAAAGACAAGGGCAAGTGATACATTCAAGCTATGATACGGGACAACTTGAACTGCGGTAATAGTATGTCATACTTCCATACTATAAAATGGATTTGGTGCATACATAAAGCATTTCATCTTGAAACGCCGTTGGTCCACGTTTTGGCTGGCACGCATCGTACCGTCCCGTTGGTGTAGTGTATGATGTTGCGCAGCAGCGCAGGACAAGGTTGCAGGGTACAGTGAATGGGGGGCCTATGATACAATGACATATGAGGGGGAGGGGGAGAGAGAGGATTGGGGTTTGATATTATTTCGGTTCTATTTTATCAAGTTTGTATATTAGGCGTCTGACTTCTCCTCCCCCGCCCTTCTATAACACAACTTCATCCATAAGTTTTGGTCTTTTGCTTGCGCGCACGTACATACCTACGATAGAGCAGAGTGCGAACCTACCTAACTAACCTACACTCATTACCCACCTACCTATCGTACCTACCATCTAACTTGGGCCAAACGTACGTGTACGTACGCCTTTCTTCTTCTCCCTCCCCCCCTCTCACGACAAATTCCAATTTGATATCAAACACAAACCTCTCCTTCTCTTCCCTCCCCCCCTCCATTCCAACGAAGCTCACAACAATTCTCAAAAAGAAAAGACAAAAAAAGCAAAAGAGCAATAATGGAACCCCTCCTAACTCCCTACCCCATAATCTCCCGCCTCTCAACACACATATCCCAAGACGACCTAATCAACCTCTCCCTGACCTCGCAAAGCGCGCAGTACAGCCTCTTCACGGCGTCCAGAGCGCACTGGAGAAACCTGTACTCGAAGACGGTGCCCGTGTCCTGTAGCTTCGCTACCTCGCAAACGGGTTACCACCGCTTCTCTGTCGCGCTGAAGGAATTACAGGTGGGGAGGTGCATTAGATGTTTTACTGCTGTTTGTAAGGTTGTGCACTTCCTGATCCACCCCCTACCCCCTAGACAACAACTAGCTGACTGGAATTGATTGGTGATTGGTAGGGATGCGTCTACGACACAAGCCTGCACAAGCGCCTTTCGAATTGGATGCGCGCTTGCACGCTCAGGAAGAGACTTCGAAGGGTTTGCGCCGCCTGCGAGAGCAGAAGGGCCGTGAGGAGGAGGAAGGTTTGTGGGTGCGAACGTGCCGGAGTCTGGATTTGTGGGGGGTGCAGTATCGGGGTGGAAGTTAGGGATGATTTGTTCCGTCGGGAGCAGCAGGTGATCAGACCTGAGCGCGCGAATGGCATGGAGAGGTGCTGGGGCGTAGATCATCGTTATATCGAGGGAGAGGGGATGGGGGAAGTACGTCAACAGCAGCAGCGGCAGCAACGGCAGAAAGGAGAGAACATGATTGTGGTGTGTAGTTGGTGTGAAGGGTTGGCAGGTGGCGAATCCCTCCCACCCTGATCTCTCATTCCTTAGTTTCTGCGGAAGGAAGGACTGAAGGTTTTTCTATGGTTTCGGCGTAAAACTGGTTGGACGAATGGTGCATTTGGTTGCTGTTTTTTTTGTTTTTCAAATCTCTGCTCTTGGGCTTTTCCTTCCTTATTCTGCTGGCGTTTTTTCTTCATTATCATGAGAGAAGTGGGCATTGGGTGGTGCGATTCGATTTCCCCACTCCCCTCTTGTCCGTCTATCCCGCAACTTTTTTGTTTGCCGGAATAGTAAAACCTCCACCCCTGCACTGTACTATTATTCTGTGCTGTGCCGTGTATAACTGGATCCCAATCGAGTTTGGTTATTCTTTGCTCGCAAGGTATGGTGGTATCATGGGATATCACTCACCAAGTTAGGTTGGCTTGTGCCGACAACGCCATATCTACCGCTTGTCATGAATCGGCAACCGTCACATACACAACGCCCCACGTACACACACTTTTTCTCCGAGCGATAGGTGGATAGATGGCTAGATAGATAATACTCGGTATCATACTTCCCATGCGCCAATAATATTTACCTCTAATATTATTATTACCGTATCGTAGCCCCCCCTTCTCTCTCCTCTCCCCCTCCACCTCCAACCCAACTCAACTCAACTCACCCATGCATAGCTTATAAAAAATACAGGTACTATAGCAACAGAAACAGAAAAGAATAAAAAATAATACAGCAAGTTAGGTTAATACAGAAAACTTCATACAGTCCATAGCCAGGATATCGGTATCACAATTCACGCAGTGTGGGTAGGTAGGAATAAATCCGGGTTATAGTAATGTCATGGTAGGATAGGGTAGCAAGAAGAAGAAAAAATGATAATTAAAGTGCAATATATCGTGAATAATGATGGGAATGGGAATGGGAATGAGGAAAATTAAGCACGAGCGTTCCGGGAAAAGAAAAGAAAAGAAAGAGAAATATAGGCACGGCAGGCGGAAAATGGAAAGAAAGAAAAAAAGTATCAAAAATCACCATTGATAGACTCCGATTGGATGAGGCAAGATAAATAAATGGGTAAATAAATGGAGAGTGAGGGAGGAAGATGGTTAGTGATGTGGATGAGATGGTATGAGAAAAGAGTCCGTTGTCGTTGGTTAGTTAAGGCAGGGGGAGATAAAGGGATGATAAGTCTTGGGAGAGGATATACTAGAAGAAATGTATGTGCGATTGTGAGCGTGTGGGGGGGAGGGGAGGGGGTAAAATCTTCATCACTATACAGCACTCTGCGCAGTGGAAACAAACAGACAGACAGTGAGCTAAGATCTATCTATGAAGCAATCGTGCCACTATGAGGAAGAGTATTGAAGAGGATCAGACGAGGATGAGACAGGCCAACAAAGTAAATATACATAAATAAGAGAGAGAATAAAAGAGAGAAAAAGGTATGGATATTAAGTAACAGGCCTAATATGGTCTCCTGAGAACCCTTGGTTGCCACTTCTGCCGGCACCACTACCACCTTCTCGGTGAACCTGATATTGACGAGCTGGAGAAGGGGCGTGTCTGTGATGGCGACCTCCACGCCCGCCGCGAAAACCGGGGACCTTGGGCTTTGGTGGCAAGGGGTGATGTTGTGGTGGGGGAACACTTGGTTGACTAGATCGGTAAGAGAACTTTCACAAAATAGGGTGGCATATGGATGACTTACGTGATGCTAGATGGGCTGTTACCCCTAGTCTTCTTGTTACCTTTTGCCGGGCGTTTGGGACGACGATCTTCAGAACCATCGTGAGATGAATCTTCGAGATTCTTATGCCAACCCCTTTTCCTAGACCCGTCCTTACCACCTTCTGAAGCCTTGCCTGAGCCGCCGCTACCCCTCGAAAGTGGCCGTGAGACCACCGATAAAGATTCCTCCGGTCCTTTTTTGTCCTCTCCATTGAGAGAACCGTAAATTTCCATCTTGGCCTCGTGCTCCAATTCCTTAAGCATTTTCTGGAGTTCCGCATCCCCATTCTTCTCTGGGTCACCAGACAAAGCAAACTCCAGTGGCTGCGACAGCATGGAGCCTCCTGTTCTGACAGAATTGTACACAGGATCTTCTGGTTCTCCATCTTCTCCGGGCTTGATAACGTATCCGTCAATGCGGGCACCCTTCTCATCAAAGTATTTGGTTGAAAAGACCCGCTGGTCGGTTGGCTTTTCGGGGTCATCCGTTTTCACACTGCGTTGGGCATCTGTCTCCGCAAAGGTTGCCGCCAGTGGCTTTTCGACCCGCTCGGGAGGTTTGTATACTAGAGAATCATGAAATAAGTCACGAAATATCAACAAGGAGTCAGACCACTAACGACCACTAACCTATCTTCCCAGATTTACCAAACTGAGTGATTGGGGCCTGTGTGTTTGGAAAGCATGGTGGTGGTTTGGGGGGTGGGGGTTCACGGCGATTGTTAGCAGTTGCTTGTGAGGCCGTCTGAGATGGACCGGGAGCAACTTGAGCAGGCGATGCATTGCGTTGCGGTTGTTGCTGGAAGGACGGTGGATGGTGTTGAGACCGGTGTTTGTTATTCTGCCTTTGTCTGAATTGGTGCTGAGGACGATGGAACTGAGGGTTAAATGAGGTCGGTGGATGGACAGGGGGTGCATGGGCTCCCTGAGGATAGTTATAGTATGGTTGCCGGGTACGTGGTTGTTGAGGTTGTGGATGCGATTGATGGGCAGATGGTTGACTGTAACCCTGATATGCTGCCGGTTGGTGAGGTCCATACGCTGCAGTTGGAGAGGCAGCAGTCGCATGCGGAGCATAGTGTGGCTGTGTTTGGGTCGAGGGTTGCGGCCATTGTTGGTGGGCGTTGTAAGTATAAGGTTGCTGCCACTGTTGTGATTGTTGCGAGGGATAAGGACTGACGGGACTCGGTGATGCTTGTGTAGGATACGCCTGAGGGGGGACCTGTGGAGAATAAGTAGTCTGTGTTTGGGCTTGTTGTGGATAAGCTTGGGGCTGAGGTGGTTGATAAGCCGGAGGCTGAGTAGTGGGATATTGGGTGGGATGAGGGTATCGAGTTATGATCGGCTTGCTACTTTTCTTCTGTATCCGATGGGTGCGAGGAGGTTGATTCACGGAGCCTCTAATGCAACATGTCAGTTCGGATAATTATCTAATAAAGGTCTTCAGGATATATTGTGACACTAACGCGGGGACTTGTCGCCGAGGTTCCGGACAAAACTGGGCAATATGAGTAGTAGACCCGCAATTGTAGCATGGTTGAGGTGACTGAAAGTTCTGCGATGGCGCGTTAGCTGGCCACGGGTGAGGTGCTCCAGGTTGGAACGATGGTTGATTTGGTGGTACGTTCATCCTGAAAACATCCAGAGATGATACCCGATTCTGTAATTGGAATAGAGGATGAAGAAAAGAAACAATCAGAGTCTCGGGCGGGACCACCTGGGGGCCGAATAGTTAGCGCTAATTCCGGGTGAAGGGGTTATAACATGGCGTAGAGGGTTGGGGAGAAAGATGATAGGAAACGATGGAAGGGAACAAGGAACGATTAATAGTACCCGAGAAAGCGTCTGAAACGCACGAGAGGGGAGCGGGTCAGAAGCTCAGGTTCGATCAAAGGACGTGGTCAGGTCCATAATACAAGGGAACGATCGCAGCTGTGAAAGCCGTGGGGCTCTCCAAAGAGGAACCTAGAGTAAGTGACGATGACCTGGCGAGCACCTGGCGGACAGAGCAGATGAAGCAAAGAGATGGCTCGAGGAGAACTTTGGGGGGAAGTCGCGTTAAGCTTTGCGCCAAGACCGGGAAAACCCAGGCTCTCAGCTTTTCTAACTCCTCCTCCGACTCCTCTTTTTGATCCTACCGATACTCCACTAAGTTTATCGGGCGATCAGGATATACCAAAGCCCCGAAGAATCTTGGAAACTCAAATATGAAATGGCTTAAAACAGCACGAGGGCTTGGAGGTGCAACGGGATTTGAGAGGGCTTTTCTTCTTGCAAGGGTGCTTTTCTTTTCTTTTCTTTTTCTTTTTTTCTTTTTTGGCTACTCAGTGCCAACAGCAGTTTTCAAATCTTTTCTGCTTGCTGCATGCCATATTCAAGGTGGGAGGGAGTCGAGAATACGTCAGGGTAATAATAACAGTGGGAGATGAGTGAGTGCACAGTAAATAAGATGATTGATATTGGATGGCTCACAACCAATAAGGCCAGAGGGATAGTGAACAAGATTGGGTGGGAACAGAAGAAAAACAAACACTAAACAGACATTGTGGAATTTTATGATACCCAGCAGCAAAGAAAAATAATGAAAATAATGAAGAAAAAGAGGGAAGCGCCTCTAAACAGTAGCGGTAGAACAGGGGGGGAGAAGTAGTAGACCGATCAATCATCGTCTTAGCAGCAACCATAGTGACAGGAACACCTTTGAGCCTTGCGGATAAACACTAGCGAAAGGGCAGGATATTTTGGGAAAAGCATTTCCCCATGGAACTGTCGACCTTAAAGAGATAGTAGAGCAGCGTATCTTTATCGATATCTGTAGTAAATTTGATGGTTGTAAGACAAGACAAATCAAACATAATCATGGAAGGAATAGCTGTAACCATTCAGTTTGAGAGCTGAGGGATGAAGATATTGGAGCCTTATTTCTGTGATAACAAGTACGTATGCGCTGGCAGGAGAGAAAGAGGAAGTGGGTGAGGGGAAGAAGGTGGAGGGGAGAAATAGGAGAGGAGGAGGAGCAGGAGAAAAGGAAGGAAGGAGAAGAGCAAGGAGGAGGAGAAGGATGCATTTTCGCAGTTGCAACCCACCAGTGCTCAAATAGAGGCAGACAAAGGCAGGCCACGACTCGAATCAATCATCATTTATGTGACACTAGCATAAAGAAAGCAGCAGCAAACAACATTCAGCAACAACAGACGAAGCCTCGCAGCTACAGTGTTACAGCACGGTGTCGGCCTCGCAGGGAAGCAGGTGCAAGTGCAAGTGGCAACAGCTGCCAACCAGCAGCGTCTCTTGGCCGCTCCATTGCTGTATATGGAAATAATCAACGCCAGTCATATCACACGGTGGCTGGAGATATTATACAGCAGTGAAAATAATTTCTGCCGTGCTCTATAGTTGACATTTCTGTAATAACTTACAAAATGTTGAAGATGCTTTAGAGTTAGTATCACGGTAACAGTGGCGAGATTCTAAATTTGATACAGCGAATACCAGGTATATAGCAAGAGGTGCTTGGGTTACTGAAAATGGCATTCCCCAAATATTTATCCATGATCGGTTGATGATCACTGATAAATGCACGGCCTCCCAATGTATCAATTCTGATGCTCATCGAATTCGTTGAAAACCCACCCCATCGATAACCATGCGCTCCCCCCGCCAATCCAGTCATCTTTACCACCATCTCCTCCATCAGCCCGCCTCCACCTCCTAACTCTCAAACTGATTCCCACTATTTTTGACAACTGATCTATCCACCTATCTTGCTCCTGCCTCCTCCCGCACCATTATAAAGGGTCCCAGCCGGACATGCTTGGACTACCCGGTACCTACTTCACTCCTCAAAGCTTCTTACCTTCTCCCCTCCCTCTCCCCCTACTATGCCATCGGAACATTTTCCAACTAACTAACGCACTCGATTGCGTTACCCCTTACAGCCTCCGTCGACTTGGATGAGTGCATCGAAAGGCTCTATAAGAAAGAGCTCTTGGCGGAATCCGTCATCGAGGCGATATGCAATAAACTCAAGGAGCAACTCATGAGCGAGTCCAACGTTGTACAGATCATGGCCCCCGTAACCGTTGTCGGAGACATTCACGGACAGTTCTTCGACATGCTAGAGATCTTCAAAATTGCCGGCTACTGCCCGGACACAAACTACCTGTTTCTTGGCGATTACGTGGATCGTGGCTTATTCTCCGTAGAGACCATCTCGTTGCTGGTGTGTCTGAAGCTTCGGTGGCCCTCGAGGGTTTACCTGATCAGGGGTAATCATGAGAGTAGGGGGGTTACGCAGAGCTACGGGTTTTATACAGAGTGCTCGAGAAAGTACGAGAGTCCGAATGTTTGGCGTCACTTTACGGACATGTTCGATTTCCTCACCTTGAGTGTCGTGATTAATAATGATATATTCTGCGTTCATGGAGGTTTGCCGCCACCACCAATCGCGATCACTTATCTACAAAACCGCTATGGGTAGTCTGATTGTTTTTCTTTTCCTTTTCTAGGACTCTCCCCCTCGATCCACTCAATCGATCAGATCAAGGTCATTGACCGCTTCCGAGAGATCCCCCACGAAGGCCCCATGGCAGATCTAGTCTGGTCTGACCCAGATCCTGATCGCGACGAGTTCTCGTTATCACCCAGAGGTGCAGGATACACTTTTGGTGCCCAAGTCGTCAAGAAGTTCCTCGAAGTGAACAATCAATCTCACATACTCCGGGCTCATCAGCTATGTCAGGAGGGGTACCAACTCCTATTTGATGGCCTATTATCTACTGTATGGAGTGCACCAAATTATTGTTACCGGTGCGGTAACCTGGCCAGCGTCCTCGAAGTGGATTACCACGGACCACGCTATTATAATGTTTTCGAGGCCGCACCGGAGAATAGCGAGCATAGAGACGCTGCTGCGCAACAGCAGGATACGGGAGCGGTTGTGGAGTACTTTCTATGACTTCCTCCAAGGTCATGGGACGGCTTTGATACCCAGGGCCTGGGGGTGGGAAAACCTGGCCCTTTTTTTTCTCCTCCTTTTTTCACTTCTTGTTTCACTTTTACGACCGGTTTTCTGCAAAGGAGGGTTTGCAACACGATTTCCCTTGTCTTTTTCTTCATTTCTCTTCCTTCCAGGCCTTCTATCCTCAGATCTAGTAACTAAGTAGGGGTTTGTGATTAGGCTTCTAGAATGGTTACGGATACGGCATAGAGGCGTAGTGTATTTGGTTCTTTTACTTGCGAGCTGTTATCGTTTTTTTCCTTTGTACATCCGTGTATCATAAAAAGATGCGACAGGCCATCGTCGTCGTCATTGTGTTTGGGTACGGTGTCTTTCATGGGCATTTCTGTCAGCTATAATATAGCGCTTTTTCGCCAGGAAGGAATTTGGTGTACGGTATTGGACGACACGGAAAGGTTTCGGATTACTGCAGTACTGATGTAACATGACCATTAATTACGGAACATAAGCTTTTATATATATTCTATATTATTATTATTTTTCTCTTCATCCAACGAGACTGAAAGTAGGTTCCGGGAAAGACGAGACGGCTAACGGCTTTGGCGGCAGTCTTCCGGGCATCGGAGCGAGGATTTTCATGTATCGCTTTTGTTCATCGACGGATGCACTATTCGGCCGATCGTCATGGTTAGTATATCTCGCGATCCCACCACCACCGGGGAAAATACGAAGAGGAAAGGAAAGAAAACCCACATGTAAACAAACCCCATCACCGAGCTCTCCGCCAAAACATGCGCCTCATCCCCAACCTCCGCATGCAAAACCGCGGCGACCGAATGCTGCAACAGCATCGAGCACTCCGCTTGGACCAACAATGCCTGCCCCCCACCCCCACCCCCATCCTCCTCATCATCGTCATGGCCGATAGGCAGCAAGCTAGCATTGAGCGTGCTCGCCTCGCTCACGCGCCAGATGTTCAAATCATCGAAACCGACGGTCATGGTGTATGGACTCAGCGTGCGCTTCTTCGGCTCGCCGAAGAAGTACTCGCGGATGGAACGCTCGCGGGAAGCGCGGAGGAAGGCGTCATCGCGGTCGACGCAGCCGCCGGACTTGCTGAGTTTGATTATGGAGATTGGGGGCGGCTGGTGCTGGTGGTTTGGGCGGTCCTCGAAGCGCCGGAGCATATCGCTGTACAGCCGCTCGCTGCCGAGGACCACTAGAGTCGTGACGGAGAATTCGGTGATGGCGTGGTGCAGGAGGTCATAGCCGGCGGGGGTTTGGCTGATGGTACCGGGGGTGTCGATTATTATGCCTGAGGAGCGGTCTTGGGGCGTTTTGTGTTAGTCTTGTCCGCGGAGGGGGGGGGAGAGGGGGCGTGTACTTTGGTCATCTTCTGAAAGCCTCGAGGATACGGCTACTGCCATTCTCGATACTAGCGCTTTATATAGCTTTGCATTCCCCTCCGGTGTCTCCAGACCGTAATAGTACACCAATGGCAATTTCACAGGCACGGGACTCGGTCCGCTAGTAGGACTACTCCCGAACCCCTCCTCGACGTCCATTATCGTGCTAAAGCTCGTGGCGCTCAATGTCCCCGGTAGACTCAACACCCCCTCCTTCGGGTCCAGGTTCACAACGGCCGGCTTCCGCCCCTGCCTGACAGCGTACGCCGTCAAGATCTTCACGAGCGAGGTCTTCCCCGCGTTCTCCGGCCCGATGATCATCACTCTCGGCCCCTGCGCCGTCGGTGACTCGTCCGCCATCCCGCGCTGCTTCTCCAGGGCAAAGTGCAGATTGGTGTATGTAGTCATGGGCGTTTCCTCGCTGGTGTACTCGACACTGGGACTACCGCGGACCTCAAGGGTGCAGCCTTGCCAGGTGAAAATCGCAGATTTGATTCCTGTGAAGGTGAATTTGTGGCCGATCGGGAGCTCGGTGCCGAAGATCTCGGCGCTTCCCTTTAAGAGCTAAGTTTCTCATCAGTTTCTCCTCTCTTCATTCCACCTTGGAAGCGAGGTCGGGGAGATACCTTCACTTCAACAGTAGCGCCAAACGCAACCTCAAACCGCCATTCCCGGAATTTTGCTATCTCATACGTCTGCTCCGAGAGCGGTTCCGCCGGCGTGGAGTCTTGCGCCGTGAAGTTTGAGAATGGCTGACCGATCGGGAGTTCCGAGAGTTGGAGGCCTGGGACCGACATTCTTCAAATATGGTAATTCACTTGGTCTTGGTCCTGCGTTTATTTTGTTTGAAGCAGGCAGCGGTGATAATAATAAGGCGAAATGGGGTTAGGTGTGAGGTGAGGTGAGGTTGATCACCGTTGTTGTTGGTAACTGAATGCCGGGTTGTGTTGACAGGATGAGGCTTAAAACCTTATTTGGGCTTGGCATGGCAGTCAGTGCCCTGAGGGTTGGGGGTGTGGGGGTTAGTGCGGGAGGATTAACTGCTGCTGTTGGGTCCGGGAATGGCTTATCATATCGCACAGCACTTGCGGCTCAGAACCCCTTCCTGCCCCTGGATTTCTCACAAGTATGATACGATGGGCCCCTAGTTTACTGAGGGTTTATCTACTATTCCTAGGATACACACTACCCGTACAATCGAATATGATACTAGGATAGCCTATCAATGTCCACTTCGTATCAGGAGCTATTTTCCTGTGGTATGCAAGGTGACTACCTTATATCCATATACTTCTATCCCCCCACCTTGAACACTCCTGTTCATCCTACTCATCTACGTCCAGAGCTCCCCGATAAATCCTTGGCCTCACTTTCGCCGCTGCAGTCCCGGCGCGAGCGTTAGCATCTACTTACCATCCGTGCTCACCGGATTCACGGAACTGGGGGTGTATCCCGGTGAACCGGATATCCGTAACAAACCCGGGCTCCACGGAAGGAGGGAGGAAGGGTGAGGTTGGGGAATTATGGCGAGCTTGGTTCCGATTTCATGCACATGAATTACTGCGAAATTGGGATGAGCCGGTGATCGGCGTGGAGTTTAAAGGTTGGGAAGTTACTAGGGTTCTTGTGATTCGGGCAAGTAATATCGTAGGGGGGGAGGCCTTGGTTCGACAGTTCACGCTTTATCACTCGGTTTATGGATTGGGAGGCGGGGTGCTGTACGAGTACGGTAATTTTGTGAACTGGTCAGGAGATCAACAACGAAAAACGTTTGGTTGCTGATAGGATACACTGTCTCCCGCGATCAAGTGGAGGAGCTCCATTGTTTTCATCGGGAACAACCCCCGATGGCTAACAGGGCTTACCATTCGAGTATTTGCCAAACTTGGGGTTACATGCTAGCGGCAGTCTGGAACTTTTATGTGTGATATTATAATATAAGAACCTCCAAACTACGTAGCCGAAAACCCCCCATCGAGCACAACCTGGCTCCCATTCGCAAATTTATTCAGCGCCAGAAACATTGCTGCGTCTGCGACTTCTTCTGCCGTGCCCATCCTCTTCACCGGCGTGAACTCGAGCGCATCCCTTCGTGCTCCTTCTGCCATGCCTGCTGTTGTTAGCATAGCACTCGTTACTAATTAGTATGATGGAGGGGGGCTAACCACTCGTCATATCCGTGTCGATATACCCCGGAAGAATTGCATTAACTCTTACCCCACTGCTTCCAACCTCGGCTGCTAGTGATCTTGTTAATCCTGGTTTCGGCGTGGTGAGCCGGGGGTTTGGAGTGAAGGGGAGGGAGGAAAGGGGGTTACCAATAACACCGGCCTTACTGGCAGCGTAAGCTACGGATCCCATGCCAGCTTTAATCCCCAGTACCGACGAAATATTAATTATACAGCCTTTTTCCAGATCATCACCAAAAAAACATATTAGCCCCACCAAGCATAACCATCCCTACTAGTAGAGCGGATAGACAAACCACTCCGAGCCCTAATCATACCCTTCAACACAGCCCTACACCCTAACACCGATCCCACCAAATTAGTCCTGATAACTTCCTGTATCGTCTCCGATTTTGTCGCCATCAGGAGACTGTAATGCGTGATTCCGGCAGCGTTCACAAGGACATCTAGCTTCTTCTACCATACTCGCACCGCCATCAGCTCTCGCCCTCCTCCCCATTCCTCCTCACTACCATCATTGCTAGTCGGGAGAGCAAGCATACCCCACATCCTCCCCGAACTTCCTCCCAAAGCTCCGGATCCCCAACGTCACCAGCGATACACTGGTGCTCGCCTCCGGGCGGTAACGTGGATAGGGCGGTGTCCAGGTGGGACTTGGTGCGGGATATTAGGATTAGGTTTGCGCCGGTGTGGGCGAATTTTTGGGATATCGAGAGGCCGATGCCCCGTGAGGCGCCGGTTACCAATACCAGTTTTTTGGAGAGGGAATTGGTCATCGCCGTGTTTTTTGAGGAAGGGTGGGGGTTTGCGTTGACGGCATTTACCTGAGGTGGGGTGGAGACGAGGATATCCAGGTACTGTATGATACGGAGGGTGGCGGCAGCGGGAGAACTAATGGCTGGTGGTGGGGGATTCGTGCTGGGTAAGCGATACTACCGTACTCGAATAAGTTAGTGCGATACTAGCGACAATACAATACCAATTTGCTATTATCTTATCTATGATACTAATGCCAAGAAAGGGCAAGATCAATGAATTTTGTGGGCCATTTTTTGAGCAAGCAATTAGCCGTAAAAGTTTAAGGGCTGCTCCCAATAGAGGTGAGAATAGAAATTAAATACAAAAAAATAAAATATGTATTTGTCTGTTGAATTGGAGTTCGAAAGAAGAATGGAGATACGGAATTCTCTGAACTCAGGCTCTCATGCCGCCGGTAAGAAATTTTATGATAATAATAATATTACTATAATATTATTATATTATTATGATGTATATATTTACGAATGCATAATAGGTTATACGGGTTTGTGTTTCCAAGATTGTCGTAATAATAACACCACTATTATCGTGAAAATTCGGCAAAATATATTTTTGTAGCACTGCTCCGTCTGATCCTTATGATATCATATCATACTATACATCCCCTGGAACGGCCTTGGTGTTTTTAGATACATAAGCCCAAACCAGGATTCGACTCTCAATCCCGCTTCAAATATCAACCGAAAGCTACCTAACCTAGGATACTTAGGGTCTGTTTTACCAGCTTCGCTGTGCCACGCCAAAAGTATGATACCGTAGTTGATAATTGAGCCATAACCATTGAATCTCACTCGGGATTACCGTGTGAGAGGAACCGTTGTACGGTGTGGTTGTCTGAGTATTCTATCGTACCTCCCTGGGAGCCTTATGCCGGGCTTGTTTCCGGCGGCGCCAGGGAGTGAGGCTAGAGACACCCCTATTTTCTAGTCATCTCTTGCCCTTCAAGGGGTGAAGTCACGGCCCAAGAAACAGTAAATAACACTCATATATGGGGTATTTCCGTCCCCTTTCCCGATTATTTCTGTCATCCTGGAGTAGAACTTGAGAGCGAGACGCCAACCCTGGGCCGGTGGGGGGCGGAGCTGGGTTTCAACGCTTATGTGTGTTTTGTCATTGCTGTTTTAGCATGGAGAAAGATAGCATCACACGGTGGGCGAGACATAATAGTACCGGTAGGACATTCAATTTGAAGTGAGTTGATTCCCCGGGCACGACTCTGAGGAACGGTTACCGGTAGACCATGCTCTGCTGAGCGGACCAGTAAAGATAACAAAGACATTATTTCCCCGGTTTCGGTGATTTTGTTGTGGATCATACCGGTACTGTACTCGTGCAACAACGTTTCCATAGGGGTGATTCGATAGTGGCGCTGTATCAATGGATCGGATAGAGAGAGGACTCGGAAGGGTGGGAGCTTGCATAAAGATGGTACTCGTACACGGTAAGAGGGAGGGGGGAAAAAGGAAAAAAAAGAGCATTACCAACCACTCGGGTAATTCGATCTGGCATACTGCACGGTACGAGTACGAGTACTCGAGTTAAGGTTCCTTTGTCGTGAACCGAGGATAGCAGATAGCCAAACTCTGTATCACCACCAAAAAGCATCTCGGCTTTCCCCAACCAGGGAGGGAGCATCTCGTTGGCAGGTGCACCATTGAAGGTTTAGAGAGTCTGATCGTGTGGTGCGGACAACGAATCGGTCCAGATTGGGAAAAACGGACAACGAGTGAGACAATCCTAACTTCCCACGTCGGCCCGTGATTAGCTGGTTAGCCTGGACCGAACTTTCTGCAAAGACGAACAACGAAGAGGGGCGAAACGAAACATCAAAGATCATCTCCAATTGCAATGCTTCCCCCTCCCCCTTGAAAAAGTGATAGGCCAATAAGTACCGTAATAAATCACCGCCCAATACCGGTACAAGAGAGTACATCTCGATCAATCCGTCCAGTCCATCTCTCCAACCCTGGCCTGTTCAACCGATCCTTTTTTCTTTTTTTTCCCGGCTGTCTGTTCCCATCGCGACTTAAACCCTTCCACCCACCCACGCTACAATCCTCCCACCTTTCATCATCACAACCCCATCGCCTTCACACACACACACACACGTACACACACACCACTTCATCGCCTCTACGCCCAAAGAATGCTGCGCTAGGGCTCTCTTCTCATGCTGCGCTACTCTACTCGTATTGTTTATGGAACAAAGGAAACCATCTTTCAATCAAACCCTAGAACGCGTCGAAGCTGAATCAACCTTTTGTCACGAAACTCACCACACCCCCGCCCTTTATATTCCAACACTTTACCCATAGCTGCATTGGTTTCACGCCGGTTGACCCTTTTACTGCTGATATAGCCTTTTAAAACAAAGGAAACTCTTTTTTCTTTTCTTTTTCGGTTCGTCGTAGACTCTTCTACCCGCTTCCTATCTCCTCCACCGCCTCCATTCGGACACTTTTCCCCCCTCTCCTCCCTCCTCTTCCCCACTCTGCGATTTGCGCCTGCGCCTTAAGGTAGTCTTCTACAACGATAGCTGCTGGACTCGGCAGAGGATCTTTCACACAAGGAAGCGTTACAAAAGGCTAACGGGAGATGATGATTAAAGGAAAGATGTTCGCGGCGACTCCGCCTTCCGCCTACCGTCGGCGGTCAGGTAGTCGGAGGGCAAATAACGATGAGGATCAACGGGCCATACCCTTTATTCCCACTAAGAGTAGTTATTCGTACGGTTCCCCGCATAGCAACATGCCTAAAGCTCCTCAATTGGCCGATACGAAAGTGCCCATGGCTGTGGCGCTGCAGCAGAAGCAGGATGCGGCAGAGGCTAGAATGAGAGCGGAGGAGTGGAGGGGGGAAAAGGTTTCTGGTGAGCAGTCTCAAGGTGAGCGAGATGGGCAGGATGAGCAAGATGAGCAGGGGTTTCAAGATGAGGAGGATAGCAGAAGGTTAGGCCCGACCACCACCGCCACTACTACCACCACTGCCCAGACGTCTGTAACGGGGAAGAGGGGAGGGGTCACGACTAGATCGGGGAGGAAGCTTGGTCCCGCTGAGGTCCAGGCTACGATGAGTGATGTTAGGCTCAGATCGCTGAAAGGTCGCAGTGTTGCATCAGATTTAAGTCAAGGTCCTCCCACAGCAAGATCAATAGACCTTATGCCGCCGCCACCATTAGCAAATGGAAGGCAGCAGTCTGGTAAGTTTCGCTCTGTGCACCATCCCGTCCCTTCGCAACATACATATTCTGGACATTTAAGTTGTCCGCCCCCCAACCTTCGCTTCTGGAGGCTTTCTCTCTCACACACCCTCAAGCGCTTTCGTTCTCTATCGCAAATTGGCTCGCGTACGTGCTAACATGACTCGTGTATTGAAAACAGAAATTTCCGATCGCTCCTCTGTCGGAGCCGATACTACTCTTGGCTTTAGTCGCTCGTACGGTTCGGAGGACGACTTAGGCCCTATGCTCGGGAGGAAGGTCTCTGAGAATTTGGCAAGGGGCTTTGGTGAGACTTGGGAATCTGGGGTCGAGGAGCTGGAGGTGGCACGGAGACGAGCTACTTCGGGGAGAAGACCAGTCCCAGCCCCCAGTCAGCCGGCAGGAAGAAAAGCCAGGGGTGCCGATAGTAGAATTCCAACGGTTATCCCGGGATTTATCCAATCGAAGGAAGGGGATTCGCCTAGGGCGCTGGCGAGTAAGAGGGCAAGGGAGTTGGAGAGAGGAAAGTTGCAGGAAGAGATCGATAATTCGAGGCTGGCTAGACAGGAGCAGAGGGAATTGCTGGAGAGGGAGCGGGAGGCGGCAAAACGCGCAAAGAATCCTGGTGGTGGCGGAGGTGATGAGGGTGGTGGTGATGGAGGTGGAAGGGGTGGTGGTGGTGGCGGAACTGGTGATGCTGGTGCTGATGATGTACCCTTCAACTACTTTGGATTCGCCAACTTCCTGTGGCAACGATGGCTTGGGGTTTCAATCTCCGGGGTTGCCAAAACCGTCCTGGCCTGTTTCCTCGCGACAGCCGTTACTCACTACCTCGTAACCTCCTACGGCCTTGATTGGTCGAAGGGTGGTTCTCTCCTCACTTATATTCCCCCTTCTGAGGCTCCAAAAAATATCGACGAACTCGTTTATCGCCTCCACACTGTCGAGAAGGAGCTGGGTAATTTCGGACATCTCGCTCCGAGTTTTGAGTCCAAGTATCGGCAAGTCCTTGAGAAGGAGTTATTAGTTTTAGAGGACTCTCTGGCTAGCGCTGAGATGGGGTCATCCGCTGATCGAGATAAGATTAGGAATGAGATCAATTCTCTTTCGAGTACGTTGGATACTGTCAGGGTGCTGCAGGATGCAATGTTGGAAGACAACAGGAGGAAATTGGATAGTCTCCTCTCGGCGCAACAGGCATTGGATCGGGAGTTGTCGGATTTCAGGGCGCTGCAGAAGGCACGGAATGAAGCTATGCAGTCCTTTGAAGAGGCTCTCCCAAAACAAATGGTTGCTACTTTGGGCCCGAACGGGAAGGTTCAGCTCACCGACGAGTTCCAGGACAGTCTCCAGGATGTATTCTCGAAGATATTCCCCAAGCATTTCAATGATGCGATCGCAAAGACAGGACCTAGCGGAATTGGGAAGATACCCAGCTGGGAGGCGTTCATGAAGGGGAATGAAGACAAGCTAAAGGATTTGATCCAAAAGCATGCTTCTGCGGGAGATGGTGTAGGGAAGAATGGGAAACCGGGTGGTGTGGTTCTAAGCAAGAGTTTTGTGATGGCCATGATCCAGGAAGAGGCGGAGAAGTACCACAAGAAATGGGAGGTGGAGACCTTCTTGCCAGATTTCGAGTCAAAATTCGAGAGCCAATTGGAGGAGCTCCAACGACGAATCCGGAGAGAAAACAGGGAACATTTTAGCTCGGCATCGTCCTCCATCCTCGCTGCAGCCAGTGCCATAGCCTCCGGAACCGCAAGCAGGGCGGCCAGAAACATGGCGCAAGAGTTTGCCGACTCGCGCGGGGGCCGGCGCACCAGTGGGCGCATCTCGCAGGGCGGCAAGGAGCGCTGGGCTACCCTGCCAGACTACGCATCCATCATAACTGGGGCCTCGATCTGGCCATACATCACATCCCCCTCGTACGACTGGACGGGTGGCAGGGGCTACCACCACTTCGCCTGGCGCCTCTTTGGCCGGGGTGCGCGGATTTCGCCGCCGCCAGCACTGGCCATAACCCCGTCCACAGAAGTGGGTGAGTGCTGGCCCTTCCCCGAGCGCTCGGGGGACATTGGCATTAAGCTTGCCAAGCCGATCTACGTCTCGCACGTCACAATCGACCACGTGCCCAAGCAGCAAGCCATCGAGATCTCGTCCGCGCCGAAGAACATCGAATTCTGGATCCGCGTGCCTGCGGAGCGCAAGGAGGAGCTGCAGAAGGCGGTAGGCAAGCCCGCCAGCGAGTGGTTCCGCCAGGACAGCGACACGCAAAAAATACAACAGCAGCAGCTGCAGATGTCGGGTAACAACGGCGGAGAGTGGGTGCGTGTGCACGAATTTATGTACGACATTCACACCGCTGGATCACCGGTCCAGACATTTGAACTGCCCGTCGACCTCACCAGGCTCAACGTCACTAGCCACTTCGTTGCATTCAGGATCGTGGATAATTGGGGGCATCCTAATTTCACGTGTTTATATCGTGTTCGGGTGCATGGGTATCCGCCGAAGAGGGATTTGCCGATCGGGGATGGAGAGAGGGTGGAGGGGTTATAGTAGTGGTGGTGAAGTAAATAGTAAAACGATAGCTTTGGAGGTTTCTTTGCTTTGCTTGCTTATAGTATCAATCCGTATCACAACCTTTTTTCCTCCTTGAATTGAATTGTTGGTGTGAGCTTTATTGTTTCTTCATTGAGGGTTTCTGTTCTATCCGTTTGTCGGTTTTTTTGTTTGTTTGGGTCCGGGGAGTCATGTCATGTCTATTTCCTTTTATCTTTTCTATTTCATTTTTATTCAAAACCTCGGTCTGGTTCAGCCCGGTCCGTTATGGACAAAGTGCGGTGGAGCGATGTGAGGATATATGATACCGCTATTGCCATGGGATGGGAGAGGAAGGCCACCTGAGTATGGTAGGGTAGGGTAGGGTAAGCAATTGTTACTGCTTATATCAAGGTTCTCTTTCTGTTGCTGTCGGTGCTCCAGGTATTGATAGGCGTATATGACCTAACCTGACCAGTATAATACTGTATAACTTGTATACTTGCTTTTTTTGTATTTTTTTACTTTTAGTTTCAATTTCCTTTCAGTTTTTCTCTCGCTCTCACCCGCCCCCTATCAAATCTCCTTCTGTGTTTTGTTCTCATTCTTGTTCCCATTCTGGTCAGTCAGGGGTGGTAGTTTTACGGCGAATTCACGGTAGAGTTTTGGGTTGGATATGCCGGGATGATTGAATCTGTACTGTGCTATTGTGTTGTTAGGTTTAGTGTGTAGGTGGATGGGCATGATACTATCTCGTTATGCCAGTGCGAGCGAACGAATCAAGTAAGGAAGTGAAAGTCATGGACTGAGGTGCTTGCAGGTCATTGTGTGGTTCTATTCTTGTTCGTTCTCGGTATTACGATACGGTTATACCCACTCACCCACTTGCACTGCGTACTGTACTGTCACACGCTGACGTCGTCTAATAAAACAAAATCAAATTATGAACCCCCCACTAGTTTTCTGTTGTTTTTTTTTTCGTGATAAGATCTTAACGTCTGTGGTGAAGAATAGTTGGCTGTCCGGCTGGGTGCTGGTTCGGTTGTGGTTGAGTATAGTAATGGATTACATGGGCACGAACGAACTCAACACGGTGCGGGGAGTTATCGGGGGGTTAGTTTTTGTCATGGTCTAGCATGGAATGGGCAGATGACATGCGAGTGATTCCTTGTGATGGATTATGGACCTAAACGAAGAAACAAAAATTATAAGAATAAATGAAAATACAACAACCTTAAAACTTAGTGGCTTGGTGGGTTTTATTGGTTTGCTGCTTTGTCATGTCCTATCATAGCACAATTGCTGATATATATTATAAGGGTAGTGCAGTGCTGTGTGGGGGGGAGATGGAGGGTGTATATGCGAACTGTGCTGGAGATCATGAAGCTCTTATCACACCTCCGTTGATTTCCCACCCATCTTCTCATCAACTTCCGAGAGGACAATGCATTTCGGAACGCACTGTGCTGGGTGTGCCCCGACTTTATCGAAATTTAGGTGTTGAGTATGATATACGTTAGTGAGTTGAGAGGATTGGAAGCTGACGTGAGCGTGAAGAAGAAACGTAATCATGGAAGGGAAGGGGGGGGGGAATATCTTTATGTCGTCAGCAGCGTGCTATCCTCGCTCGGGGTCGGAGAAACTGGGCGAGGTGTATGTATATCACAGTAAGGGGAATGATGGGAAAGGAGATGGAAGGATTTGTATGGGATGGATAGTAGTAGAGGATTGTTATATACCCGTATACTAATAAGCGCAGTGAGCTTGCCTCACAATTGGACGGAATCCGAAAAGTTGGAGAATCTGAGAGGAATGAAGCAAAAATGTATGATAATAATAATATTTATGATAATATTATGATAATAATATTATCATTATGCTTTAAATTATCATGAGTGATACCCTGTGACTTCGTGCATTGCCCTCTCATATACAGGCCTCTTTGAAGCATCCCTTTCCCCCTTATCTTTTCTCCAATCAGCAACCACAAAACTTCTGATTGCTCCATAAGCGCGCGAACCTCAACTCAATCTCCACTTGGGTTGATCTCTCCTTTGATGCTTTCCGACAGCAGGGCTGTGCGATCGTGCGAGTGATCCTTTGTGATAAGAGACTAGGCTGGGCCGCTTATCGCGCCTGCCAGCGCCGTGCTCCATAGAGCTTCTCGGCTTTCATCTACCTGGTGCTTGCTTATGCGCCGTTGTGGGTTGTGAAATGCTATGGGCAGGAAGAAGAGTTTACAAAAGGTGGCAGTCGGATAATGAAGGAAGAAATGTGGTTTCTAAATTACTGCCCTTCTCCTTCCTTCCACTTTTACCTTCCTTCTCCGGGTAGGTAAATGGGGGGGGGGGGTGAGAATCTGGATTATCGTTCCCATCCTGTCTGCTTATAAAGTCAAACCCTAGCATAAGTGAGTTTTGATGTAATTATTTTTTAGTGTTGAACATGTCTTATCACTTGTATATATTTGTGACGCTAGTGGTAATATACTGTCCTGTCTGTGCTTGGCTCTAATCGGGAGCGGAGGGCCCGAAAATAGGCCAGACTGCGGAAACCTCTGGTATGATACTAGGTTTCCCTCATTCGACGAGATCTCTGTAGTTGGTGGCCTGGGTTTAGCAGCCTTCCTATATCTTCTCATCCCAGCGGGTCTGAAGCTACATTGTCGGGGAGCAGTTGAAAAACACTCACGCTTGGTGCTGTTGGAGCCCGGCTGCTGCTGCTCCTACTGAGCAGTGTCTAATGGAAACGTGGGGGATTGGGCACTAGTTCCGGTGTGGGGGATAGATAACCCACCAACTGTATCGGTGAGCCTGGTATGTACTGTACTCGTGCTCGAGTACTCACACAGTGCCCACCACTGCTAGTATAATATGGTTGAAACCACCTAGTGTGGGAAACCCACAACTCTCTTTCCCTCTCGTGGCTTTGCTTGCTTCCTCCTATACTGAGCTGATTGTTCTGTTCCGTCTCTGCTTCTCTAGCGTTAGTTTCTTCTTCTCTAGCCTTTCTCTCTTCTCTCGGCACGAACACCTTGCACGTTGGCACCGTCGATCGCCGAAATCGCTCTCTGCCACGCTTGATTTGTGTTTTATTCTGCTATATGTGGTATACACTACGAGATAGTCCTCATCTCCTTTTTGGCGGAGAACTTTTTATTCTTTTATTCGGGCTACCATTTCAGTTCCAGGTACAAGATATCATAGGAGTAGCCAGAACTTGCTAACCCTAGTGAGTATAGTTCAATGCACACACATCTTATCCCAAAGAGATCTCCTTCCTCCATCCCGGTGTTAAGTGATTGTTCATGAACAAAGTCACGTGTCATCAATGATGAACCTTGGCACAAACTTCTAGAGCCTCACTTATTCACTTTACGAGCAAAAGGCGAAACTCCAGGCCACCCTGTCATACCGTGCGTACGCAGCGTCGATCTACAAACGGAAACCCAGAAATAACCATCGCCCCTGGTATCTCATCTCGAGTTTCACTCCTTCCCACTGACCCCCACAGCCACTTACACAACCGATGATATGGCCTCACCTCATCAACGACCCCTCCACCGCCCCTCGGTATCTTCGCGACTCTCGATAGCAATCTCAACTCGTTCTGCTGAAGCTGGGGAGGCACGGCATGAAGATGGCGAGCAGATCGATGAAGAGATAGAGGAGATTAGGCGCTATGAAGTAACACTCCTTCGCCTAGTTTCGCCTAAGCCTCGTTGCTGTGCGAACTTGCTGATGAGGGTTAACTTAGGACTTTACGACGATAGGTACGTTTGCCTACCCCCGACAAGACGAATGGTGGAAGGAGAACCTCATGGTGTTGGATGGATAGATTGGGTACAGGACGCCGCGCGAGCGCAGCTTCAACGACGAACTCAGAAACGGAAGGAGGGGTATTATATTCGTACAAATTGGAGGAGGAAGCTTTGGTTGTCCTACGATGCTGGGCAGGCGTGGATCGTTATTAGCTTGATTGGTGCTCACTTGGTCCTCCTACACCCCTTTTAATTGTGGGTTCTCTAACGCGAGATAGGCGCATGCATCGGCCTCAATGCATCGTTCCTGAATATAGCCACAGAGTGGTTGTCGGATATTAAGCTGGGACATTGCACAACGGCGTTTTATCTCAATGAAAATTTCTGCTGCTGGGGCGCAGAAGATGGTGGGTTCTGTTTCGCTGGGCTTAGGGGTTTTTGGAGGGGTTGAGGGCTGATTTTTTTCCTTGTTGGGAGGGTTTAGGCTGCCCGGAGTGGAAAACATGGAGCAAGGTTTGGCCAGTGAATTACCTGCTCTACATTTTGTTTTCGGTAGGTTTCTGATCCCTTCTTGCCCTACCAGTAAATGGCGGTTGGAAACTATCATACTCCGGATGTATGAGCCGCCGTGGGTCGTGCTATCCGGGCGCGGGTGATTTGTTTCGGGAATGCCAGATGTGCTGATGTGTTGTAGATACTCTTTGCCTATACCAGTGCTATTCTCGTTAAATCCTTCGCTCCATATGCTGCCGGCTCGGGCATCTCCGAAATCAAATGCATTCTTGCCGGCTTCGTCATGAAGGGCTTTCTGGGTGGGTGGACGTTACTAATAAAGTCTATCGGCCTCCCACTCGCCATTGCATCGGGACTGAGTGTGGGTAAGGAGGGTCCTAGTGTGCATTATGCGGTATGCACTGGGAATGTGATCAGCAGGTTCTTCGAGAAGTACAGGAAGAATGCAGCGAAAACCAGGGAAATCTTGTCTGCCTGTGCCGCCGCGGGCGTTGCCGTTGCCTTCGGAAGCCCTATCGGGGGTGTGCTTTTTTCCCTTGAGGTCGGTTTTACTTCCCAGTGTGGTTAGTGGGGAAGCGATCGTTAATACTGGAAATAGGAAATGTCGTCGAACTTTCCCCTAAAAACAATGTGGAGGAGCTATTTCTGTGCATTGGTAGCCACCGCTGTTCTTGCTGTGAGTGGGATTCTTGAACAATTCCTCCTATTTCAGTCACTAATATAAGAAGGCTATGAACCCATTCCGGACCGGTCAACTTGTCATGTTTCAAGTTACTTATGATCGGGACTGGCACTTTTTTGAGATTGTTTTCTTCATAATTATTGGTATATTTGGCGGGCTTTACGGCGAGTTCGTCATCAAATGGAACTTGCGTGCTCAGTCCTTCCGCAAAAAATATCTGAAACAATGGGCCATCGCGGAAGCAACCTTTTTGGCAGGGATCACTGCTGTGATCTGTTACTCTAATATGTTCCTAAGAATAGATATGACAGAAAGCATGGAGATTCTGTTTCACGAATGTGAGGGTGGACATGATTACAATGGACTTTGCGAGTGAGAGCTTTAAGAACCGACCCCCGATATTCTGGCAATTCTGACAATCTGTGAAGGAGTGGTCGGAGATGGCATATGGTCATGTCGCTCACCATCGCAACTGTAATCCGAGCGTTTCTTGTCATTATCTCGTACGGCTGCAAAGTCCCCGCCGGGATCTTCGTGCCGTCTATGGCTATTGGAGCGTCCTTCGGCCGAACAGTCGGGATCTTAGTTCAAGCACTCCACGAAGCCGCGCCAAACTCCAAGTTCTTTGCTGGCTGCGAACCAGACATGCCCGTAAGTATATCTGCATCTATATTGTGTAACCTAGACCCGGCCCTCCTGCTAACACCCGCTAAGTGTATCACACCGGGGACCTATGCATTCCTTGGTGCTGCGGCCGCACTTAGTGGCATCATGCACATTACGGTTTCTGTGGTGGTTATCATGTTTGAACTCACGGGTGCATTAACCTACATTCTCCCCACAATGGTACGTTCCTTCCATCCTGTCGCGCGTACGCATATATATATGAATAGGCGCTTGCGCAGCACGTCGCACACGCAAAGCACAAGTTTATAGTTGATAGGGATGTTGCGGATGATAGCTGATAAGGATAACCACAAAATCGCAGATAGTAGTTGGCGTAACAAAAGCTGTCAGTGATAGTTTTGGCAAAGCGGGCATCGCAGACCGGATGATATGGTTCAATGGGTTCCCATTCTTAGATAACAAAGAGGACCACTCGTTTGGGGTACCAGTATCTCATGTGATGAATCAGGAATTAATTGTGCTCCCATCCACGGGCATGACCATCCGAGAAGCCGGTAATGTTTCCCCCTCCCCACCTTTCTTGATATATGAAAACGCTCCTATCATTTTAAAAAGGCGCACCACGTTTATAATAGCAGTTGCCTATATACCGCTCATACTAATATCCAAGTTTACCTATAGAAACAATTCTGGAGTCGACAGAGTTCCAAGGATTCCCGATCGTGCAGGATAGAAACTCAAAGTTGCTCATAGGCTACATTAATCGAACGGAGCTCAAGTACGGCATTGGTAATTATCAATCTTCCCCTCCCTTCTCTTACCTTCTTCTTCCCACTCCCCACACCCGATATCTAATCCGGTACCCCATACCCGAGCAACCATAAACCCACACTTGGAGGCATGCGTATGTGTGCCCCGCATCAATGAACTCCACCGCCTAACCGGGCCCGGCAGTTTTTTTCTTCTTCTTTCCTTCGACAACCTGGATAAATAACAATTCTATATACCGTGTATTACCTTTAACCTGTCTAGCCAACCTATGATACCATCTGGAAGAAAAAAAGAAAATTTTTTTTTTTGAAAAAAAAAACGCTAACTTTCTCATTTACCCTGAAGACCGTGCCAAGCGCGAACGTGCCATTCCACCCACCTCCCGCTGCTACTTCCTGTCCGTGGACCAGACACAGACACCAGCCTCAAGCGTAGTAATGACCGTTTCTAGTTCTGGTGGTGCAGGGCAACTATCGTCGGGCTCGTTATCACTGGACTTTTCCAGGTTCGTCGACCCAACGCCGTTGACCGTGCACCCGCGCCTGCCACTCGAGACGGTGATGGAGATTTTCAAGAAGGTGGGGCCTAGGGTCGTGCTCGTGGAGCATAGGGGGAAGTTGTCCGGCGTCGTGACAAGGAAGGACGTGCTCAAGTTTCAGTTCAAGGTGGAGAATAGGGAGAATCCCCGCGACGATAGCGCTGAGGTTGAGAGGGAGGAGAAGTTGTGGGGTATTATTGTTGGGCTTTCACTATGGCTGCGCAGGAAGGTGTTGAGGCAGGAGGCGCTGCCGGCCAGGGAAAGGATTGGAGATAGTGATACCCAGGATGAAGTTCTAGACGTCGAGGCTTCCCCCATGGATCTGGAACTGAATGAACGGCGGTAATGATAAGAATGGTTAATTGTTGTTCAGCAATCTTTTCTTTCTTTTCTTTTCTTTCTTTTCCTCTTCCTTTTTTCCTTTCATTATTTTCACACAATACGGTCGGTCACATTTTGTAAATATGCCACGGTAGAGGTTCCACATGGGTAAAACAAAAAACAGATCCTTTATTTATCTATGGATAGTCCTCATCCTCTAGACGCATTCATCTACCGAACAGTTTATGTTGCTGTTGCTGCTGCTGCAGCCGCCTTCTCCCTCCCATATCTACCAGCCACCTCATCAATGGTGGTCCTGTTCTCCATGATATCCTTGATATCTCTGTGAATGTCGCTGAATGTCTTGAAGACGACAAAGGGGTTGCCCTCACGCTCACAGTAGGTGATCAAGTCTAGTGGGAAATGTTAGTAGTGTACCACAACCATGGGCTAAGCTTGCGACATACCATGGCCATACTTGGCAAAAAGCAGATCAGTCTCACGCGCAGCAGACAGATCGGATACACCATCACCACAGTAGAAAAGAACAGGTCTATCCTCCTTTGGAAGGTTGGCAGTCGGCCTAATGGCCAACGATTTATCGTGTCCAAAGTCGCTATTTCCATCCCGTGACATATTAACTCCCCACTTCGCCGGAGGAAAGGAAAGCAGATGAGGAGTAGACAAACCTGTCATCATGATAATCGATGGTCCATGTCCCATCGGGCAAATGCTTGGGCTGATTGCTAACAATCTTAATCTGATCTGCTGTTGGTCCAACAAGATTGGTCAAGAGCGCGCGAATAATGGGCTCCATTCCGGATGAAAGAACGATGACGGGAATCCCCTCAGCCAAGCACCAGGCGTAGAAATCCTTGAAGCCCGGGTCCAGCTTGATGTTCTTGACGAGGATATCAACACACTCGTCGAAGGGGGTGGGTACTGAGTCGAGCATTTCCTTGAATGCATCGCTGAGGAGAATTAGCTTGAGGAATATGTTTAGGGGGTGAGGTAAGTACCGAAACTTGACACGGTTCTCGAGGATATCAATGTTGCCATCTCTACGCTTCTGCTCCCCATATCCAAGGTTGTCGGTCTATATTTGAAGACGTCAGCAAGGGCCCGGGGACTGTTAGCAGCACGAGTGAGAGAGATGGGGAACTGACCAAGTAATCATTACCTGGCAGTCGAGGGCAACCGATGTTAGCTAATTGCAGGCTTCCACGAGAGATCAATTAACTCTTAACTGGCTACGTACTATCTTTCAGAGTAATGGTTCCTATTGTTTGGAAGGATGTATCAGTTCAGTTCAAAGCAAACACAAGCCCGATAATTGTGGGCTAGGGTACGCTGGGAATGGATCATGATAGCATACGTACCATCGAAATCGGTAAAGACAACTGCTTTGCTTGCGGGGGCCATGTTTGATTGAACAGAAAATTTATCAGTCTATAGTTTATGGTATAAAATAGTTTAAGGGTAGCAAAAAAAGATGAGGATGAGGATGAGGATGAGGATGAGGATGAGGATGAAGGGGAAAGGGAGGAGAGAGGGGTCCTAGGGCCCTAGTTATATAGAGGTGGAGAACGACTCAAGGGCCGAAGATGTTGAAGGGGTGGGGGATAGTCTAATCGAGTAGAGGGAATTCACCCGAGGGGGAGGCATTGCAACCTTCAAACTAAGCATATCTTGGTTTGTTTGGTTTCCTTGCATTAGCATCATACGGCACTTGTAGCAGTAAATGATAGATACGACGAGGAAGATGAGGGCATGGAAGGATGGAGTGGGAGAGGGCCGGCAGCCGGGAAAAATGCACGCCGAGGAGGACAGCATCAAGCAATGCAGCTCAAAAGGCAGAATGAGGGGGAGGGGCAACCTGCATATCCTTTTTTCCCTCCTTTTTTTCCTTTTTCCCTGCCCAGTCAATCCATCCATCATCACCATCCATCCCTAATTGTTTACAGTCCAGTTGCCTTTCTGTTTTCCAAAAGGATCTACCGGCGCCGCACTCTATGATACCGGTACTATTATACAAGTACCATTCCGTAGAGTAGTATGACACAGTGGGGCATGAACAATTTACTATGAGTGATACAAGTACAAGTACGGATGCGGAATACTTGAATACTGGTACTCTACCAGTGGTATACTACTAGTGGTATCATACGAGTGCCCGTCAGGTTTTGTGGTGCAGGCAGGGTGGTGGGGTACTCGAGTTAGTGGGGTGCTGGTGCTCGAGTACATATCAGTATGAGTAGACTACGACAGCCATGACATTGACATATAATCCCGCTGTCTCAGAAATTGCGGTACTTGTAGCTACCATACTCGTACAGTACTGTACCCTGCCTCATTTCATCATGAGGCTATCCCCCGCCAAGACATTGGTACCATAGGTAACTCATTCCTTCTTCCTTTCCCCCCCCATTGGCGGTCCGTGTGTTGATGGCTTTCCGTTGGTTGGGTGAATTGAGTTAACGTTACACCCTTTTTTCGTGAGGGGCGAGGGGCTGCCATCTCGCATGCAGGCCCAAACCGTGCAACTCAATTGTTTCTCCGTCTGAACTCTTTAACCCGACAACTCTTCAAACTCCCCACTGCCCAACCTGCCAACCAACCACCACACCCACTAGAGAAAGCCCACACTCTGCCGCTAGCATCTTCCTCCCCCCCCTTCGGCATTTTCGTGACACGCCCTACGCCCGCCGTGACATGAGGCCGCTCCTCAGATCCATTCTGCTTGCAAGGCCCTCCGGTTCTCCTGCCGCATGCCGGATCCTAGACCTCCGTCGACTGCATCTGAGTCCAAGGTTATCACTCTGTATCCGGTGTCAGCCTCATCTGCAACAGCAGCCGCTTCGACTCCCCCAACAGCACTTCCGATGGTTTTCTTCCGAGGGAAAGCCTCCCGATAGCGGTAATAAAGGGGATAGCCCGTCTCCGGATTCCTCCGGTACCCCGTCGAGTACCCCTTCTCCTCAGTCAGAGCTTAGGGATCTGCCTTCCCAGATGGAGGATAGACGTCTAAATATGCACAGGAAGTTCTCCGCTGCCATGGATGATTTACAGGCGGCCATGTCTCGTGCCGGCCAGAAATTGAACGAGATTACGGGGTATTCTGACATTGAGGCATTGAAAAGGTCGATTGAACAGCGAGGTATCTTTCCCTACTTCTTTCTTCTTTCCCCCTTTCCCCAACCCTTTTCCGAGTGTTCTCCAAACCCTTTGTCATCCAGTTTTATGCCCTTTTGCTCTTCCCTAATGCGCTTCCCCACCCCACAATTGCTTCTTCGGCGGCAATTCCTTACTACGATGTCCCTTTTGATCCATGACACTGTTCGCCTCTGTTTTCCTCTCCGGCGATATCTTGACTAGTGCGGTATAGTAGAACCTAGGTCAATTTGCTAAAATAAAAGGTCCGTTTTCTTGAAAACCACTTTAGAGCAACATGTGAAAGCATCTCGCCAGGCCGTGCGGAAGGCGAAAGAAGAGTACCAAGCTGCGATAAGCCGTCGGTCGGCCTCACAACGAGAGGTTAACGAACTGCTCCAACGGAAGCATGCCTGGAGCCCAGCAGACCTCGAGCGTTTCACCGAACTCTATCGATCGGACCACGCGAACGAGCAGGCTGAAACCACTGCGCAGGATCTGCTCGTCCAAGCGGAGCGCGTCGCTGATGAGGCTCAAACAGGCCTCGCCCGTTCCATCCTTTCACGGTACCATGAGGAACAGATTTGGAGTGACAAGATTCGAAGGGCGAGCACATGGGGAACCTGGGGATTGATGGGTTTCAACGTGCTGCTGTTCATCGTTGTGCAGTTGGGATTGGAGCCCTGGAAGAGAAAACGGCTGGTGGGTGGATTTGAAGAGAAGGTCCGGGAGGTTATCCAGGAAGAGGGGCTCAGGAGTGCACTATTGAGAGCTCCTCCTGTGGGTGAACGAGGCGGACCTTCCGGAGCAGCACAGTTCGTCGCAGACAAAACTGCTGCGGTTGGCGCCGAGGTTGCCGAAGCGGCAGATTCACTTGAGGTAGTAGCTGCCGTAGGGGAAGCTCCCCCTGCAGCTGCAGAGGTGGCAGATGCTACAGAAGCTACCGCAGGAGAAAATATAGCGGCTATCGAAGTTGCCGCGGAGGTACCACCGGAACCGGTAGTGGACGAACGACCATGGATCGACTACATCAAAGAGGAGGTGACGGGAAAAGTTGAGGAACTTTTCGGCGAGGAAGTGGTAGCCATAAAACGAGTTGACCTGACCATTACAATCCTGGAAAGCGTAGCGGTTGGAACTTTCATCATGGCTACACTATCGTTACTATGGTCTGGCAGGTAAACTTAACCAGAGCTATAGCACTCCACATCCGGAAGCATATTTGCATTATCTTTTATCTTTCGTCTCTCGTTTCAAATTAGATATAAAGAGCTTGAATCGTGCCCAAGGCCGTTCCCCGCATGATCTCATCCATGGGGATTGCTTAGACATGGTTTGCACTGCGGGGAGTTTTTTGACTTTGCTTTTTCTGCTTTATCATTCCAACTCATATCACTGCCGCGTTATTGTTTGCACTGTATTATACGGGGCCGTTCAGCCAGGCCGGAGCATGTACAAGTAGAGGGAGGTGGGTAAAGAAAAAAAACCCCATGTCATAATATATTATATCATTCGTTGACTACGGTGTCGTGGCTTCCTTCCATTGAATCCGCGTAGTCGATATGGGAGGAATCTACCCAGGAAAGCGTATCCGGATTTTTCCCTTCTCCAAGAGGTGCATGATAAGCTTGATGTGAGGGGTGGGAGAGTAGCGAGTTGAGTCGGCGTGAGATGCAAGAGCACCGATGGAAATAAATACGACAGTTGCGAGTTGTAGATTGTGTTAGAGAAAAACTCTCCGAGTAGAAATCCATGACGGAGAGTTTGGTCCATCAGTACAGATTACCCTACCTTCAACTCCACCAAACTTCAACCATCCACAAGAAAACACTATCAAAACCGGACTCCCGCCAAAAAATATATATAATATAAAAAAAAAACCTCCCCGCTCCACCAACCCCCACCGCAACACCAACAACAATGTTCACCCTCCACCCCCTCTGGCGCTTCCTCCCCCGCACCGCGACCGCGGCCGCACCTCGCACCTTCACCGCGACCCCGCACCCCGCCGCAACAATCAACCAAGTCCGCCGCGGCTGCCGCAAGCCGCAACCGAAGCGAAAGCCGGAATCGCCGGCCATGTCGGAGACGCACAACCCGTGCATGAAGGGCGTGTGCCTGAAGGTGTTCGTCATGGCGCCCAAGAAGCCGAATTCCGCCGAGCGCAAGGTGGCGCGGGTACGACTCAGCAGCGATAAAGTTGTCACGGCTTACATTCCTGGCGAAGGTGGGTTGGCTTGATTTTCACTCCCGGAGTGAGGGGAGGGAGGTTTGGCTAATTGGTGGTGGGGCGGCGGCGGCGGGGGTTTTAGGGCATAACGCGCAGCAACATTCTGTCGTCCTTGTTCGTGGTGGGAGGTCGCAGGATTGTCCGGGTGTTAAATATCATTTGATTCGTGGGGCTTTGGATTTGGTATGCTTTTTTTCTTCTTCTCTTCTCTTCTCTTCTCTCGTACTCACCCCTTCACCTTTGGTTGTTTGGGGGTTTAGGGGTCTTTGTGTTAACTTTTTTTGTGTGTGGGGTTAGGGCGGTGTGCCGAATAGGTCTACTTCACGGTCAAAGTATTTTCTTCCTTTTCCTCTCTCCATGTTTGGTCTCGAACGTATGGGACTAATGGAATGCGCTTGCAGGTACGGAACAAAGAAGCCAAAGAAGGGGTTATAGGAGGCAGTCGAGCTGAAATTGAATCCAATTGAATTGGACCGAGTCTTCAATGATTTGGACCCTGGCGATGGCGTCAATATAATTTTCATCATCAATTGTCACTCTGTATAAAATTACTATAAATATTCCCTTACCCCCTTCACACACCTTCTTTCCCAGCCGCATTCGTACATCACACAAGAACGCGGAAAATAAACTTGATAGACCAATTATCGATCCCGTTTACCACATTCTCCCTCTTCCCCCCCGTAGTTAACGGTATCACCCTCGCAAAACATCGGGTTCGTAGCTTTCGTCAAAACCGGCCATTCCTTCCTCCCTATTTTCCTTTCCTTCCCTTCCTTTTGTTTGTAAAACTCGTGCTTTAAAGACCCGTCCGGATATCCCTACGTTTCGGCGTGGCGCCATAGAATTTAAACAAATATAAGCGAAAATAGTGGTTGAAACAATTAAAAAAAAAAAGAGAGATATTTGGTATCGCTTAGTCCATTTGTGTCTCGTATCCTTCTGGCTTTTCCAGGCTGTTTATTTCAAAGTGGCGGGATAAGCAGGAGTAACCTAAGGGTTTATTAGTTTTCAGCTACCGAGTAAAATCAGTAGGTATAGCATACCCTTCCAGTCAAAGTTATCCTTAGGATTACAATGGCACTTATGCTTCAGTCGATCCTTTTCAGAAGTAGGACAATGGGTGAAAGGCACATGGTAGTAGCTGCAGTAATGTGCATTAGCTCCCGAAAATCATAGGGGTTACACTTGAATAGGGTTCCGTACGCAATGTCATCAAAAAAGTGAATCTGCGACTTGTCCAGAAATAAACTGGCGGCAATACTATGAACCGGAGCATCGCCCCATCTCTCATAGAAGAATCCACCATCCTTATCTAGCTTTTCAAAGAAATCCATGTATGCCTTGTCCCTCCAGAAATCCAGACTGCCGACTTCGAAATTGGACCAATAGTGACAGTGGTTATAGGTTTCTCCTCCATCGTCACTGAGGAACCCCATTGCGTTGTTCGGGTTGATATATTCCGGATGCTCCTTCATGAAACTCTTGACACTGTCCCAGAGTGTCGGGATAGTCTCGACGTATTCATACAGTGACAAGACGAAGCCGTACTTCTTCTTGTTCTCGGCCATGAAGCGGAAGACGTCATAATCGACATCGCAAAACAGCTCGATAGATGGTTCCACGCGCCAGTAGTACTCGTAGTCAAGCAAAAGCTCGTGTCGGAAAAAGAAACCAGATTCGTAACGGCACATGTGTCGGTAAGGGATGGAATCACCATAGATAATCTTTCGCTGGGCCTGAAACACAAATCGATCGGCAATTAGCTTCCCAACACCAAATAAAAACAAACAAAAGGACCCATTTTCAAAAGCAAGCAGAGCAGAGAAAACACAAATGGCTGAAAGAGGGGGAGGCTCACCATATCCTCTCTAACTTTCTTCGCCTTGTCCTGATCAATCCAATCCGGGAAACTCCAGTGCTCGTGTGGAATCAACCCGTACTTCGCCTTCCCGCTAGTGAGCGCGGAAGTAACCTTCTTAAACTGCGAATCGAAAGGCTTGTCATTCAGAAAAACCCAGTCGTAATTAAACTTCCGATTGAAACGATCCTCAACATGTCTAATAGACTTTGCAATCTCCCAAACATCGCTATTCCTCGCCAGCGTGACAAACGTAGCGTTCGCGCGCTTTCCGGCATGAACTCCAGCCGGGAGGCCGCTTGCAGGGTTCGAGGAAAACCCATTATTGTCGTTGGATTGCGATGGGGAGGATGATGAATCCTGCGCATGCTGTTGCTCGGCGATCTTCTCGACGTCCACCAGTGGTGTCCCGGCATGGTAGTTTGAAGTGTATACTTTGAAAAGGACAGCTATCGACTAATCCAGATTTAAATGTGTAAGCGCACGCGCCAGATAGAAATAGCGAAATAATGCTTCATGGCTCCGCGAGAGGGGGGGTAGGTGGGTTAGTAGGTTTTACTCACGAAGAAAGCTAATAGTATGAACCGTAAGGTTCGACTATTCGCTGCCATCTTGACGGACGAGTGGAGGCGGGAAAAAGGAAAGGGGAGGAAGATGAGGAAAAGTAACAAAGCTGGAGAAAGCGGTGAGGTGAGATGGTCCTTGAAAGCTAGTCCGATGAGTCTCCCATTCAACAAGAACAAAGAAAGCTAAAGAAGCAAGATGGCAAAAGCAGGAAAATATTTTGAAGGGGGGGGGATTGATGAAACTTTTTGTATGGTGGCGTTGATTAATATAGAAAAGAAAAGGAGATTCTCTGCCCTGCACACTAATCAAGTGAATTGCTGTATCATACAAGTATCTCGGATTGTGAAGTGTGGGTGCACCACTCAGTAAATTCTGGTGGGTCGGGTAACGCAAGGAGTTACGAGGGACTCGCATCATAGGACAATCTATTATGATATTGCGATGGCTTTTTGTAAAGTAATACCGGTAGTCTAGATATAGTACCGGTACTCTAGCAGAGAAGGCTAAGAATCGGGGTCTCCGGCGAGAAAGGGGGTCCTAGAGACAATTCAATTATTTAACTTCGATTAAAACCTCGATTTCAATTATCATACTTAAATTTACGAATTTATGGAGTCACCCGCACGTCTTCCCACCCGCAAGATACTTTCCTCTCTGTTGACTGGGCAGATCATAAGGCATTCTCCAAAATGAGGTCCTATTCCGCACGCTATCATATAAAAAAAAACATTTTTCTCGAAAACTCAAATTTTGCTAAAACTTGAATTCCTTTGACCGGGGGGCACAAAAAAAAACCCCCCATGGAGATAGAACCTTACCGACTGTTGTGATGAGAGCGGGGATCGATTAAGAGGCCTATATTGAGTTATAATACGTTGAACTATAGCCAAGAAAGCGCAGTGTTGAAACACTTCGCTCGCCATAAAAGCGGGAAAAACGACATCCCTCCGGCACGCCAAACCGGACCCATCTTTGCACATCACTTTGTTTCATAGTTCCACGACCCGTGCCGATGTTATGACACCAAACAGCATTTGACCCTCAATTTTATGGAGTAACTTAAATCAGCACAAACAATTATGTGTGAACATCTACTGTACGAGTACACTCCCAGGTCTCCCACTCCCCGTGATATCATATAAGTGTTCTGTTTCAGGGAAGATCCAGGGTTTCCACTTTGGCAGATAATCTTCCGGGATTCATTCCAGTTGCTTGACCAATCTTCCGAGGTCACAAACCCGTGGATTGGCTAATCCTCATCGACCAACTTTAGATGAGACAATGGCACATGTACGAGTACTCATACTTGTACGCTACTCGTCCCCGACCACAAGGGCCCGACAACAAGGGGTGTATAATCTGAATGAGCGCTCAGGTACATGCAGATATTTTACCATATACTCGAGTTTCTCTTTTATCCTCGTTTTCAAGTGCTTATGGTCTGGGACGTGTATGTATAAGCAACAGGCACGAAGTACTTAAATGTTAGTGTCTGAATTTAGTACCGGCACGGGGGCTCAGATCAGCACGGATCATGGGCCATATATTTGTAATTCCTGTGTTCGAGCACCACGCTTCTCGTTTGTTGTTTGTATCATATGATGGGTAATGCCCATACCACCCGAGAATATTCGGACTTTGAAAAAAAGTTCAAAGCCATAAGTTACCGGTATTATCTTTTGTGCTCTAGTGTGACGCAAGCACAGGGTGCTAGAACGTGGGACACCGGTCTACGCCGTATGACCTTGACTGGGGAAAGCTTGGTATTGATGGTGCAAGTGCGACAGAAGGACTCTCATCGGACCAGCAAAGTTTTAAGGCTTATTACATCATTTCAAGCTATGATGTAGCAGAAGATATATAGAGTACCGGTAAACTTTCGTGCAACCTCATTTGGCTGTGGCATGGGGTTTTGGGACATTGTGCGAAAAATGGCATTTGAGTAATGGTACATGATAGATTTTCAACCCCCTCCCCTTTCCACATGTTTGTCGCGGAGCGCTACACATCACTCATCACATGCTGGAACGTTCCAGATCCAACTGTTCAGCTACTTTTATGATGTTTCCTTTACAAGGACAGGAGAGGCTTTATCGGTTCTAATATCTGTGCTTCTCCCCTTTCATTAAGTACTGCGTTGAAGATGACCATGATATAATTCCAATGTTCTACTTGTTGGCAATTACCTGTATCCATCATGGTATTGGGCTTTAATATATCTTTATAAGTAATGGAAAAGATGATTGTATTGAAGAAAAATCTCTCTGATCTTATATATATCGAATTGTGTTAATAGAGAAACTTGAAAGAAATAGTAATTACCAAAGAGGTTGTGATGGTTTTCAGGGTCTCCTGATGTTCATACTTCTGGAGGATACCTGACATTACGAGTTATAACTAGAGAGATACATAATTTGTATGAGAAATAGATGTAGTCCATGAACACTCAGATGCAGGATATAAATATCGAAGTGCCTCTTAAGCTTTTAGATATCATCAAGTAATGGAGAAGAGACCTTAATATTATAATATTGTTTTCATGATTCTATTCTACTTTATTCAGGCTTTACTCTTAGTAGTCATAAACAAAATGAGTTACCTTGAGCCTTCTTAGACAAATCTCCATCTACAGAAATGAATCTCGATCGGCTTAGACAACTCTGAGTTTATACAGGTTGTCTCCGCCTAACATAGTGTTAAGCATAAAGAAAATGCACAGACCGTCATTTATCGAAGCCTAACACCCCCCTCCGGCCCCGCTCTGGGGCCCGTATGTCCTTAGCGAGATTTCGAAGAGTTGCGTCCTATGACTATAATGTCATCTCAATGAAGCTGTCTTCATAACACTATATACGTCGCTGCTGTCTGTCTGACCGGGAGCTGTTCACAGGATATATAAGGGGGCACCTCTGGGTACCTCTGAGAAGTGGAATGGAGGAAATCCGTTGGAGGCGCATTGAGTTATTAGGCTTCAAAGTTAGGCATCCTAACTACGGGCCAAAAGTGACGGGACATTTTCGGTTCGAAAATCTGCAACTACTCCTACAGTGCCCCAGAGGCCATAGGGGATAGATATGACACCAATACCTATCTGAAGGCCGCTGTATGTTGGTTGGTCCTGGAAACGGGATCCCTCGAGAGGTGATTCTCTTTGAGGCGAGGCGGACCGAGGGGAAGCAGAAGACCTAATAGGCGGTAGACGTACGGGTGTTGGCGCACTGTCTACGAAGCCTGCATCATGCATAGGTGCCCGACACATACGCTGGCCACTATGTGAAATCGGAAGAGACTACTGGGACGATAGTCAAGATGACTGCAGTTTCAGACAGAAGTCTATTCGGCTCTATAAATCGAAGACCGGTCATTTGAGAATAATAACACATCCTACGATAAGACGGAAAAGAATTTATGAAGACGAAGATGGTGTGAAAGAATTCAGGGTCAAACGGTGTTCGCACTTGTTAAGACTATGAGACGTAGCGTACAATTTTGGAGAAAGGTACTTTGTTATAGGAGGATTAGAAGTAGTCCGCGAACACTCAGACGCGGGATATAAATATTGAAGTGCCTTCTAAGCTTTTAGACAACAAGCAACGGAGAAGAGACCTTAACAATATAACATTGTTTTACCTACGAATCTTTATAAGAATATTTCCTCTATCGATTAAGCGAGTTCTTAGTAGTCATAAACGAAAAGAACGACACCGAGCCTTCCTAGACAAATCTCCGTCTATTACGAAAGATTCAGGCCTAAGTCTTCTCGACAAATATTTAGAGTCGGCTTCCACCTAACACATAGCCCTATTTAAATTGTTTTATCTTTTGATTATGATATATAACCACTTTGGCATTCTTTGTATTTCTTAGTCATATATGTTTTAGACTTATTGGCTATTATAATAATATAGTAGTATAATATTATTATTATTATGATGCTAAGTCTTGAAACTAAATTTTTATAGAATTATTTGATTTTTTAAATGACTTATTCATTTAGGAGAAGAAGTTGCGCCATGACATAAATAAAAAAACCTGTTTATTTTAAGAAAGTGTTCTTGTAGTTATGTTACTTCAAATATGTTTCCCTGACGATAATTAGAAAAACCCACTGGCATATGTAGGTTCTAACAAAACCACACTTATATGATAAGTAAAGGATTATCTAGTGAGGGGGATAGGAGAACATCTAAACATAATTTAGTCAACTGAATTATCTCTGACAACTGATTCTTGCTACAATGGACTATTCAAGATATACTAGTATGTTCTCTCTGGATCACAAAAGGATTTACTGGCACTTGGTGGATGTGACACTGGGTCGATTTAATCAACCAGTTACGTCCCTCATGAATTACTTGAGTAGGCTAGTATTTTGCTACTGGAATAGCCTAGTGCATAAGAAAAAACTCAAGCTATCCCAGTAGCCAAGTACAGAAGTACAGTACAGTACGAGTATAGTAGAATATTGTGTTTGCATATTACCGTTGTATTCACCGGCTTCGAGTCCGAGTTACATGTGCTCCCTGTGACGCATGAAAGATGATATCAGTATGGAGGCTACAAAAAGGGATAAGGCTTTAGGATCTCAGAGAACGTGCTACAAGATTTTCCCAGGCAGACTCGGGGTCCCAGTGAGCCTTGCAGCACTTATTGAAATCAATTCACTATAAATTTAAAAGAGACAATCTTGACAGGAACTTAAGAATTTAGTGTACTAGTAGTATCTGGGTCCCAATCGTAAAGGAGGCAGCTGGAATAGCCGCATTGTAGTTTTGTTCTCTAGTTTTGACATAATTACTAAGAAAAACGCAACTGCAATTGTGTAGCTTGAGCGCTTGTTCAGTGAAATAGGTTGGGATTTACCTTGCCACTAGGATGTCCCAGCCGATAGGTGAGCTGCCTCGCCAGGTGAACTGCTGGTGATACGGTACAACAGATATTATGATTTTGGATTATAAGTTTTTTTGTGCTTTGAACTATCGTACCCTTTGGTGGATGAACAGTACTGTATCAACAAGTCGAAACTTCTGTTGGGCTTTCGTATTTAAGTGGTGGACTGTCTCACCGTCGTGATAAGTTGCCCCACGTAGCACGTTAGTCTGTATTATCAAAGCTGAAGTATCATATCTCTGCTTTGCACTTCATTCGCCACGGTAGTTGTTTGCTCGAGCGATTGAAGTCTTGATGTTCGCGTCGTTTATTGCATAAAAATTAATGCGAATAACCCGGTCAGATGGCATTGGGCGCTAGGTTGTTCCAAAGCGCGGTCCCAACATGCGCGTTCATTGGCTTTCAGGCTGCCCCTTCTGCGAAGCCTTGCCGTGCCAAGCCCGTAGGCCCACACACATCTTTCCCTCCTTGCCCGTTGAAGCTCTTATCACTTCAACATCCACTATCAACCCCGCCTCCCCACCCCCCGGAGCCCGGAATTTGGTTCAAATCTTTCTCGATATACCTGTTCACTTCTTTTTTTCTTTTTTCTTCATCAGTTCACACCTTACAAAATTTCTTGGAGGTCGAATCTGCTTCTGTTTAGGATTCATTACTGCCCACCTACTTCTGTTTCAATCTTAAGAAGGAATACATTTTCCTACTATGTCGTTCTTCGGGTTCGACACGTCTCTGCCGAGAGATCGCGGTCATCCAGCAACGGCTCCTGGCTTCTCCCAGGCAATCGATCATTTCGCTCCATTATCCAATGTTGATGATGATGATGACGACGATGGGTGGGTTTCTGTTTATCACATGTTCGAGCTTTAGAATGACTAACTCTCTGAGTAAAGAATTGATTTCGAAGATACCTATGACGGTCTCGGTGATAAGTTGGACGAAAAAGATGATGCTCTCAACGATGAGACTTTTGGTGCTCCAGAGGGAGCAATAGGTATTAATTTCTTCTCAGAGATCGCTCCCACAAGTATCGGCTAAGGATAATATTCTGCATCTAGGGAAGGACTTTGACTTTCACGGTGCAACCGCTCGTGTGGCAGACGCTATGGAGGAGGAACATGAGGTCTTTAACAGGTCAGCGAGGAATCAGTCTGTCGCAAGAGTAGCAGCTGTTCCAACACCACTCACACGAGTCGAGCCTCCAACTCATGTGCCTGTTCTTCGCCCTGATATGTCCTTATGGGGATCTGCGCCTTCTACCACACCTCAGCCAGAGCACCAGTCAGAGCCTCAGCCGGATCCTACGCCAGTGGCGCCGCCGGTTGGAAGGAAGATATTAAGCCTAGAAGAGGTTGAGGCCCAGATTTTGGCCAATAATGAGCAAAGACATCGATCCCCGTTCCAGCAACCGCCGGCCCAGACTCATCCATTACCCGCTCAACATCAGCATATCTCCCCGATGATAGCTTCTCCGTTACATCAATATCCACCCCCGCAACATGATTTGCATCCTCTCCAGTCTCAACAATTTCCCGCACGTATACAAAGCATGCTTCAGAGAAATCAGACACCCCCTCAAGTTCAGCTTCACCAAGTTCCCGAGCAACATCCTGGGGGTGTGCCGCTACAACCACAGAGAATACAGCCAATGGGGCAACCATTACATCCCTCACGGAATCAGTATGGAATGACAAATCATGTCCCAACACCACAGTTACAAAAAATGACTGAGGTGGAGAAAGCTCGATTTTTGGAGGACGAGAGTAAGCGTTTGAAGAGAAATCACAAGATCGCTCAGTTGGTGAGTAGATAATAGAGTATCTCCATGAGTGAGCATGAAGCTTACGTAATTATTGAACAAAGGCACGGTATAACGGTTTAATGACCCCCGCAGATAAAAACTTTATCACTCGCATACAGCTCCAACATCTGGTATCTATAAATAATGCTGAGGATAATGCCAATGAGGACTTCTACTACATTGTTCATTCGGCAATTCGGGCACGAACAAACCCTCAACAACCCCTTAATCAATTTGCACAAACCTATCTTTTCCGTCAGAGTGCAAGAGGAAGGAATAGGCAACAGGACAACCACCTGCAGCGTATGGAGCAACAAGTTCAGCGGGCTGTTGCTGCGGCAAAAGCTCGTCCAAAGGCTAGTCAATTAGTGCTAGAAGGTAGCCTGGGCAAAATCTCTTTTAGTAATGTTAAGACGCCGCGGCCTATGCTCAACATCAAGAAGTCTGACTCCCCTGGTGGAGAGCCTATAAGAAGAGTGAGTTTCATATTTTTTAGGGGATGATCATCACGCATGCTGATATTTTTATCTTAGACTCAGCGTTCAACATTTTCAAGCGCTGACAGAAAATCTTTGCTCAGAGCCATTGAGAATGTTTATGATGCACTGCTAGAGCTAGAGGTTCATGAACGTGAGAGGTCAAAGCTACCAATCCTGATGCCAGATCAGCAGCCCCAGCAAGCTCATGTTGAATGGGCGGCAAAGAGAGATCAGCTTGTAGCAAAATTGTGGAAAGAAACAAAAATTATGGAACCAATTGACCCAACGTGAGAAACCCAATATATGCCATTAGGGACATAGGAAGCTAATGCAACCCTTTAGATCGACTGCTACTCATCCTTTTATCGCGATTCTTTCCTATTCGAAAATGAAGCGGGCCATACAACGCATATTTCGACACCTAGATCCAGAGCAGCGCGTGACTATTCTCACTATGATTGTCGTGCATCTGGACATTCTCGATGTTGTGAAACACGGTGTATACCTTCCAGATGAAACCCAACTTCCCTCAGCGGTCCGTGAGGAGATTGAAATGTTCGCAGCGAGCGTTCTTCCACCCTTGCTAGGCTATGTTTATGAAGCACCTCTTTCAATTGTTATCGGGCTCTTAGGAATACTCTTGGAACGTGTAGATGTCGTGGCTGTGAGCAAGACCAAAATTGGTCTTGCATTTCTGACCATGTTTTCTTCCAGAGCGGAAATTGTCAAGCAAGCTGGAGGGGCGCCGGAAAGCGAACTTCAGCAATGGCAGATGATGTATGACAGGCTCTTTGATTCTCTTCAAGGCCATTGGATGGAATGTTTCCCCCCTGGAATGTTTGTCGATGATGTCTATGTCTGGCAATTTTTAGCAAGCATTGCAGTTGGAGCCAACATGCCTCAACAGCAAGCACTAGTGAGTGCAGTAAAGTGAGTCTCTTCATTCCCTCTTTAAACACGTATCTGTTTCTAACGTATCTTGCTCATAGGGACCGAGTTATGGAGAATGTGAGGGCAAGTAAAACCTTACCGCCCGAGCTTGGTGCACAGAAAAGTGCAAACGTGAATCTCTTTATGAGAGCTATCGGGCTGGATGTTGAATTGCTTGGGTAGGTGTGTCGAGGCGCTCTATGGCCGCAAATAAGTATAAATTTCTGGTGTGGGATGGAAGGTCTGATCTCTTACAAAATGTTGTTGTCTGGTAATTGCTTCCCTCAAATATATCCGAAAGGAGGGTCTCCATAAAATAAAAGGCGGTCACTTCTGGGTAAAGGCGTCCTCGGTTTCTGGTTCAATCTCTGTCGGTCATGAGGGTTGCTGGTATGTTTTTTGTCTTTCACCTCTGTACTTTGCTCGATAGTTTGTGTTGGCCTCTCATGAAATCTTTGTCTATGAGAAGGAATTCTATTGTACATGTCTTCCTGTTATGCTTATCAGAGCTCGCTTATCAGAGCTACTTATTGGGGCAAGTGGATATTGGCGAAGTGCGAGGAGTATCGCTGGTGACGGGCGTTGATTTCATATTTTTTTCCTAGGTCAGGTGCGATACCCTATAGGAGTTGCTGTATTGTTTGCAATTTCTACTCATGGAGCGAACGATGCGATGAGGTCCCGAATTGTTTGGATTGTCATTAAAACTGCCGTAGCAGTTTCTCTCTCTCTCTCTCTCTCTCTTTTTTTTTTTTTTTTGATCTTTATAATACCAAAAAGTCTTTGTTAATGCGTGCCGAATGAATGGCAGCAGAGAGGCCACCTTTAGTCCGTAATTTTCTTAGGAAAGACTTATGAGACTGTTGGCTCGCAGTGATTTGAGACGACGGTAATCTCAGCTTACGATTTAGAACCGACCAATCGCAACACACGAAGAGGGACTATGTAAACAGGTTTTGGGATGTGCTATTGGTCAGCTCCAAATCGCGATCTGCAAATCGTGATTTGAGATTACAGTCGTCTGAAATCATGGCGAGCCAAACGGCACTCAAATGCCTGGGCACGAATGTCAGAACGCAAGTACAATTGCCATGGGGATACAGGTCTTGGCATGTAATCCCTAGCCCTGAGCTGCACCACCAACTTCCATCCTTAGCACCTCAAGCCAGCAGGAGCTCGCTCCTTCAACCCTCACGAGGCGGTGAGTCCACCCACTAACAACACCACCACCAACCGTAATCCTCCAACCCAACCCACGATTCTACCCCAGCCTCCAACCCTCCAAACAATAATACGGACCCTCCCGGCCTCTCGTCCCAATTACCATTAATAATGCCATACAACACGTCCGCGATACCTCCTTCCGAGGAAGTCACTGGCCATTCTGCTCTTCCCCGTGGGCTATTCGCAAATCTTTGTTCTTTCTCGGCCGCGACTCACTAACATATCGTAGTCTCCCGAGTTAAGAAAATAATAAGGCTTGACGACGATGTCAACGGTTGCTCCAACAATGCTGCTTTCCTTGTTACTATTGCTGCTGTGAATATCCCCCCCCCTATCCTCCATTTCCGCCTTTGAACACAGGGAGGTTGACGTTCGACAAAGGAAATGTTTGTCCAGTATCTCGCAGAGCAGGGGCTAAAAATGACCTATGGCGACCGAAAGCAACGGAAGACAATGCAGTATAAAGACCTGGGTAAATTACGTCCTTGTACGATTTCCATTAGGATCCTCTAACAGGGGGTATAGCTACTGCTGTAGCTAGAGTAGAAAACCTCGAATTTCTCGCAGACGTTATCCCGCCTACGGTGCCGTACAAGCAGGTTCGGGAACGGAAGAACAACAAGACTGCTAAGGACACTGAGACCGGCCAGTTGACGCTGAATGGGCAGAGGATATTGCCGATAGGGTCGTCAAACGGTCGTAAAAAGGGCTCTGCAGAGAGTGATACTATCGCCGTTGCCAGTGGTAGGGAGAGGGGGGTTAACGGAGACAAGGGCAACGAGATAGAGATGAGTTAGGTCCCTCTCACAACTAGCGGAATGAATCAGGGCTTGGTAGGGGCATATTTCACGGGATCTCTTCACGTCCACTGATGGGCAAAAAATGGTGCTTGGGCGGTTTCATGTGATGAGGATACACGGAATTGGGGTGGAGTAGGCTGCGTTTTTTGGTTCTCATGCGGGAACATACTCTTGCTTTTGTTTTTGCTAAGTCGGTTGGAATTCTTTTCTTTTTCGACGAGTGGCTCTTGGTGGTTGGTTTTCCTTTCCTTTAGTTGATGGGATTTCTATAATTTAGTGAGGAGTGGTGATAAGCTTTGCTTGGGTTGCCGCAATGGGTTATCACGAGATACTTTCTTCCTGGCTTGGTAGTTAATCCCATAGTTACCTAGTCTCACAGACATCCGAAAGATCGATTACCAATTCTCAAGATTAACTTACTCCTTTTCACTTTGGAGACGACAGTTGACAAATTTCCCCTTTCGCCCAAAGCGCGTGGTGAGATTTATAAGGAATCAGGGATCAACCAAAAGTCGCTCACGTGCAGCTATATCAGCTATATCATGCCGTAGACAGCCAACCAGCAGAAATGATCGCCGGCAACGGCAACACATCATGTTCCATCTTATTCGCGCATGATAAGATCGATTAGATAAGCCCGAGCTAGAAAAATCGCCAATTATCATACCGGTATGATACCTCTCCGGGTAACCGAAACAATCATTTCTCCGACTCGACTTTCTCCATTCCAGCATCCCACCTCGACCCCCACCAGGATTCATTCTCTTTACCTCACCTCACACCCGATTCGCGACTAGAGAAGCCAAACCTCCCTCACCCCATCCTACCCCCACCCCAATTTGAGCAAGAGCAAGCAAGGAAGTAAACAAATGAACTGTCTCCGCACAGCCGCCGTGCGAGCCCTCCGCCCTCACACAATTGCCCCGCTGACCACGGTCCGCTGCTACAACGGAGGGTCCACATCACACTTCGATGACAGCAGCGAGTACAAGTCGCCCTTCGCCAGTCCCGAGTCCCGCCCCACCACCAATATCCCGGACTTCAGCAAGTACCGTGGTGGGAGCGCCTCCGGGAATAAAGTCTTTGGCTACTTCATGGTCGGCACGATGGGGCTTTTGTCTGCCGCTGGGGCGAAGGCTACTATTCAAGGTCCCTCCCCTCCCACCTTCGCCCGCCGCCAGTAACCGTGCTAATTGATTTTCGGGGACAGATTTCCTGGTAAACTTGTCCGCGTCAGCCGATGTCCTAGCCATGGCGAAGGTAGAGGTGGACCTTTCCGCCATCCCAGAGGGCAAGAATGTCATCATCAAGTGGCGCGGCAAACCCGTCTTTATCCGCCACCGCACCCCCGACGAAATCGAAGAGGCCAACGCCGTCAAGGTGGCGTCCCTGCGCGATCCCCAAACCGACGCTGAGCGCGTCAAGCAGCCCGAGTGGCTAATCATGTTGGGGATATGCACGCACTTGGGCTGCGTGCCCATCGGCGAGGCCGGGGACTACGGCGGGTGGTTCTGTCCCTGCCACGGATCCCACTACGATATCTCGGGCCGGGTGAGAAGGGGCCCTGCTCCGCTTAATTTGGAGATTCCGGAATATGAGTATGTCACCCCCCCTGCTATTTTAGCAATTGGTGGTTATGGTGATGGTGGGACTAATGGAGCGTGTAGCTTCCCCGAGGAAGGAAAACTCGTTATCGGATAGACAGTTCGGGGGGAGGGGGCGGTTAGATCATTACTTTATCTAACAATTGTCAACAAAACGGAATAAATAAAATCAAGGACCTCTCGCGCATTACTTGCAAATCGAAGGTGATTGGGATGGGGGAAGCAGTCGGTAAATTTAGAGCGACGAAACACGCCTTTTTTGTAGAAACCAATTCATTATTATTTGATTCCCATATTTTTATTTTTATTTTTGTTCGGATGTAAACCAAAGGGCAAAAGGATTATCATATTCATTGGTGTAGTACGGCACAAACATTCTTATCCTCACCTCCCTTTATATCAAGATCTATCTAAATAGTATGGTTCCAGACGATAAAAACCTATGATACCCCCCCGCGACCAACTTGAACCCCAAATTCGGAAAGACGTCCGCCGGAGAGCTCGCGATAGGACCCCCCTATAAAGGTAAAGTTATTGAAATCGCAGTCTGTGATTCCTGTTTTCATCGAAGGTCATACGGGAAGTCCTCGTTGTGGTTGGAGTCGGAATTGAAGATATTGTATGGCATTGCAACTTAAGTTATCATAATTCCAATTGTCATTTTTGAGCATGTTTGTGAAATAAAAATGGGGTTAAAATCGCTGGAAGTTTTGAAAAGAGGATTTTTTATTCTTAATAAAATTGCGACAGGAATTATTTTTAAAAAGCTTTTCCCTCCCAAAATTAATGTTAATCATTTGGTATGTCCGGATTTTTTTACATGAACTTTGGGTGAAGGAACAGGATTTCATGATCCGCACAGAATCACATGAAACAACAATCGCCACAGAACCCAAATCTTCACATCCCTCATCATTTCTTCCAAGAGTATTAACGGCCTGCTATTTTACTTCAGACTTGTCATTAATTCCGCAGATAGGCAGACAAACAGACAAGATCGCCGCGAACTGTATATCTATCTACCATGCTTGATAGCACTGTTTTACCATCACATATAAAACACTGAACAAACTAACGTCTACCGTACCGTGCCAAATCACCCATCTTTCTCGCTCGAAAGAAAAAGGTATCCGTTAAGCTCAAGAAAGAAGAGAAAAGAACCACATCCCATCGGCGCACGACTCCACAGACAGCAAGAGACGAAGACTATATTTCAAAGCCAAACGTATAGGGAAAACACACGGAAAACAAAGAGAAACTTCACCCAAACCTCCTTCAAGGGTACATACGAAACACCAATGCGATTTAAAATTAAAGTTTCTCTTTTCTTTTGGAGAGGAAAAAAAGGGAGAGAAAGAAAACAAAAAGCAATATCGTGTAATAGTGTCTGAGTGCGAACCGCGGTCGTTTCTCTAGTCTGATACAAAAGCGTTTTCCCCAACCCAAGCCAAAGTCTGCCGATGTATAAGCACTAAGAGAGAAAGAAAGATGTATGTACGGGATTTTCGAAATGGGTTTAATTTTTAAGAATTCCACTACGTCGGGTCCCCACACTGAGTTTATTCCTGCGTTTAAAGGAAGTAGTCCGGAGTTCCTATGATAGAGTGTTAGAGAGTTCACTGTGAACACGTTTTTTGGTGTTTGGGGAGGGGGGAGCATACGCCTGGAAACCATTGGTTCTCCAGCCCTCGGGCAAGGATCGAACTGCAAGCTATGCTCCAGTTAGCTTACTGTGGCTGAAGACCAAGGATACGGAATACTTACAAAGTATATTTCAGATGCTCGTCAATCTCCATAATTGCCGCCTGGTTACCGCATCTATAGCAGTAATTGGGGGCTGCCGAGCCAGTCAGCGATAAATCTCCCAATCGATAAGGTGCATGTCTCACCTGAGAATATAGTAACTACGTTGCGGTCTTGCGACCAATTATAACCCTCCATGACCAACTGATGCGCCCTCGCAACCAGTGTGAGGCCATTATTATGATTAAAGGCTTCAGATATGTCCTGACCAAATGTATAACCAGCTCCACGAGGAGATATCCCCCATCCACAGCGGTCGTCAGGGTCAGACCACAGCAGGTCACACATCGGACCTTCATGTGGCACCTCCTGGATGCGATCCAATGCCCGAATGTTATCAAGGGTGTCGATACTTGGGGACAGACCGCCGTGTAGACAGAAGATTTGGTTGTCGATTAAAGCAGTAAGAGGAAGAAAATCGAACAAGTCTGTGAAAAGCCTACACGTCACCCCTGTCAGCATAAATCGTGGACGGAACGGGTAGATAGGTGGGCGGGCTAGGTGCCATCCGCCGCGGGCCTCGCGGTATCTTACTTCCAAACATTTGCATTCCCGTACTTGCGCAAGCACTCGTCATAGAATCCATAGACCTGTGTAATTTGTCTGGACTCATGATTGCCCCGCAAGATTGTAATTCTCTGGGGATATCTGATCTTCAACGCAACAAGCAACGTGACCGTCTCAACCGAATAGTATCCACGATCGACATAATCACCTGCAAGAACGTATATTAGAACTTGTCGGAATGAACGCACTACGCCCCTCTCGACGGGCGGGACCCCACGAACCCATGAACAAATAATTGGTATCAGGATTAGGACCACCGATCCTGAATAACTCCATCAAATCGTGGAATTGGCCATGAATATCCCCACAAACTGTGACCGGGCACCTCTGCGGCAGAATGTTTAGCTCACCGATCAGGCACGGGAAGAAGGGGAAGAAGGGGAAGGGTTATGCCGGGGATAACGTACCACAGGTTGCACATTTGACTCGTCTTGGAGTATCTCTCTCGCCTGCAACAAGTCAGGAACCGTTTGGTAGGGCGCTTCCACCAGCTAGCTCATAGTGGCACCTCCAAGTGGTGGCTGGGACATACCTTCTCACAGAGCCTCTGCACATCCATCTCGTTTAGTTGCTTGCACTGCATCAAGGTCTCGATCCATCCATCCAGCTGGTTAATCGATGAGGGGTCCGCGACAGCTATACTGGATGGGGGAGGGGTCTTTCCGACATCCTCCATTTTGGTATCCATGTTTTTTTTTCTTTTCCTTTTTCCTTTTTCGTTTTTTTTAATATTTCTGTTTGTTAAATATTCGATGAATAAAGAAAGAAAGGGGTTTTGTTGATTCTTTGCTAGGAAGTTTTCCCTTTATGGGGAGTTTCGATAATAGGGTCAGTAGTGTAGGGTGTATTTTTTATTATTTTCTATCCTTTTATTTTTTTGACGATGATGATAAGTTACTGTGCAAAAGGTCTTTCCCCAAGGAGCCAGCCAACAAGATCTTTACTCGAGCGGGTCGTTTCAGATAAGCGGAAGGTGGGGGTGGGAAGCGGAGGGGATCCCGGATGAGGGGAGGTAAAGGTGAAGTGAGGCGTGTGATGGTGAGTTGACGATAAGCAGGCTTCGAGAAATGGACGATGGTTTGTTGTCCGTCGATGATGATGTTGGAGGGGAAGGGGAAGGATGAATAGTGCGGGATGGGAGTGGGAAAGGAACTGATGTGTGAGGGGTACAAATTCTATGGAATGCGGTTCGTGGGGAAGGTCTGGCTGCTGGTTAGGTTCTGGGTCTAGAGCTGGTTGTAACTCGCAAGCGACCGGATCGAGGGCAGATCAATGAAGGAGGGTGTTTTGTGGCGGTGCACAAGGCAGGGAAGATAAAGATAAGATTTTAAGTTCGGCTTGAATTGACGCCACTACTTTTCGGCTGTTGTAACTTACTCGTACAGTACGAGTAAGATGTCATACAGTAACTCCTTCGTCAATCATCATTCGGCAGCAAGTTGACCTGCCGATAAAGAGTAACAATTTACAACCACTCCCCCGGTAGCCTACTAATGATTGACATATCTCCCCACATCTGTCACCACCCGTACTTGACTTACAATTCATCTATCATGCTCTGCTCCACAGTACTCGCACAGTACTGTGCACCACCTCAAGCCATCCAAAACCTCCACGATATCATACAATCAAGTATGATATCCACCGTATATCTATCTACCCACTCCGGGGTCCCTCCACTCCTCCTCCCGTAAGGAATTTTCCATAAAACCCCCCCCGATCCCATCGGCCGATTCCAAACCTACCTACCCCCTCCCTTCTCCATACGTGTATCCTGCCAAAGACGAAATTTCCCCCCTCCGTAAAACCCGGTTCTCAGAGACATATCGTAGGCCTTGAAGAAAAAAGAAAAAAGAAGAAAAAAAACAAAAGACAAAACAACGCGCAAGATAATCTATCTGTCATCCCGGGGCGGCCCCCCCTCTCTCGGGTAATCGACTTGACTTCTCCTCAAGCCTCTCCTTTCTCGCCATGTTCTTCCAAATATCTTGCGCGATATATTGATTGATTGATGGCTTCCCGAGACACGTGCCGATATATAACTTAATCTTGCCTATGGGAGTTGCGGTAGGTTAGATTCTCCTCTGTGCTCGTGTGTGCACTTCTGGAGAAGGGAGTTTCTAAGTTTTGTACTCGAGTACAGTACTCTATTGCATGTTCACCACCTCCTCCTCCCACCCCGCCCCCGACTTGAGTAGGTTGGATATCGCGAGATACGTAAATTATTATTATTGTATCTTGCCATACATCACGATATACAGACTCTTCCGAATCGAGGATGGTATCCGTATGAGACTTTGGTTGAGCATAGCTCTCTATATTAGTAAACTGGTTAGTATCATACCGTCCAATCGTCCCCATCGCTATTATGTAGCCCGTTTTTTTGTGGGATATTTTTCTCCGGACACATGAAAAAAGTCCCTCCCCGGCCTTCCCCACAGATACGGCAGAAATAAGAAATATTCGAGCGCCGCACGGTGACGACTGTCTCATAGCCCATTGGTGAAGTGTAGTACCCACCAAGGTCTTAGTTTAGCCAAGCGGCAATCCCAAATCCCGCCCCACTTCACTTCAACACAAGCATGCTGCATCTCACAAAGCATACCGCGACCCCATACTACAGTACTGTACAGTACCATAACAGCAAATCTTTTTTTTTTTTTTCTTTTGCGGGGTTCCCAAAACCCCATATCATACCGTAGCATAGTCCAAGCCGGTGCCAGCGACGCGTGCTCACAATTCCCTACAGTGCTCGTGAGAAATTTGTGACGTGACAAGGTATATGATCTGGTTCAGGGTACCGGTATATTGGGGGCCCAGGCGAGTGGAACATCGTTGGCGACATATCTCTTCATGTCGGTAGGTTGTATGAGTTAGTGGACTACATGCTATATGCTATTACATATAATATCACTAGCTTACCAAAAAAAAAAGAAAAGAAAAAAAAAAAAGGAAAATGAAGAGCCTAAACCTTCCTTCATTTTCCTTTCTTGGTTGCTTTGCATGTTTTCTGCTGTTGATGCTTGATCTAGCGGTATGACATTAGGACTGTAGCCTAAGAGGTATCGTCGGATAGAGAAATACCAAGAGAAGGGAAGAGGGAAAAGAACTCAGAATGGAAAATTGTATGGGTGTAAATGAGGGACAATTGCAAAAAAAAATTAAAAGTGAGAAGAGAAAAACTTAAAGCAATTTTTTAAAAGCAAAACTAGAGATATATCTGGGCCTTTTTGATTCAAGAAACTTTGCAAGGGAAAAGAAAAAAACTCCCCCGCTAGGTAAATTCCAAACTTACACTTAGAAACAAAATACTTCCACTCAAAGCTTCCCACAGTGAGGGAGCAGCACGTACCTTGGTTTTTAGTAACTGTAACGAGTAAGGCAAATGTGAACCAAAGAGACCCCCCTATTCTTCCAAACCACCGTAACCCAGAAGCAAAACCAGAAGAAATAGAAATAGCAAAGAAAAAGCGAATGCTTGCAACTCGCCCCTACGCCATACCCGAGAACCAAACCGTACCCAACAGACGAAACCAGATATGCGGGGAAAAAAACAAAACAGGAAAGACTCCCCAAAACAGCCAACTAGGAGAATCAAGAGAGGAAGAAGGGAAAGGAAGAGAAAACACCCACAAAAGAAAAGTAAAAAAAAATGAATAAAATATAGCAGCTAAATATCAGCTATTGTGACTACAAAAATATGACAAAATGGAAAGGAAGGCTAAAAGAAGGAAATAAAAAAAGGAATTCATAGGATATTTATCACAACCAAAGAGAAGTGCGAGAAAACAAGAGGTACTTCAAACAAGCTCGCATGAACTATCAGTTTTGACGTGTGTAAGGACGATTCATTGTTGCAATCTCTCGTGCTATATGAGTCCATTCCAACTCACGCTTAGGTGTGCAACGGTTCTTGAAAGAGATCTTCTCTTCAAACTTAAGCAGCTCATACATGAAACGCAGATGGGGCTGAATGATAACGTTCAAGCGACGGGCACGAACATAACAGCTGATATCCGTTAGCGGTAGCTGTGAAAAAATAACCTTAGTCAGAAAACCTACTAGGCTCGAGGGAGCGAGAGCTTGAGGGCGCGCATGACCTCAGCAATGCATATTGTCGCTGACCGAGAGACTCCTACTCGGCAGTGTACGAGGATTGGTTCATCCGCATGGCGGCCTTCTTCTAGTAGGTATTAGTAAGGTACTAATATAACTAAGAGAATGATCAGTCAGCATACCAATGAAGTCCAGGCATCGCCTGAACTGATACTCTAGTGGGTCACATCCATTATCCTGCAAATCCTTAACAACCATCGCATTATCAGCACCCCATTTGCTTTTCTCTTTATCTGTCCAAGATAGCTCCTCCCCGATACTCAAGACACGCTTGATACCCAACGCAGCGAGTAGCCCATGGTTGTTAGCATGCTGTAGGTTCCCTAGATACATGTAGGATAAAATGCGGCTAGGTAATGACCCATCCATGCGGTGGATCCATCCAGGGGGGTTGAGTACAGCATAGTTAAGACAATAGCCCTTATCCTCAGCAGCTGCCTCAAGAATCCGATGCTCAGCAAAGCGAAGGAAATGAAGGTCCTTTTCGTACGCAAAGAAATTTCGATTTTTGACGGTGTGTAGCTGAATCCAGGCCGAATGTGCGGGCAATCCTTCAGAATACATAAGATACGCCAAAGCCAGTAGCGAAGTTTCGGTATAGCCATCGGTGCAATGGATCAATATCCGACGGGGTTCGCGAGGTGGCGTCATCGAGAGATCACCATCAGCATCTTGAGCCTCTTGATGCCCGCCATTTGCAACGGATTGTATGAAACGGCAAGTATCAATAATGCCGTCAACTTCTGTGGCCGTATACCTCGGCGGTGTCATTGTACCCGAACCGGGAAATTCAATGCATTGCGTCGCATCCGTATGGTCCATGATCTCACCCAGATCTCGAAGGCTGTCAATTGGCGGCAATTGAGCCAAGTCACTAGCCTCGATCAACAAACCATACGGCGGCTCATGCTCCGGTTCGGGTGCAGTGTCGGCGCTGGACCCTAGCCAGACATTTTTTGAGATCTCTGTTGCCCTAGACATGGAGCACATTTCCATTCTTTCCCAGTGACCTACAAAAATGTTAGAGTCTCTTATCTGCCAAGACTGACTATGGATAGCTTACAAAAATCAATCACTTTTCCCGTCAAATTCCCTGCCGAGTCTATGGTAACAATTTCCGGAAAGTAATTCTCAAACATGGAGAATGGGCCTAGTCCTGTCAGCACTTCCCCGACCAAGAGAATGGATCAAGGAGAGCAGTAGCTCACTCTGAACAACAAAAGTGCTGTATATCGGGAACTCCCGCGTTGAGTTCCTTTGGTATTGAGCCCTGTATTCTAGTTGGGCGGTAGAGACCCGCTTTGCAATCCTGGTGATTTCCCCGGGATCGACATCGTTATCTCCGTAAATGATGATATCAGATAAACACGCAAACTTTCCCACTTGGATGTGAAAGTTACGAACATTGAACCCCTCTTTCGGGTCCACAACCAGAAAACCGGTGGTTGCCGGGTTTGACGGAAGAACCTCCTCCGGTGTGATAGCACCCTTCAATCTCGCGCAGGACATATCCCCGACCTTGACAACACAAATGCCACGATAACAAGTAGGTGCCCTCCTCATTGATTTCTTGCGAGCATAGAAGAAGGCAAGTTGCATCGAATTCTCTGGATGGAGACCATGGGCCCAGGGAAATAGTTGTTCAATGTCCGGTAAACTTTGCCTCGAACTATAGTTAAGGGAGGCGGCTACACCAGCAGCATCAATGGTATGGACGGGTGGGGATTCCGAGATTATAGGATAGCTCTCCGCCGGGGATAGCAGAGAGGCCATAGAACGACTTCCTTCTTCAGACGAATGCGACTCCTCAGAATGAGGAGAAGCAGGGGGCGTGACTGGATTCCCGTAGTTGGGAGCCCCAGGTCCAGATACTGCCATGTGCTTATTCGGAATCGGGATGGGAGCGGTGGTGGAAGCGGCGCCGGGCAACGGTAGGGTTGGGGTTGGTGTAGTAGTAGGCATTGGGGGAGGAGTAGGAGTGTCCCTCGGAGGTTGAATGGCCACGGCAGCCATGGCAACCACTTTCTATTGCGAAGGATTGTGAGGAAAAGTGGAAAGTGCGGATGGTCGATAAGAGATTCTCAGTTTGTTATGCAGACCTCGATGCTTGGTGACGCTACCCGGACTGGTTTGCTCGACGACCTTGAAACCAAATGTCGGAGGATTGACACCGAATCGGGAAGCTATGACGCCCCAATATGTTGTGTCTGATTGATCCGAGGATCGGGTAGAGCGCTGCGGTGAAAGCAGCAGCAGCAGCAGGAACGGATATCAGAATGGTATTGGGTGAATAGATGGAGGTGGGTGGAAGTGTCGAAGTGTGAAATTTAGGGAAAACTTTGGCGTGGCAGTAGGGGTGGAATAGCGGGGTGAGGTGGCGGAGGGAGGGAAGGGATATGTAGCGGAATTCGTTGGGCGATACAGCTTTTAGACGGGAATTATGAGGGAGTGGGGTTCTTGGTGTGGTAAAGAGGAAGGGTGGAGGGTGGGTAGTTGAGTGTGAAAGTGGCGGGTGTGCTTCTTTGGCGTGAGGGAGGGAGATGGAGGCGGACAGTGGATATGTGTGCAAGGTATGATATGTAGGAATATCGAGTGGGTGTGGATATGTATCCTACCGTCGTACTGTAAGTAGGAGATACCGAGTGGGAGAGACGCAGCTACGAGTACCAGGGCCGAGACGGGGATGCAGCGCAGGTCAGTTAGAGTAGAGCTGCTGTCAGCGAGCACACCCCCAGGTTAATCCAGAGGTTTCGACAATTCAATGCACACAACTGAGAAAAAGCGATGAATAGTTTTTTCGTTGGGGGGGGGGGGAGGCGTTATGAGGAGGAGAAACGGGAGTAGGAGTTTGAAATAGGAGGAAAGCACAGGCGGGTACAATGAGGAGGGGAATAGTTAAAGAGATCGTGGTGGTGTTGACGAGGCGGGACAGAAATTAGCTTTGACGTCGTTGTCGTGGCCCCCCCCCTCTAACAGTTGGCGGGATAAGGAATGAGAGATGCGGATTGTCTCTGGATTTGCAGTCTAGAGTTTCATACCCACCCTTTTGGCCGTCTCTCACAGGTTACCGTATTGTACCGGTATGTCTAGAAGGTTTTCTTTCTCTCTTTCAAGCAGCGCAGCGCATCCCAGTAGGCAAGGAATATGATATTTCTGAAGCAGGCATACATACGGTAGTAACGTGTGGACCCGATCAACTTTAGCACAGCAACCATTTGCTGGGGGGGGTGCAGAATTAGTACGACCTGACCGTACTTTCCACTTGCCTTCGCCTTCCGTCACTGTCACCCACCACACGAAGAGTGCACTTCTACCACACGCTCTTTTTCTCCATTTTGTTCTATTATTCGCATTCGCATTTGCATTCGCAGTTGCAGACACCCACCACCACCAACCACACGGACAGCGGCGGACGCACAGACAGAGAGAGATTAAAGCGTGAGACACCAGAAATCCCCCACCCCACTCTCTCTCTCCACGAGTACGGTACTCGAGTACGTACCTACCATAGACTCCTGGAGAGAGAAAAATGAAGAGGAAGAGGACCTGCACTTCCTGCACTATACCTTACCGTTTTCAGAGGGACGATTGGTCAAGGGGGGGCTTTGTTCCCAGTGAGGACCATTGTTTTAGTTGTGCAGTAACTTATGGTGCAGGCTTCTCCCTTCCTTCCTCCTACCCTCGACGCTACGGTGCAGAACCCTATCTACTCGAGTACAGTACCGTACGTGCTTTTGCTTATCGCATTCGGGGGGACCGGGGGGTGGCCATCCCACCACTTCACACCCACCTCTAACTTTTCACTGCACGCATCAAGCGAGTGGATTACCTATCGCCCACTCCTGTGATCCCTGTCGGCCGGTTATTATTGTACTGCAGCTTCAATTCTTTGAAGCGAAAAATGTAGGTCCGACGCTGCCAAGCGAAGACATGAATTATCCCTCGTGCCTGTCTTCCCGGATCTGTGGACGCTGAACGGCCGCGAGGCTGGAGATGGGCTCAAGGCCGGAAGGAAGAGAAAATAATGGTTGGAAGGATGTGGTCGAGCACAGATGAGCGGGAACATCGTGGCGAGGCCCGGCCGGGGCGGGCACCCATAACAATGCTCACAGAGCCATTCTGTATGGAGGCTCGCGGAAGGAAAAACCAATGTCGCTCAAGAGGTTTGAGTGTTATTAGGGCCACAGTACATTCTTACTACCGGTAGTAGACTTGGGGTGGGATGGTACTTTTGAACTTTTGGCTTTGCCTGTTTGGGAACATTTGTTTGGGTTTACACTTACCATGATTGTTGGAAGTTGGATGTGCGGCGCCGGCACTGAAGGTTGCAAAGATGAGGATACGCTTTTCCCTATCTAATGCTGTCCTTTTTGGTGGGGGTGATACGGTACTGGATTACTGTCTTCATGTGGATATTGCTCCTCCCTAACTCCGTTCAACTACCGGTACCGTATGTATACTTTACATGGGTGTTGACAAGTTCCGCTAGTGTGATACAGGAGGAGGATTCAGAGTTGAGAAAGTTAAAGAAGCGATATTTTTTTCCTTTCAGTTTACTTTGCTGTTTCATGTAAATTTGGCACATGCAAAAATGGTTAACTTATCATACCCATACCATTCCTTTTTCCTTTGCTTTTGCTCTATGATGCAATATTACTATTTTTCAGGTGGATAGTGTAAACCGTGCGTGAAGCAAAAGGTAGGTTCAAAGAAATTCAGAAAAAACATTAGACTATTAGTGATTATCCACCATCTCAGTCCAGAATCACTTAGTTTTGTGCTTCTTTCGATGAATTGCAAGATCTGATGACCCCAATAACTGTCACAACTTCTTATCCAATCCTTACTTCGAGTTAAGTTACCATTGAGGGCGCAGGTATTGTTGACCGGTTCTGTGAAGTAAACCAACGCAAGTTCCAGGATTCACTCGCTGCTGAAAAGTAAGAGAAAAAATATCATTTTAACTTTGAGTATCATATCCCTGGTCCTTGAACCGTACGGTGCTGCATTCAGACGATATGAGTAAAGTCAGCTCACGCGATACTCCACGGTGGGTTTACTGCCTACCGGTAGGTAAGTTTGCTCCATAAATAAATAATTCAACAGTTGGACCCAGCCTCGCTCCCGTAAATAGCACTTGGGAAGGGCTGCTTCTCCAGGACCCCCGCAAACAAAAATCATTGCCAGAGTTATGGGATGCACCGATCCAAATGTTTCCTGACTGCTCCCCTAATCCTGACGGAAAAAAAGAAACCTCGCAAACAAAGTTATCTCCTGTGGATAACAACGAGTTCCCAGGGTCACAACCCACCCAGCTCACAATGTCTCAACCCTCGAGAAGCAAATGCTAAGGATAAACCCTGGCACTAACTACCGGTATGATATAACATCGGAGGTTGGCAACAGCCCAAATGGTTTTTAGCCTATTCTAAGCCCCCCCCCCTCCAAGGCGATGATAAATACAAGTATCGGTATGGTTCTTATCTCGAGGCGAGGGCGCTCCCAAGTACAGAGAGCTCCTGGTATAAGATCTCTCGACGCAGGAGAGAGCCCTGTCGTCAGGATTTCCCTCAGCTTATCTATGTCGGAGGTCTACAGATGATAGTCGGTAACCTTTCACAGCGCCTATCAGTAACTAAGGATTTCTCAGGAGTACTGACAGTCTTAGATGAGCTCCGGTGGTCACAAACCGGGGCTTCTATCTCACTGTAAACATTGATTACACTACTGTTACTGGCAGGAATACTAGTCAAGTTTACAAGATCTCAAGCGGGGTTGGCTGATATCTGATGGTTGATGGATTTCGGGCATTAGAGTGGTCTGGGGATAGATTTTACTAATGATTGAAGCGAAACATAGCGTGCTCTGCTCTGCTGCTCTCTAACAGAGCGGTGATTTTGAGGGTGGCGGCTGTATGGAGGGTGGAAAGAGTGAGGAACATGAACATTGGAGCGTTTCCAAGCCACCAGTATACTCGAGCACAGTTTACGCGCATCGTGCGAGATATCTCACGCTATCCATACAAAATCGTTTGGTTGACATCAAAGATCGTCCGAATTGCTAGCGAAATGTTCCCTAGTACAGTACAGTGAGGGTTGGAGTGAGGGGAGGGGAGGGCGGAGACTCCAAGGGTCTCACCTCTGAATGTGATACAATCACTATCAGTTCTGCAATCTCTACTGGTCCGTCCCGAGAGATTGACCCTGGTTTTTGCCTCAAACATGCGCAACAAATGCTCGTGCCCATAGGGCACATGTCCGCCTCTCAAAGTGACGTCGGTGAAATCCCTACCTTGATTCACCCTACCCTACCGCGTGGGATATTCAAGCGAGAAACCTGTTGACGCCTCTAAAGCTTATTTTATTTCTGAATCAGTCGTTCCGAAACTTAACCATAAACCTCATCTACCACCGACTCCTTTTTCCCTAAGAGGGGGGGAACTGCAAGAGTCCACTCCCGGGAAAAAAAAATCTCCTGGCTTGCACTTTCAGGCTACATATAGGCTGCCGGATGTCCTAACCATTGCCTCTCGGCATATTTATGCGGGGTTCCTCGCTACTCGAGTACACTTCTTAGCCTACATTGGGCGAAAAGAAAAGAAAGGAAAAACCATCACGAACAGTGCAGCCCTGATACGCTCGGTAAAGGCCAACCTACCGGAGGCATCTGTGGTTTAACGGCGTTTCCCAATCGCATTGGGAGAACCAGCGCCACATGAATGTTCCTTCCTGGTGGATCGCTACACCTCATCTTTCTCAAGCTGTTCCTTCCTTTCCGGCAAATATCGTACTCGGGTACAGTGCTCCACCCGATCAAGGTGGTCCGGTTGCACAGCACTCAATTTAGGCCTACTGGTATTTGGTATAAAGACCTGTGGATTGCTGAGAGGGGTTTTCTAACCCTAGCGATGATTTGCTTAGGGCTTGCAGCCATCTCTCGGGTATTTCCTATATCTATCATTGGCTTTCCTTGCCAGGAATCCCTGGCGGTGTTATCCAGACCGCTAGTAACGGGGGCGGTCAATGCAGAACCCGTGGCCGAAGGGATCTGGGATGTTATCAGACTGAGAGGCCTTCATGAAAGAATTAATGGCATTCCAAACTGTCTGGAGTGAAGTATCAACAAAATCCTCCTGAATTTACTCCGTTTTGAGCGGCTATTCCCACACCTTGGCCCCACAACCCGCTAATTACCAGCTTGTGCCGTGCGGCGCGGTACTCGGGCTGATGGCTCGGGCGCTGCCCCAAGTGCTCGAAGAACGCCCCGAAACTGGGTCATGGATGCCATCCCCCGACTCCGGTGGGACAGGGTGCTTCATGTTATAATACTCGCACTGGGTTATAGAGCTCAATGATTTTTATTACGATCAACCATATATATATGCTTGTGCGTCTCGGATATGAAACAAGAGGAGAGTTCTCGCTCGTCCTCCTAAAAGGAAGCAAAAACGGTATCCACTGCATCACGGGAAGGCCATCAAACACTAGGCCTTTTCGTCCGTCTCCACATTCTTCTCTCCGGACTCGGCTGTCCATTTTTGCTCGAACTTCCCCTCAACATGGAACTTCTGGTCAACCCCTGCGACAATGTACAGGATGACAACAACCACCTCCAATAATGGTGTGAACACATAGAATGACGCGCGGCTATTGAACCAACCTGGATCCGTAGGTGGTCGGGGCATGAAGGATGTTGCTGCGCGGAAGGCGGTGGATAATGCTGTTTCAGTCAGCACAAGCATCACAGGGCGTTATCTAAAGCATGAAAGTGGCAGGGAGGGGGGGGGAAGCACTGAGAATTGCGGAAGCGAGGATAACGATCAAGGTTTTCTCCGTTAAGTCTCCCCTCTTTCCAAAGTTCTGGCGCGGAGTGCTGGAAGGGATGAGATTCCCGATCAGAAGCATTGGTATCGGGGCAAAGGCAAAAACGGCAAAGTAGATGATCCCGAACTTGCGGATACCTTTCCGTGGTGGTCAGTGTTAGCCCTGAAACAAGTAGCGCGGCCCCAGGATCTTCTTACTCAAGTCGATATTTAGCGTGTGAGTGCTCAGGGTGTTAAAAGATTGGACAGTTGTGGTAATGACTAGGAACCACTTATCAGCATCCAGCCTCTTCCAGCATATATGTACCTGGGCGAGGAAGAAGTACCCATTACCAACACCAGCACGACGGAGACATAGTACGCCAAAAAGGCCCGGTCGAACAATCTATTCCCCACGAGTCCTGGATGGTACGCTCTCAACAACCGCTGGGTAAAATTCAGATTGACGACAAACAGTAGCACCACACCCGCAGCGATAAACACGCTTGCGGCGATAGCAACCTGCAAATTCCTTGGATGCGCCGCCCAAGCTGTCATACCACCGCTCTTGTTAGTGGACGGACAGTCAGCCCAAAAAAGGCGGTAAACAAGCAAGCGAATGTGTATCCGTACCTATGCGCATGGAAAATGTAACAATCCTAGACATACAGAAGCCAAAAGTGACGGCGCTGAACACGAAGAGGTGGCCTCTGCTTCGATTGATCTTGAACAGCCTCATGTGCGCGACACCGAGGATGAGGAATATGGCGATGAATACGGAAGAAATGGGGATATCTATGCTCTTGTTTGGCCTACCGCCGTAACCTGCTGTCTTTGGAAGGTAGGGGGGTCCCGAGGGCTGGTGGAAGCGGAATCACTCATTGTCAGTATCCCGTTCGTTTCTCTCACCCGAACAATGAGACCAAAAAGGGAAAAGAATGAAAGGAATGAATGAGAAAGAGTAAAGTCATACCATTGCCTGTCCCTGCTGTCCGGACATATCTCAAGCTGTACACAAAAACGGAAATAAAAATAATAAAAATGGGGGGAGATTTTTTTTCTTCTTCCACAAAATGTCGTACTATCCCACTCTTCTTATTCGCTTCACTTTCAAAGATACAACAGATGGTCCGTCCCCACTTGGTCTCGGCCCAATCCCTTTACTCGGCTCTGGTTCTGCGCGGTATGAGTAATCCACCGTCCCTTCTATATACTGTACTGTATAATACACAAAAGTAAAGGAGAAAAGGAAAGGAAGGGGGGAGAAGATGCCGCACATATATAACCCATCAACCTCCCCTTCCCATCGGCGGAATAATCCTCCACCGGCAAACGAATGGCGGTCCCCGCCCCCCGGAACGACGGGCGACCATAAGCACCGACAGAGTTTGCATGGAGCGGCATATAATAATTAGCTCACCGGCCAATCCAGTCATAGCGGTGGTCTCAAATTCCAAAGATCTGAACACATTGACGCCAAGGATCAACGCTTTGGCGCTTCTTGGCATGGAGGGAACTTGTCGGATACCGGCACATTGGAAAAATTGGCGAGCTGGTCTGGACCCTGGAAATGCTTAAATTTATTTGTCCTGGCAACCCGGGCATGGCGTACCGCACTGTACATGTATCATACAGCGGGGGAATACTCGGCCGGGGTACTGTAAATTACCATACTCGTAAACTTCTATGCGTTTACTCGTACTGTACTCGTACCGTACGAGCTGAAGTCGCGTGCCGTTGTTGCCGGTGGAAAAACGTGGGGATTGGGAGGTACTGTACAGTGAAATCTCGTATAAAACTAGATTTCTTGTGTCTGGTTGGTCATAGATGCCTGGAAACAGGGATCATGAATTTATAGAGGCTCAGATAAACGCTTGGATTTTTTTTTTTCACATTTTTTTTCTTCACCATATATTTTGCGAATCCCTGTTTCCGGGTATCGAGTGATTGTTGCCTGGGACAAAGTTGTCAGCGGGAATCACGGCATCATCCCACGATAGGTTTGGTATGACTGGTTTTACGTACTCTCGAGTACAGAACTGCGGATATAATACTACATGCGGTTAAATTTAAGGAGATCCAACACGAACTCGCCACTCTCTTAATAGTACTCGTACTGTAACATCATCATAAATTATCCTAGCTCGGCACTTCTCGGGGGAAAACACTAATCCTTCTTGGGGGGTCTCTGTCTCAGAGCTCGGAGGTTAAAGGTTCCGGCGGGGGTATAATAGATGGATTACAAAACGAGATCATAATTATTATGGTCTCGTGAGCTCTCGCCGATGAGCCTGAGTTCGCATCGGATTAGATTAAATTTAAAGGTTACACTGAGACATAGCTAAAGCGAAAAATGTGCCCACTGACGTCACTCCGAAGAAGGGAAGAGAAAAAAAGACGATTTGCCAGAACTACGGTACGGCAACGTATCGTAAAGGGCTTAAATTTACGATAGGGCTGAGACGCCGGCGACCATGTGGGAGGAGGGATGGGGGGGTTGCGGTTGACGTGCGGTGATGTGAGTTAGACTAGATTGGACAGACGTGTTTTGTAGACTATCGGCCGTTGGGCGCTCTTGTCGGCCGATACCGTAAAGGGACTAGACAAAAGTGTTGTTGATTCCCGGTCCTCGCACCAAAAACGGGACTTTTTTCAATCCCGAATTCCTAGCAGCTGGTTTTAAAGCCCTTATATCTGCAACGTATCCCCTGATCAATTTGAAGAGGAAGGCCCGTGAACAGCTCAAGTCACTACTATGCTGGCAAAGTTCTGCCATCGCTTCAAGATAATTGCCCCAGCAAGGCAACGTTCCCATCTCTGATAGGTTGAAACACAGCGGGGAAGTGTCAGGAGACTCTGTGAATAGTAATAATATTCACACCTATATATAACTATGATACCTGGACGGTTGTCTGAAAGCTCTCCGCGTAGGTTTGGGTCCTGTTTGGATGTCCATTTTTTTGAGATTGTATGATAAATCCCTGTAGCATCCCCGCTATCTCTGAGATTCAAGTTTTTACCAGAGATCACACGGAAGCAAGTGCAACACCATACCTCTCATCGGGATTCAAGTCTTCGGTTGCATGCAACACATCGCACTTTAAGCCTACCGTCGACAAAATTTTCCGCCTGATATTTTTTTTCTTCCATTGGTGTTGGCCACCACTGATAAAATCCCAGACCTTCCAATCTCGCGATTTCCGTTCTGGAATCCGTGGATCCCGAATCTCGTGGATTTCAATTCAGTCCTTGGACATCCGGACAGGGCCTGGCCAAAACGCACGATTTTTGGTGTAAAGGTGAAGGTAAAGGTGGCCCATCGCCAACGCCTTTGTCTGGTCACTTTAGATGGTCCAAATCCATCACGTGAAGCCTGATAAGAGAGAACTTCCTTATGGCACTAGATAGGGCACGTGACGGATATATCTATTGGCATCAACTTGTGTGATACTATTGGCACTCACTTGAGTAGGGTGCAGCACATATTTACTCGTAGAAGTGAATGGCCGAATTGGTTTCAATCAAATTTATTCATCCTCGTATCACCGAACCGGCATCCAGCTATCATAACTATGTGACCAGCCGCGAGGTTTGAGGTTGGACACGCTTCTGATGAGGGTAGTACGAGTACTCTACGATACTAGGCCAATTTTTATTGCTGCTATCACGCCTTGTGAATATCTGGGCATAATTTGTTTCACTCTTCGTATATATTGTACGAGTGCGATATTGGTCACGTGGGTCCAATAAGAGGTTTTATTTCATGGAAATTTTGTTGTTGCTACCTAGACTATCGTACGGTACGTAATTAAGCGCCAGGCGGTGTTTACTCGTACAAAGCGGAGCACCCACTTTTGATCCTCGCAAAAGGAAAAAAAGAAACAGAAAAAAGAAAAAAGAAAAAAGAAGGGGAAAATACTCGAGTCTCAGATGTCCTCACTGTCATTTGCAAAAGGCAAAAGGCAAAAAGAAAAGAATGGAAAAGAGAAAAAGAAACATCTTCTTCAACAGCCTGTGACAAAAAAAAAAAACGAAAAAAACGAAAATAAAAAAAAACCGGAAAAACAATCGGGTTAGAAACATTCAAAACCAATTAACTTACGGTAGGTTATGATACCGTAGCTCGAGCCACCCAACGTTGCAACCAGAGAAACCAAGAATCCCATGTCTCATTTTCCGGGGAGTTTTTCTTTTTCTTTTTCCTTTTCTTTTCCTTTCTTCGCCGCACCTTATCAAGTGCTGATAATCCATGACCAACTAACTGATCATGCTATGGTACTCGAGCGTCTGGAGTTTCCACACCTGAGGCCGCTGAGAAAACCAACAAAGGAGATATCGTGGGGGGGAGGAGGGCATAAGCAAGACATTGCGGGGTGCGATACAGTTACCGTGCTGCTTACACTACTGGTACTGGATGAATGCCTTGCGGCTTAATTAACCGGGAAGAGGTTCTGATAGTAAGGAAGGGGGAAAAAAAAAGGCGTTTCTGGAACATGGCAGCGGCGACTGGATGGATCTAGGGGCTTACGGTACCGGCGCTTCTGTATCTGAGGTCTGGATCTGATCTTGCAGATCGAGTCGCAGGTTTTGGATTAGTTTTTTTTCCCGGTTTTGGTATGGGTCGTGTCTGTGGCGGTCGAACGGAGGAGAAATGGAACCTTGCTGCTGTTCCCCGCAAAGTTCCAGAATCTATCGGCGTTTCGGGGGAATGATATTCTGTGAGTGACGAGAGCGAAAGGCTAGGATCACTTTTATCCTTTTATCCTATTTTTTTTTTTAATTTTTTTATCGATAAGTTCAAGATTAGTGACTGGTATCACGTTGGGTTTGGCCTATGATATTTGGTAAACATGTGCAATATTTTCGATTAGCCAAAATCACTTCCTGCGCGACTTTTGGGTAAGAATGAGGATCTTCGGTCGGTGCTAATTTATCGTTTGGATAATTTTGCCAACAGGAAGTTGTACGATATTTTATATCTCAAGGAGAGTCTATACTGGTTCGGAAATTTCGAATGAAGTCGGATACGAGGATAGGGTTTTGGTCCCCGGGAACCATCACAGAAATTATCGACGTCAAACACCAGCGTGCCTTCAAACGAGGTGTGCTCGAGGTCAATAACCATCTGAAAACCTTGCTATCATGGCAGTGAGCTACGGAGTAGAGTATTGCCATTGTTAGAAGTTGTGCTATCCCAATCCATAGTCTATCACTGACGCAACGATTGGATCAAACCGCTCTGAAGCGAATTGGGAACGCATGGAAAGAACTCGTCCCATACAAGCAGCGAGCAATGGGATATCTCGGTGGGGTGCTTGAACTGGTTCGGGAATCTTTACTTTCCGTAGCAGGGAGAGGTTTGGCCATCCTCGGAATGAGGAGCCTATCCACAGCAGCACATAATTGTTCATGACCAATGGCGTTCTTTTTTCCTCTTTTTCTCTTCTCCTCTTCTCCACAATTGCTTCGCTCAAGAACGCGCGTCAGTGTTAATGTCGATACTAGTGATGTGGAGAGTTTAATGATGGATTGCCAACTGGTGATTGCCGTTCTAACCAACCTCGTAATGTAAGATTTGAGGTGTGGTGGCATGAGACTGAGATATGGTACGAGTAGATTAGAGGTTGGAATAGAGTGCCGGTGCTTATAGTCTAATAGGCGAGCTGGAAGTTGGGCCAGATAGCTATCATAACTAACTATTTGGAGTCTAGTTTAGCTTTCTAAAGGGTTTATCTTAGAGTATTTTTCAGAATCGAAATGGGATAGGGGGGAGGATACATACTTCCTAGCTTAACCCCTCTCCCCTCTTATCTTCCCTGCTACGATAAGGTAAGGAACTTTGGCGCATTGGTGTATCATAGCTATGGATGGTCGTATGATTGTATCGTGCCTATCACGGTTCCGGCGTGAGGGTTCATGCTAGCACCCTACCGGTAGCATCTAGTCTACCATACGTATCGTGGCATGTTTGGCGCGTTTCCTTAAAACAACGACCGACAAACATTCCCTAGGGTTTACTTGAGCCATCCGAGCGGAGCACATTGTCATAGTACGATGCGTGCCAGACAAAACGTGGACCAACGGCGTTTCAAAATGTAATGCTCTTTTTGATAAGGGTTTAGGATATTTTAAAGAAAAAGAATTATTTCATAGTATTGAAGAATGATATAATATGATTGTAGTTTGAGTTATCCCGTGATTTGAATTTATATTATTGTACAATAACTATAATTTACACATAAAAGTAATAATCAGACTGTCTCTCTTCCATTACACTTGTCTTTTTATTATCCCTCTTGAACTATCTCTATATTCCTTAATAGGACCACATTGTGAAGCTGATTTTACAATAATTCATGATGGTTAATAATGCGAATGAATCAAGCACCCGTATACCAAGACCTGTAAATTCTAATACTTTGAGATTTAGAGCACACAGGCAACGTATTAGAGAAATCCGAGCTCAGGTATCATCTTCATTATCCTTAATTTTTATGATATTAGTATCTGACTAAAAAATGTGAAAACAAGACTATGGGAGTAGAGGCACAAGTTCCAACAGCAAATGCCTTGCGAGTCTGTAAATATCGAGAACGTCAAGCAATTATGCGCGGGAAAATTGAAGCTCAGATTGTATCAGCTACTTCCTCCGATTCCAATCTTGAGGAAAGGCAGGAGGATATAAGCCATGAGTTAGAACTAGATTACAAGTCCTGGCCAAGGCGTCACATGTTTCATAATCAATCATGTTCATGGCGCTTGAAAATATTGCAAGATGGATTCAAAGCAATTAGCAAGAAGGTTTCAAATCACCCGAGCAAGTCAACTAAGAGGGACCACTGGACAGTATTTTACCTGGCACTATCAAGTGTGTATGTTTCTCAAATTGCAGATAAAGCAGGAGCAGAAGGCATTGAAAGGACCAGATCTAGTGACTGGAATTACAGTACCACTATTGCCAAGGAAGAAGCTGGCACAGCGAGTAGCACTGGGAGGTGGATGGGGAAAACGGGTTTGGGAGAGAATTATGTCCCATGAAGTAGGCTGGGTTAAAAAGCGAATTATTCCAGAACCTGGACATGGAAAATATCGACATGTTCTCAGTCTGTTAGAAGATGTGGATACTATGCTTACTGTTCATCAGCATATTCAAAAACTTGGTAATAGTAAGTTAATCTATTTTATAGTTAATTGTAAAATGCAAATATAAGCATATAACTAAGATAATAAATATATAGAGCTTACATCTTAAAGTTTAGCTAAAGCAATTGTTATACATTGGAAAACAAGCGATACTTCTAATGACTCAGACATTGCTAACCGATCAATACAACTGTTTGCCATGAGGTGGAGAAAACTATCTTATCAAGAACAGCTGCAGGATGGCTCAGGAAATTGGGATTCAAATACAAAGAAAACTGGAAAGGAATATATAACGATGGACACGAGAGGGAAGATGTAAAAAGTTATTGTGGTAATGTATTCCTGCCATATATGGAAGCTTATGGCAATCAGTTGATGAGATGGGATGAGAACCTAGTAGAGATTTCCAATACACAACATTTGTCTGGAGAGGTTCAGCCTCTAATTCTAGTAACTTGTTAAGGGGTCCTGTTCCTATATTAGTTCACGCGACAGGCAACGATACTTCTCTTATAGTATATATGATACTATATATTTCGTACTAATAGTGTGCGTTCACACTATTACTTTTCTTCGTCGTTCTCGTATAGTGTGTGTTCACACTATTATCTTTTCTCTTGTTACACTTAGTAGTCGTAGAGGCGTTCCTCTTCTACTAAGTTCGTGTAACTATCGTGAGGTAGATAGAATAAAGTAAATTCGTTCTTAAAATAATAAGTAGGAAAATAACTTAGATGGTTGCGTGAAGAACTAACTAACTCGCCTCCGAGGACTCCTTATATAGTCCTTCCCTCAACCCGCTTACAAATCAAACCATAGGCAGCCCCCTTGCGCAGCCCTATGACCTCTGAATAGATCATGTGCGTGAAAACACAACATAAAACATAACATAAACCTAACGAGTCTGCCTTGCGCACAGCCTCGTTGCATAGCCTCCTTATGCAGCCCCGTGACTTCTAAATAAGTCTCGTGCGTGAAACATAACAAATAAAACCCCAACGAGTCTGCCTTGCAGTCAACCTCGCTGCATAGCCCTTATAGTCACATGCCTCTATATAGGTCATGTGCGTGAAAGTAAATCATAACATAAAACAAACTACATAAATCAAACTACGTAACAAAGGAAACTCATAAATCAATCTCGTAACAAATGAAACTTACTAACTAACTAATGAAACCTGCTATGTCCGATCTAGAATCGTGACATAACTCAAGATGAATGTACCTTCAACTCAAATGATGGTAGACACTTCATCTGGGTTCACCTTCAGCACATACCATTAACGAAAAAGGAACGTGTTCAAGGTTTACACGTTTCTGACTTCTTGACTCCAATTGTCCACTTGGGAGATGGTGATGCCTACGAGATAATGAAATGTGGAGGGGGAGTATGGTGGAATGGTAACTGGCTATTAGCACAGATTATTGAGAAAGCTATTCCTACCCTTGAGGCATAGTTTCCTAGTTGCAAGGCACTTTTTGACTTTGATAATGCAAGAGATCATTTGAAGTTTGCAGATGATGCCTTGTGTATTTCAGAAATGAACTTGGAACCTGGGGGCAAGAATGCAAAGCATATGAGAGACCCATTTGTTAGTGATCCTCAATACTCTGAAGGGGGATATATTCATTCAATATCCTTACCTGATAGTACATCAAAGGTACTCAAAATGGTCCTTACTGTAATGTGTTCGCTAGGTGCTAATCACGTTTTGATAGGTAGACGATAGTTGCCAGGTGGCCTGCTCTTCCAGAGAGGAGGCGAGAGCTGTAAGAACTAAAGGAGGCTTCGGAGGTGTACTGGGAAGACTAAAGAGTAACCGTTCAACTAAGTATATTGAAATACTGTCTGTCAAAGTCTGTCCTTTCCATCGTAGAATAGGACGGTCTTTAAATACACAAATCTGTTCATGTCTAGCATGAATGAAACGAAACAAAGGTATCAAGCGATACACTTTGGTAAAACAACATAAGTATCAAATCAATACTTAAAACAAAACATAAAACAAACTAAGTATCAGAACGATACTTCAAACAAACCAAGTATCAAAGCAATACTTAAAACAAAACATAAAACAAACTAAGTATCAGAATGATACTACAAACAAACCAAGTATCAAAGTGTTAGGCGGAGACAACCGGTATAGACTTATGGTTGTCTAGGCCAATCGGGATTCTTTCGTATAGACGGAGATTTGTCTAGGAAGGCTCGGAAGCAACTCGTTTCGTTTATGACTACTAAGAGTGCAAGAAAGTAAGATAGAATCGTAAAAACAATATTATATTGTTAAGGTCTCTTCTCCGTTGCTTGATAATGTCTAAAGCTTGGGAGGCACTTCGATATTTATATTCCGCGTCTGAGTGTTCGCGGGCTACATCTATCTAGTATACAAAATATGTACCTCTTCAAATCTAATGCGCAACGTCGAGTTCTCTATAATGGTACGAACACCGGGAGACCCTGAAAACCATCACACCATCTTCGGTAATTACTATTTCCTGCCTGGGAGACATACTTGTCACCAGTAGTAATTTTCCGATCCTCAGAGTCTATAGACCTGTAGCCAAGTTCTCAAGTCGAACTCTGTTGGCTCCAATAGTTCTTTTCATTACCAAGAGGATCAGTCTTGATACGAGACTGCATCTGCAGATGTGCCGGAGCCGATGACTTCTAGTTGTGATAACTCAACAACTAACCGATAGAATTCATTCTGATGACTCTCTTCTCGTAGAGGAGAGGCCATTCTATTGAATAGTCTCATAATTCCTCGGTCGGCAACTCCTGATTGTTCTATGTAAAGGGGGTGGACCTTCGTGTTGTGTTGGTTGTAAATCCCGCAACTGCGGTACACCTCTTATCATAGTTGCAACACTCCTCGAAGCTCGCTGGCTTCTTTGGTAGTGTTTCCAGGAGCTCTAGACTCTTTCTAATCGTCGAAGGGTGGATGTGAATGCATTGGTTCGTTATCCCGAACCTCCTAACATTCATCTCATGACCTTGTGCGAAAACGTCCCGTTACTTACGGCCCGTATCAAAGATGTCATATCTTTGAAGCCTTGTAACTCCCTGAGTAGTTGACGGATTGACTTCGTTCCACTTCTCAGGTCTGGCCAGAGGTCCCCTCTTATATATCCTGTGAACAGCCTTCGGTCGGACGGACGGCAGCAACGTATATGGTGTTATTCTGACACCTTTAATTCTGCGACCAAATATTCACAGGACGCAACAAAGGTTGATGTGTATGATGACGCGCGGGCCCCGTAAGGGGGCTGGAGGGGGGTGTTGGAGACTGAGATTCTCGATTTCGGGTAAGGTTACCCTACCTAAGGTACTCCTAGGCTATCGGAATCGGGTACTCCTAACACAAAGCGATACTTAAAACAAAATCCTTAACCGAGTACCAGTACCGGTTACACTTACCGAGCGGGGCCTGTGGCCACAAAATCAAGCCAATTTCAAGACACAATGCTCAATTCCCTCAGCAAGTGGGAAAACCAGGAAGCCAAATCCGATATGTCTTGATAGATGAAGCTGCTATGCTCGAGCACTGCTCGCAACCCAACCAGACTTTTGCAGTCAGAAAAGCCAAATAGAGCAAGCCATTATTGATGCTGGACATGAGGTAATATTTTATCCAGCATTCCACTGTGAGTTGAATTTTATAGAATATTATTGGGGAGCAGCAAAACGGTATACTCGCGAGAACTGTGAGTATGATTTTGAATCTCTAAAATGCCTTGTCCCGGAGGCTGTTGCTGGCGTATCAAAGCAGTTGATCTGGCATTATTGGGCTTGTACGGAGCGGATTATGGAAGCTTACAGGTCTAAGGTTATTTATGGGTGTTAGGCATAAAGAAAATGCACAGACCTCTCGGTAGGGTAACTGCGCACAGACCCTCATTTATCGAAGCCTAACACCCCCCTCCGGCCCCGCTCTGGGGCCCACACGTCCTTAGCGAGATTTCGAAGAGTTGCGTCCCATGACTATAATGTCATCTCAATGAAGCCCGCTTCATAACACCATATACGTCGCTGCCGTCTGTCCGACCGGAAGCTGTTCGCAGGGTATATAAGAGGGCACCTCTGGGTACCTCAGGGTACCTCTGAGAAGTGGAACGGAGGAATTCCGTCGGAGGCACATTGAGTTATTAGGCTTCAAAGTTAGGCATCCTAACTACAGGCCGAAAGTAACGGGACGTTTTCAGCTCAAAACTCCACAACTATTCCTATAGTGCCCCAGAGGCTATAGGGGTTACATATAACACCAATACCTATCTGAAGGCCGCTGTATGTTGGTTGGTCCTGGAAACAGGATCCCTCGAGAGGTGATTCTCTTTGAGGCGAGGTGGACCGAGGGGAAGCTGCTCAGACTCAGAAGACCTAATAGGCGGTAGACATACGTGTGTTGGCGCACCATCTACGAAGCCTGCATCATGCATAGGTGCCCGACACATACGCTGGCCACTATGTGAAATCGGAAGAGACTACTGGAACGATAGTCAAGACGACTACAGTTTCAGACAGAAGTCTATTCGTCTCTATAAATCGAAGACCGGTCATTCGAGGATAATAACGCATCCTACGATAAGACGGAAAAGAATTTATGAGAACGAAGATGGTGTGCAAGAATTCAGGGTCAAACGGTGTTCGCACTTGTTAAGACTATAAGACATAGCGTACGATTTTGGGGGAGGTACTTTGTTATAGGAGGATTAGAAGTAGTCCGCGAACACTCAGACGCGGGATATAAATATCGACGTGCCTCACAAGCTTTTAGACAAGACAAGCAAGGGAGAAGAGACCTTTACAATATAACATTGTTTTACCTACGAATCTTTATAAGAATATTTCCTCTATCGATTAAGCGAGTTCTTAGTAGTCATAAACGAAAAGAACGACACTGAGCCTTCCTAGACAAATCTCCACTATTACGAAAGATTCAGGCCTAAGTCTTCTCGACAAATATTTAGAGTCGGCTTCCGCCTAACAATGGGTCATCTGAGTATGAACATTTAGTGAGCAGAAAGTATCATTCACACCGTCGTGTAACCAATCTTGACTAAACTTTCTTATCAATAACAATAGATATTTCTTTTTAATAATATCTAACTTTTAGAGCATATTTTGTTTTCTAGCTATTAATATGGATAAATACTAAATCTCTGGTATCTTATAATACTTCAAATTTGTAAACGTTCGGTGTCCGTATGTCAAAATACCCTATACCCTACCTGCACAAAGCATTACATTTTGAAACACCGTTGGTCCACGTTTTGGCTGGCACGCATCATACTCGTACTATTCGAGTAAGATGTTCGTATCACCCAGTCCTCCATCACACCCACGCTCGCAACAATTCCTGCTTGCGTGCTTCGACGATGTTATTGTATGGTGGCATTGCTTATGCGCTGATATGGTGAACAAAAACTCTCGCAGGACACATCGATGGAAGGACTGCCCCCCCCCACCTCTGTCCTGAATCTCGATAATCCGTCTGGACCTTTGATGCCTCGCACGGATCTCGCCCCTAAATCTTATTTGCTGTCCTAGGCCACCCACCCACTGCACCCAACAGGTTTCCCCGGATTTTGGCGGACCAGGATAGCTGGGCGCTACTGGGCCCGGCTACATGATTGGGGGCGGATTCGCCACTGGGGAGATGAAGGGAACGGAAATCCCGCTGCTGTACAATGTGGTACTGGGGGGTGTTGGTGCTGTGATGCGGTACAAGGGTAGCTTAGATCACGAATTCATGGTACGGTACTCGAGTACGCAGCAGGGATCAGAGGTTGGATAGCGGTGGTACTGTACAACGCCTGCAAGATATATGCCATAGCCTTGTCAAGGCCAGAACCATTGAACTCAACAGAGCGAGAACTGAAGGACCGAGCACATTTGTGAGGATGGCAAACAGTTACTAATTATTATTAGTTTCCTTCCACCTTTCCCATCACCCATTCGTGAACCCCAGGTTGGAACACGTGCTTATTCCGGCGTTCCAAAATTACCTCCATAAAGGAAGGTGACTACCCCTGCTCCGTACCGTGAATTCATGATCTACACTTGTACCGGTACCATAGGTGGGTTGGCGATTGGCCGATCTCTGCGCCTGACGCACGGTGGCTGTTCCCTCGACTCAGGATCTGCAGATTTTCTTAGGAAGAGGCGGATTTGATGCTTGCGCGTCGTGGCTGTCTGGGGGACAACAGGGGAGTCGCTTGACGTTCCCGCCCTGCGATTGGACCGCAGCCCCCGGGCCTGTGTCCCTCCCAGAGAGAATGGGGGCTATATGATATCTTTGCTCGTATGATACAGTATCATACAAGGGTAGATCAAGGTGGTTTTCCTTCCTTGTGGGGGCGATTTTTGAAAACTGGAAAAGTACACATTCCAACCCGGGGCCATGAACGAGTGATGAAAAGGGTGGAGGGAAAAAAACAAAGCCAGAAACTGTCAGCTATGATCAGGACATATTTGGTTCCTTTAGTTTCCAGCTTTGTCGAGTCCAATAACCCTGATTTAGATCGGATCTTGGTATCATATCCATCTTGCAAGCGCTGTACCGCTGCTATCGAAGGGCTGATCCCTGCTCTTGCGCGATGGATTCATGTTCCACCCTTGTGCATAGGCGCGACGTCAATGATACCCTTAGGGGAAATATCCATACCTTCTGAGTGTTGGAGGGAATATCCGAGTGATACTCAGTGAGTACTATGATACGTCACTTTTCAAATAGGACTTCACTTTAGAAGTAGAGAGTGGTTGTGGCTGCCCGTGCTATAGGGCGTGGTACCCCCCGCCCCCAAGACCACCAAAGTATTCCCCTATCATAGGTCCGTCCTCTCCTATCGGGTTGGCGTTTCCATTGTATGATATGGTGCCGCTGGTGAAAAGCTCTACACATCACATTCAGAGATTAAGTGCAATTCTCTCATCCCTTGTGCTATGGTCGTGTACCTCTTCTCAACCCTGTTTTTCTTTTTCCTTTCTTTTCTCCCAATTGCTTAATGTTGCCTCTTCTTGGAAGTTTGGGGTCTCGTTTGATATCGTACCGTACACTGCTCGGTCAATGTCATGTATCAGATTTTTTTTTTTTTCCTTTCGGTTTTTGTCAAACGCTATCATGTGATGATACTTGTATGATAGTGATATTATCAAATTTGATGAGAAAAAAATACACCCGATGACATCTCTTCATAATACGGGGATAAGTTCTTACCCCCTTTCTAGCCTTTTACAATGCATGTCAAATGGCAAAGAATTGGCGGATAGCCCTTTTGCCACTGATGTTTATATCATGCTTTCCAGAGATGTTATCTGATTCTTAACTTGTTATTTAAAAAAAACTGCGTTCGACTCAGGGGGGTGTATGTGCACAGTTGCCCGCCCGTCTTAGCGCCTGCACCACATGGAATAGTTCAGGATTTCTTTCCTTCTGGAGGTATGATATGTTGATGAAGTGACGCCCCTGCATGAAATCAAGCTCAACTGGATGTCCATCACGACCTTCTCGTGCATGGCTTTTCACCATTGCTAGACAATTCCTCCCTACGCCACCAGGAACGGATATGTGAGCATAGCGGAGGCCAAACGGATGGGATTGGTCAAAGGGACTACCGGAAAGGGGTGCGGTAAAACCCAGATTCACCGAGTAGGCTCTGTCGAACGCGATCCTCTTTTTGGATACCGTGGAGGGTGTGTTTGTAATCCGGCTAACACAGAAGCCACCTGTCAGACGTGCATGGGAAGGCTGCTCTGGAATAAGCATTTTTATGATACACGGCTACATAGCATTATTGAAGATCCAGGGTTCTCTTGACCGCGACGGAGGGCTGTCTGGAAGCTCTGGAGGGCTTTGCGTGGCTTGCATTTGGCATTACAGTACGAGTATATTGTTGCGCTACTCGGGAGACATTGGGAAATAGCGGTCGTGTATGATACGCTGGGTGCGAATTTCCAACACGTTGGTAGGTATTTCGATTGGCTGCTGGATTATTACTCGGCGGATCTCCCCATTACCTACACCGCTCATTACGTTCGACAGGCATCTTAATCTTCCGTCGCTGCATAAGCAACTTACATATTATGGATGTGACAGTGCAGTCAAAAGTCGTTCTAGTTTACCCATCTCCCGTGTTTCCCTTTCCGATCAGTCTGCATCACACAAAGTCTCTCCTCCTCTAGCCTGTGGACAAGCGCGCAGCGTGCGCATCTATGTGTACCGTACAGTACCAGTATGCTATCAGCAACCAATAGCCCCGCCAGCCGGTACAACGTGGTACTGTAAAATCCCAATTCTCACCTCCCTCCTCACGGAATGCACTCCACCGGGCTAACCCAGCCCAAAAAGTTTTTCATTGTCGCCAATTCTGCACTTATAATCCACACCGCACACCACACACCCACCTATACACCTCCTAGACAATATCGCACATCTATGGCCACCCACAGATAAACGTAAGCCCCCCACCTACCCGACATTCGTGAAAGCCTTGTGCTAGCCTCGTGTGTGTGTCATTACGGTTTTAGGAACCTACATGCGTAGTCATGGGATGTCACTCGACTGTGGTGCTTTTTCACCCCCACTGTTGAGGGGGGTTACATGAGTATAGTAGCCTTGTGTAGCGGTGGGAAGAGGAGGGTGTTCGGAGTTTCTTTTCTTTTTTCTTTGAATGATCACTCGCTGCTGGGATATGGTCTGCATGATCATGCGGTGTTGAATGGTTCTGTGCGTTAGCGGAGGGACGACCGAAGTTGTTGAATGTTTTATTTATAGGAACGGCAGAAGTGTGAATGGGGAGTGCCGCCTAAGAAGATAAGTTACTAGGGATGTATGAAGGCATCGAAGGGCAGGGAATAAGCTCGAATGGTTTGTAAAGAGGGAGAAGAAAAGGAAAAAAATTCCTTGCAGCGGGAGGCTACTGGTGAGAGATCAAGGTATTGTTTAGAAAGGATATATCATAATAATAATATTATATCCTTTCAGTCCTGTAAGCGCGAGAACCCGGCACGCGGCTACTTCCTCTCCACAGCTCACGCCATGTCCTACTGATGCTTTCTCCATGATTCAAGAATTAAATAGGGGGAAGGGGAGCATTCGAATTAGACCTCGATGTGCACGCTCTCTCCAAGGAGAAAAAGTGGGCTGAAATGGTATGATATCGTACATGTGTGAAAACCCCCTGTGCGAAGGTCCCCTAGTGCTTCTCACCGCCTTTTGCTACAGTAGACTCTTTTTTTAGCCTCTTTGGATTGTATCCCTCCACGAGCCTGAATTGGTAGTCCCTAATCGCCCTTGCAGTTCCTAAGCCCCGCCAAGCCGGTGCTGTAGAAATTGTGGAACCTCGTACAGTGCCGTACAGTACAACTTCGACAACGATGATCTGTCGTAGGCAGAGTAGACGGGGTGGTTGGAATAAGCTACCCCCTACCCCTGCTGAATGTTCGCTAGCGCAATTGGCAGCGACCCGGTACTAGGAGATGCAGTGCCATATCGCTAATTTACCCGCTCTCACGTGTATCGGAACACTCCAAGTGCCCAGGATATAATATGATACATTTATCTGAACGTTACTGCTTCCCCCCCCCGCGCCCCAACTCCTGTCCGACTGATACTTAAGTTAGTTACACCACTCGCTGGAATGTAGTGTTACCACTTCAATAGATGGTAGTGCTAGGCGGCATACTATAGTATTTCAGGGTAGCTAGGATAGAAAGTATCTCTCTTACATGTCACTTTGGAGCTAAGGAACCAGCAAGTCGAGTTAGCCTCCTCCACCTTCCGCTAGCGGTATCTCGTTTTCGTGAATTATCACTCGCACACCTTTAGGGCCCGTGTGGAAAAAACATCTCGGGCCTCAATGGAGATGTGCTAGCGGAGGGGAGCTCCCGATTTAGGTTTCCGAATGCACGATGAACCCCAGGCGTTGCGGACGTTGGGGTCCAACTCGGCTTCTCCTCAGTGTAGTGTGTACTGCGGCACGATACGCAGGGCCTCCACATGCGCTGGTAAAGCTTCTGCCGATCATCTAACCGTCCTCTAACATCCGCATGTTGGCGATCTGAAACCGGCTTGCTATGAGGAAAAGCTTGATCCGTCAGCACATTCCGCAACGTAAACTCCTGTGGCAAATGAACACCACTGGCACCTGGCACTAAATTTACCGTGCGATGTATGGTATGGTACAGTGTTCGGGCATTGCGCCCTACAGCTGCGATTTTCCGCACGGTCTCAGTTATGCACGATACTTTGCCCCATCCTCTGATCTTGAGTGGCGAGTCTAGATCCTGGAAAAAAAGCAACAGTGACTCTCCTCCAGCGCTAAAATGATTATCATACATACATCGATTCCGTGGAGGAGGGGGAAGCCGTTAAGCTTCAAACAAACCCCTTTCGCCATTGACCGGATTTTAATCCCGTAGTACCGTATTCTTCTCGAAGGAGTCGGGCATGAATAGTTAGTTACTAAGTTACTACCGTAGCACACGATGAAAAATCCCGCCCCCAACCCCTTCCAAGGCCATGATAATCTCAAGGAAGCTCAAGTTAGAGCTTATCCGGGGGGGGTTTTTTTTTTTTTTTTATTTTTCGAAAAAAAAGAAAAGAAAAAGTACGACAAGGTCAGTGCTAGGAATGCAATTCCTATTCAATCGCCACCATTTGGGATTCCATTCCATTCGCATTGTGATACATTGTACAACTCGCGAGGGGTGACACGTGATGTTAGCGAGCGCCAGTCAGACCCAGGCGCTCTACTTGTACTAAGCGCTTGTGCCTATTGACACGAGAAATCACTCGTGCCGTTGCGCTGGCGAATCACTCTGTTGTTGCCGGTTATGCGGACGCGGATTTCCCGAACGGGATTGCGATATTTGGTGATAGTTATCCTCGATCACTCGTGAGTATCATATATGGGTGTTTCATCGGCTCTGGAATGCGCGATCACTTCAAAAAAAAAGCCCACTACGCGCTGGCATAACAGCCACTGTTTGTTGCTAGTATAGCGTAACCATTGGGGGAGTTTGCAGTTGGTAAACAGTGACCAGTATTTGTGAGCTCGGTCCCCGAATGTTGTGTTTTCCTCTCCTGATGCTCACTGCGTGGCCCCTCCTCATTGACCGGAATGTAAACGGATGTCGATCGAGCCTATGTGAGGTTGTAAGGCCACTCTCTCCGAGACAAGGAAATTAGGGCGGTAAAAGAGAGTGGCAAAAAATTAGATCTAGCAATCTCCTTGAGAAATGTGGCATTGGTGGAAGAAGAGTAATAAACTTTGGCGGAAGGCGCTATGTTCCACTTCCTTACCAAGAAGAACAAATACTTGATATAAGCCTAACTTCCTGACTCAGGTATTATCAACTCCGGGAGGAATGGCATAGGAAAGATACAGTTTAGGGCCAGCCTCGTAATTAAGATCAAATGTATTCCACCCAATAGCGCACGTGAAGGTAAAGAAAGATTCGGGGTAGCTCTAGTGAAACCGCGTGTATCTTCCACAAACCCCTGTATATTCGATATCTGCTCTCTCTCACCAAACTCAGTTGAGGAAGGGGGTTCAATTTCCGAGAGCATAAGAGTATTTCCCCAGACTATTTCGGGAAAATTCCCGCTGTCACACTTGTTCGAGAGGCCTAGGCGTTCGACCCCAGCCTATGGAGTGGGAGCCATCACGAGACTCCAACTCTATCCTCCCCCCGCCCCCTAAGAAGGACATTTCCGTTTCCCCGGAGTGTAGGTAGGCGGTTATCCGGCGCTCCCCCACCAGTAGATCCGGGATGGCTGGTTTAACCGAGAAAGCAAATAAGGAGGAAAGGAGTTGGGAAGAGAAAGGAGAAAGGGCGGCCCCGATGATCAAGAAGAAATATGCCCCAATTACCCCAGTGCTTTTCCTAAAATAAAATAAAGCTAAAACAAGATTAGGCATGTTCTCTCCCTTTGTGTCTTTGTACAGATTTATTGTGGGTTTCGCCGATTGCAAGGTAGGTCAATGATCAAATTCACTTCTTACAGCGACAGTACAATCGAGAACCAGCTACGCACTTTTCACTATCCCCACGAAGGGTCTATTATAGGAACAGGCTAGGCTAGAGCATTAGATAAGAAATAGACGCGGGGGTGTTCGTAGACAATCACTATAGGACGGTAAGCCAGAACAATGCCAAAGCTGTTTCACCCGCCTTGGGTAATTATCAACTTTCTCAGTAAGCATCGAATAGCAGATGCTACAAAGATATGATGGAAACCAAACTACGACTAGTAGAGAGGATAAAATAGTAGTAGCAGTAGTATAGAACATCTAGATAGGAAAAATGGCAGGCAGTATACCATACATGTCTTGATAGGTAGCCAATAAATAGCGCAGCAGCAGAGCGAGCAGGATAGAATACCAGCACCTGTATCAAAAAGTCGCTCAGAGCGCACTCACGGAGTGAATATACATACCCCAAGTGCCTTTTTGGCGAACTGCTACCCTAGAAGACCGCGGACTGAAGCACGTTAACCGACTTAATTCGACCTAACGCTGTCGGTATTTCACCGCGTTAAACATGCCATACCACCCGATATATGATATCTGGACATGGTCGTTTTCCAACAAATAAGTTAAGTCTTGGGTTATCCTAAGGTCTCACTTTTCGATCTGAACCTCAACTGAGAGCTGTTTCCATTTCAAAGACGTATATGCGTCCCAGCGTTATTGGGCTCGACCGCTATCGAGTGAGTGTATGAAAGGTAGGACAGGTAAATTTATGGCCATACACTCTGTTCTCTTCCTGCCCATCTCCTCTAAACTAAGATTAGAGACAGGAGCATATATAAAACGTAATGCAATCGTCCTGATCCTTCCATGGATCACCAGACGTACCCATTCCCCACATGCATATCGCCATTTCCCCTTTCTTGCTCCAGTGATAACGAAAGACGTGTCTGGATGACCCTTGCGTAACTCACCATAACTCCAAGGCGAAAGAAACCCCATACACCATTCTTGAACATTATCATAGCTTCCACGATTGTCCACAATTCACTATCTTCTATCAATTCCAACAACATATGCTCAGGGGTAGCCGGTTTTGGAAGTTTGTATCATGGCTGACGAAAGTTCTCCATGAGAACTGGTATTTTACGATACGTCCATTGGAAACGCTCGTGCTTCGGGAGCTCTTTGGCCCCATAGGAGCCAGGATCTGGCCCGACCATTGAGACATAAACCAACAAAAAAAATAAAATAAAATAAAATAAAAAAAAATAACCACCTTCGAGAGTCTGGAGCTACCAAATCCTCTCAACCCAGGCCTCCTTGGTCACATCTCTACTGTAACCCTCTTCTAACATTGCCACTCAATGCTCCCCGGAGATTTAGCGACATGGAACCAATAAGAAACCTTCAATCCTCATCTCCGTACCGTTTCCAAGCGCCGATCTTCCGGCATTTCCCATGAGATACCGTACGAGTACTTGTAAATTGAGAGAAAGCCTACGGGGGCAGGCAAGTTTTTGCGGATGGGGTCCTGGTTTCAGTTGATACAGGTCCGAGCGTAAAATATCCAGGGCACCTCCGCAGACGAAAACCCACCCCTGGTACGAGTAGACACCAAGTGTCGCCAAAGCACCCCAGATGTTCATGCAGTATCATACACCGGTATGTGTCCTCCGGAGAGGCTTTCACAGAGCCGATATCATAGTTATCCTGTCAGCCTTGAGGCCATCAGTAGAACCACCGCGCACAGCGGAGAGTGATAGCCTCTCGCAGTGCTAGTGAGATTGATTGTTTTCTATATTCTACCATGTGGTACGCGAGTACTCGTGCTCAATGCTAGGTTGGCCCCGGCGACCTAGTATTTGCGATGGGGCCTGACCCAGACGCAAATACCAACTAGGTTCCGGATCTAACTACAAACAGGAGATCGATGTATAGGGGAGGGGAAGAAATAAAAGAAGAAAGTTAAGGGCTAGAGGATAGTGAAGCTCTTCGCGACGGGGTCAATTTGAGAGTAACCTTGAAACATGCTACTGTATGATACATTTACGGTGCGGTACTTGCTCGGAGAATAGTAACGATAAACCTCACCGATGCGTTTTTTACTTTCATTCTCTTACTAAGATATTTGTCAAGTCTTTGCTTTACAAGTATTAGCGACTGCTCACAAACTGAACTCCTGCCTGAGGAGCAAGAAGTGCTTGCACCCTACCAGTATGATCAAACCGGGTAGTGACTTGGCAAGGTTGAATCCCCTCAATCATGAAATCGGTCGTAGGTTAACAAGAGACGCAGGTACTGTACGAGTACTCGTACATAACAAGAGCTGACACGGTCTCCCTATTCTTTTGTTCGACACTAGACATTATAGGAAGCTCTTACCCGTAAATGGAGATTAGAGCCCTGATAATGCAATACCGCACTGCATCCGAACGACACTCGCAATTCCTTTAGCAGAGCTCTGAACTGGAGCTTACTTAAATTGTGTTGCATTATACTGCAAGGAGGAAATACCGGTAAATTTGTAAGGGCTGTTGGACCACGAAAAGGGAAACTTACTAAGGAATGTTTCACATGCAGACCAGTGTGTAGGTACCGAGGAAAAGAAACCACCGGGCCGACATTACCACTACTCGAGTACTGACCGTTTTCGCCGACACTTTTGATTCTCGCGCAGCTTTTGGCGCGGTGAGATGCCGGGGTTCGAGGCGTTACTGCACTTGAGTATTGTGCTCATTCGGTAGCATGCATAGCGGTATGATATGCTGTGCTCGAAGTACTCGGCTCGTCTTATCGCTAAGGCTCGATCAGAATGTTGCCCTTTTTTCTTTCTTTTTTTTCTCTTCCTTCTCCCCTTTCCCCGCTTCTCCATCGTCCTTTGTTTTCGCCACTAGGTGATTATTCTGTACGACACTCGGGCGTAATTTCAAGGCTTTCTCGAGTGGGGATAATTCGCGCGCATGATGCTAACCCACGTTGGGTTACGGTTAGCATTCAAACCTTTACGAGTACTCGTATGGAGAAGATACGGCAGTTCAGCATCATAAACCGAGTCCCGTATATTTACCTACTGCGCTAAAAACGTGATAAAACTGTTAGTGCACAATCCGTCAGGACTTGCCGTATCAAATAGACTAGACAGCAGTACCTTCTCGAGCACAGTACCGCCACTGCTGCACAGAATTCCGTGACCGGGTGGATCGCTGGGGACTTTTGGAAATGACTCTCAATTTACACGGGGCAAATGCTATTCTGGCCAAACCAGATTGCCAGGATTCGACTCTAGATGCGAAATCGAAAAGTCCCTACCGCAAGTATGGTAGCGGGTTAACGTTAGAGGATATCTAAGGACTCACTCACCGAAAAACTGGAGTAATTGGACCTCGGGCTAGGACGTTGGAGTTGCCTCTCCTAGTAAGGCTTATTATTGTGCTTTTCTTCTTATCCAGTTCAATGGATTGCTAGAAGCCGGTCTCCCCCTACCCGATCCCACCCCTTAATACGGGAGGGGAACTCTGGACGTTTTAGCGTAAGGCACAATTATCCCAGTCTCTACTCGAGCTCCCCCCCACCGAGCTGGAGATAGTCTACCGTACTAGGATATCTTCCGGAGGATTTGGAACATCGTGAATCACAATTCTGAAAACCCACGCACCGATTGATACTATTGAGGCAGGTCCTGGCCCACGGGATAACCCACTCGCCGGCCCTTAAAGTGCTTTGGTCACCGCATCATTACCGAAGCTAGATCGCTAAGCATGATCCACATTACGTTAGATAGTCTTTTCAAGCACAGAATCATCACCCTAAATATTCTCCATACTCAGTCTGACTTACTCCAAGCCTAATATCCTTATCCCGACCCGTAACACAAAAAATCACTCGCTAAACAATGCCAATGGAGGGAAAACCCAGACCTGGGCAACAATTACATCCGCAGCTCGCAATTGGAGGGTAGGAAAACGTTATGGCTCTATTAGTGCGGAGGGGGGCAAACATGAGCTTGGGAGATAAACTGTTATCATGGAACTGGTAAAGGTATTTGTGATGATAGCATCAGAATCTCAAATATAAACACGCCATTCAAGTTCCGGATCGATAATTGGGTGCGTGTAGGACAAACGAGAGGAGTCCATCCCGGCAAGAGAAGCAGCCACAAATTAGTGACACGGGGATATCTCTTGGAAAGGTAAAAAGAACCTCACGGTGCTTTTCTGCACCTACCCCAGCATGACCGAACAAAATCCCCGGCCAGTGGCTAGCTGATATTGTGTGACGGGGGGAATGCGTACCGTATCGTAGCGTTTTTTCGCGGGAAGCGGTACGATCGCTGGGGAAGTGGGGCGGGCGGGTAGGTCGGTGATGGATTTCCGCAGAGAAGCTATATGGAGAAACCTGCGAATAGTCTGCGCGTGCGCCTCCGGTATCAGAAGTGCAGAGATGTGAAGGGAACTTTTTTCAATTCCAGGTCGGTGGCATATCGTAGCTGAACGAATCCAACTGATACCGAAGCCCCAGCAACCAATTACCGCGATAACCGTTACCAGATTAGAATTTTGGATGGGGCAAACTATCACTTTTGGTTTGCCCCTATAAGTGAATCGTGGCAAATTGCACCTCACGTAGCGTGCTGCAGTGAACACTGCACTCGAGAACCAGGGAACTTACCCCGAACCTCGAGATAAACCTAGAGCAACGGCCGCGCCATCGTGGCGATCGCCACATCCAGGGACTCTACCACTGCAGAAATAACAAATAACAGGAGCCTGTGCCATGCCGCTGGACTTTCGCCTCTCAGTGAGGCGAGGAGATCTTTTGCCCCCTTTCCAGGGAGGGGAATTTTGGACCCTGCGTTATGTTACGGAGCGCGCCGGTGGCGCTCCCCCAGACGCACCGCGAGATAGGCGGACTGAAGTTGGCTTACCTCCCAGACACGACGCGGTAAGGGGCGCATGGCGGGTCGGCGGACTTCTTTTAGATACCTGTGAATAAATACGATCGAAGACTATGATACATAGCTTACTGTCCAATCATTAGAGCTTTTACTGTCCCGCACCGAGATCACTGCTCCTCCCCTCACGTCAACACGAAACAGTAGGATCCCAACGCCACCAATACAGTAACGTGAGTTGACCCTGCCAATAATTCGCATGGTATGTGCTTACCTTATATCAGGGAGGTAGTAAAATACGGTGTGAATGCGTGCTCTCTGGATCCCGGCGTCTTGAGAAGATGGCAACGAAAGTAATGTCCTGTTGTTCCACCGTCCTGTTATGCAATTGGCTATATCCATACCTCCCCACAAGATGGTTGCTAGCGTTAGAATGCCCTACGAAAGGGCGGATGTTCAAAATGTTTTGCAAATTACTGACATTACGAAACGTTGAAATGGAAAAAATTCCGCAAAAAGTACAACACCCCAGTAGCAGCAGGGAGTCAACCAACCCCAGCGTGCAATGGGGTGGGGAGAGGTGTCACACGATATAGTAGATAGTACCAACTGCATAATTCTAAACAAAGGTACTCAGGAACAGGAAATAGTGCAGGGTGAAAGACCCTCTCAGCTAACAATCGCCCACTAATAATATGTGGCATTGAGGGACAATACACAGTCAAGCGCTGCTGTGTCCCTCAACCCAAGCCTGCCGGCGCGGTGGGGGGATGGGGCCGCGGAGGTGAAGGGTTACTAGAATATCCTCTCCCTCTCGAACCTTGAGTCATACTGCAAAAATAAACAACCCATGTATCATACCCAGATTGTGCAGGTCATACAAAGCTGATTCCCAGGTATACCAGAAGGTCAGGCCAACATAAACAACCTCCACCTAAATACGAAAATGCGGCCGCGGTGTTTGGTATTCCCTTTCACCCGCTCGGGCTAGTTAGCTAGCTGAGTAGCAAATGAGCAGCAAGACACAGCCCGGACCTCATTGTGGCTTGCGTTCGAGTGATGTCTCGTGCTTTCCACGTGACTTTCAAAACCAAACCCCCACCCCGTCATCCATCCATCCACCCACCCCCCCATAAAAAAAAAAAGAAAGAAATCGACTATAGGCTCTCGCTTACAGATTCCATTTATTCCCTTTTTGCGGGAAAAAAAAAATGTAGAAGCACTAAAGATGAAGATCTACTCCTTAAGTTAGCGAAGAAACCGCTTCTGAGTCGCGGAAACCAACCCCGGGAACCTGAAGCGGGGCGATGCATAAACGCACGCACGCACGCACACACATTACAACGCATGGCAGATTTCCGGGCGGAAGTGGGGGCGATAGGGTAGAAGTGAGGCTCCCCGAGTGATTTGCAGTGAGCTTCCCGCCCACATGAAGCAAGGGGAGCCTTACGGGTCACCTGAATTATCGCGGCTGAATAGACGCAAGCGCACATAAGCGCGGTTGGAGGAGGAGGAGGGTGGTGGACAAATTCTCGTATAACGGGTGGGGGAAAGCTATGACGGTCCGCCTCACTTGTGCGAAGTAAACTGAGGTATGTAGTGGGTATGATAGACCCCGAAGAAGGCCAAATTAATGAACGAGATAATGGAGGCTGATGGGGTTTGGCATCGTCGTTGCCGTATGACACTTGTACAGTATCGTGTCGTTATGTGTTAAGGTTCGCATACATAAGGTTATTTCGCAACGAGCTGTAATGAGGAGGCACCGCCGCATATGATGTTCCAATTTGCTCTTCCCCCCCCCTCAACCACCGCTACCCCATACCGGTATCTTGTTGGGACATGTGCTCCGGGTTTTTGAGCGCTTGCACGTGCAAGTGCATCTGTTCGAAATCTTGTTGGTGGTGGCGATTGTTCTTTTTTTTCTTCTTTCTTTCTTTCTTTCTTTCTTTCTTTCAGGTATCTGGTGGCCCCCCAAGGGTGGACACAGTTCCGATGAATACCGGTACGAGTACCCCACATTTCCGATTAAACGACTTCTAATCGCTTGCCTTTTAAGGCATTGACACTGTATCCGGATCAGCTTTTCAAATTCGCAAAACTAAAAATGATCAACAGCCTCGGCTGAAGGAGGATCGCTAGACGTTCTAGCTAGAGATAAGGTTGGCTGCTGTTCTCGATCGTCAGTTCTAGAAATCAGCCGTCGGATTTCGGAGGTCGCCTTGAGAATTTGGATTAGCTTCCTTAATCGATAGTGTCCTCACACGAGCCTTCGGTAAACATGTAAACGTAATCAAGGGTAATATTTGTAAGTATGACAGCATCCAAATGTCCGAGTCGAAGCATGAAGCCGTAGAGCTGAAACATAGCATCACGGAGTGTTCCCTTCTTCGGACCGGACCGCCAGGCATCCAATCGGTTACTATGCCGGTTGTCACGGAAATCGTACAAGTACGCTTTGGAGGGGACAAATATTTCGAAACGAGGAACTATGCAGTCACAAGACTCTGTGAAACAAAAAACTATAACAAACAAGGAATGGAAGTTGATATATCCCATCCGGAGAAACAAGCAAACAAGCAAACAAGCAAATCGAAAAAAGAAAAGAAGAAAAAAAGCTGAAACATTGTGTACAAGCACAAGCTGCGACATTAGTGCGGGCCATAGGGTACAGTAGGAGGAAGAGACTCGTTACAGGACGACTACCTTTTGTGGGGGTCAAATTGCTGATATCGCTAGAGATAGCCGTAGGCGGACAAATTCGGGTAGATCAAGCGACCCCGGAATGCCGAGTGATAGATAATGACATCCATTCCTAGTGAGACGTATGCCCGGTAGGGGGTGCCCCGTAGTTATGATGGCTACTAATGTACATATCGCACGCATAACCTCAAGGCTTCCAAAGCCCAAGGCGCTGGCTCAGGCTTTGAACCACCAATACGAGTACACTGTCGAAGCAATTTAAGCTTTTTTATCAGCCTCAAAAGAGGCTCGACTACCAACCACTTTTTATACGTAAAAAAAATAAATCCACGTAACAAGGACATCCCATCCATCCCCTAAATTCGGACCAGTAGGTGAGTTCCCTGGCCATTTGGTATGATAGCCGTAAAAAACCATCCGTTTTGGGGAGGAGGGTGTTCCCTATTTCGTGGCGATTCCATTAGTCTAAGATTATGGCATGTGTGAAGCGTACTGTCCACTTTCCACGTCCCAATCCTTTCACACAAGATATGGAGCTTAACCGGTTTGCCACCTGTTGTGTAGTTCTCCCCCATCGCCCCAATTTCTTGGATCGTCAGCCTCGCCTTATCATATTTCCACAGGATATCACACTGAAAGCTGACAATAGAAATTTCCACACCGGAATCAGTCTACCGGAGAGATACTTATTTACTTAGATACATGTGGATTCAATCGCCAAAGGATACCGTATGATATCACCCAAGTTGTGTGAACACCGTGTACCACCCCCCTTCTCTCGACCTCTCTGATAGTTTAGAATTTTTGAGGCTCCGTGATGCCGACCTGAAGTGGTTTAGAACCATAGCCCTATGTCGACTCCACATGGATTTGAGAAAAGATTGCAGGGTAAGAATTGATGGAGTAAATTATTTCTGAAAGCCAAATTTGGAAGAAGGATTAGCGGACTGAACACTATTATCATAGTAAGTTAGCGCTTATTTGTTCCATCCGCGCGTGAACCAGACTGTAGTTTTGCAAGTATTTTTATTTTATTTTTTCTTTTTCGCAGCACCAGCAGCCTCTGGTCTATGGACGGACGGGTGAGTCCTAAAACCTGAACATACATGTCTGCTTGTATATGGATGGTTGCCCACATAAAAGAAAATTGTCCAATCAATACTCACAATAAATACCGGTAAGTTAATAGGATTCCCAGATAAGGAGAAAGAAAAAGAAACCCCACTAGCCCGACCTCTGCTCATCGTTGATTGTTGATTGAGGTTTGTCCCCCCCCTGTCGACAACTCAGCCAGTTCCGTCCGGGAGAGCTTCAAGGAGCGAGTTTGTTCCCGGTAGGGCAGTCTTACAGGACCCCACTTGATCAGCTTGTCTAGGGCTATAATCGCGCCTCTCTCCGCCTGACCCTATCGCTCTTAAGGAAGGGCGCTTTTGAATACCCTTGATCTTTTTTTCCTCATTTTTTTCCTTTTTCAAAACTAATGTTTGGTTGGTGGTCTGGCGTCCGACCAATCATCTCACTCCAAGAGCTGTACCGACTCGTAAACTGCCGGCTCAAGATTGCCGGTTGGAATCCAATGAGCTTACCGCTCTCTGAAGCCAGTCCGAGTATTCGGGGGGTTCATTGAGAATGATATCGTATGTATGTACAGCAAAGCAGATCGAGGTCAGTTCTGATTCAGGGCCAGCCCTCGCGCTGGATACGATAGCCGAAGTGTCGCGACAAATCACAAAAGACCAGCAGGGAAGCGATCCCTCCCGCTTATCATAGAGACTCAAGTTAGCCCCACAAAGCCCCTATAATTTAAACGGTTATACGACACCTCCTGCTTACGTTACTCTTTGTCCAAGGGAGAACATGCAAGCATAGAAACTCGCATCGTTTGGTACGACTGAACGCAAGAAGGGGATAGGGGGAGTGTAATAACACAGTAACTCATATCCTGCCTGGTACAATCGCAGCTGATACAATGGCAGCAATATCCGCATCATATAATTTTACGAGCTCGGCAGTTTCCCGTAAGACCCTGCCGGTCAATATGACGATAGTTGGCAAAGGTAATCTAACTCGACATCAAGAAAGAAAAAATTTGATACGAGACTGAAAGGAATGGCCTGATCTTTGTGTGTATTAACGGAAAAACAAAGCAACTTATCGGGTTGCCATTAACGCGCCAGCCGATGCGCATCGACAACCTGACACTGAAATCCAGAGCAATGTGGAAGGTAGAAGGGTGTTTCCTGGCCTCGGAGAGCGAGCCGTAAGCGCAGATAGCGCTAGACGCGTGTAGCTGAAAGAAGTTAAAACCTCGCGCCAAAGATGGTAGGAATAATCTTCTTGAATGTGATGCTGGATGTTAGTGGTTGGCAGGTGCACACAACCTACCGGTAGACGGTGAGAGGCCCTGGGGGCTGGGGTGTGCGCATACCACACATTGCCCCAAGCCAACCACTCCACACCTTCTCATCCACCCACCTATTCGCCAAAGTAGTTTCAGCAAAAACCCTCTCTGGTGTGGAAGCCAAAGCGTCATGCAAGTTGTAAGCAGACGGGGTGTTTGTTTTTTTGTTTTTTTTTGAAGTGCCCGATCCAATTGTTCTTTCCTCTTTCTCTCCTATTCTCATCCCCACAATCTCTGAGCTTGGCCTTTCGCTTTCCCTTTCCCTTCCCTTTCTACATACTCGAGTACTCTATCCCGACGTCCTATCCTACCTTTCCTCCGCGTTTAGCTGCGCCGCCCACAGTACCGGTACCCTTATTCCTGAAGACTCTCGCAAAAAAAGGATGCCTAACAGAAGACCGTTGTCGTTGCACGAAGGACGCCCGACAACCCCGATGACACCGATGACACCGATGACCCCCACACTGGTAAAAGACGATATGAATTTCCTTGAACTGTGTGAGACGTTCAGGAATTACTGTAAGTGCCGAATTATTTCTAACAGCATCGCAGGTTCCCTCATAACCCCCCCCCCCACCCACCCCTGCTACATATCCTACTTATGCTATATTAAGCTTCTTTACTGATAATTCACGGAATTTATTTTTCTCAACGCAAAATAATTAGTCGTTGAACACATCGATACCCCGCAGAATATGAGCACTTTGAAACTCTCTCCAGTGATGACCCGTCTCTGCAACCAGTTGTCCGAAAAGGGTACAGCTTCCTATCTGTGGCGTTCTCCCGCAACCAGTTTTTGCCTTAGAGACCCACGTTATTGCCTTTATTACATTTTACACTGACATACTCGGCATTTTTTACATGCAGATCACAATCCGGCTACCGTCTCGGCCTTGCTGTGAGTGAATTCTTCCATCTTAATTTTTAGCCTACCGAGAAATCCCAAACGGGCTGTTTTTTGCCCCTCTTGGATTTTCGTTTATTATTACTTTTTCTAACCGGTCGAAACTCACCGTTACCTGGTTCTGATTCCATTTTCCGCGAGTAGCTGGTGCAAAGCTCATTTTGACGCCGAAGAAGATCATTCCGGTGGCCATGGCTTGGGCGGTAGCAGGGGTTTGGCTTGCGAGTTTGTAGCTTCTGATTTGTTGACATCCCTCTCTGCAAACGAGGCTCTTGAGTACCTGTGCTATGAACTACCATTGGTGGGAAATGAAGATGATGATGGGAACAACTCTGCAGGGGACGAAACAGCCGGACTTTTAGGTGGTCGTGACCGCCGCAATTTTTCCTCTCCTGACCTCGAAGCCGATAGCATCGCCTCGTATGCAGGGTTAAACGCCCTAGAAATTGCTATTCTGGCGGATGCAAAGAAGTTTCTCTCGCATCGACCGGTGCGTTTTACCATGGCCCTTCCTGCCAGGCTCTCTAGAACACCTTGGGTTAATAGTTTTTTTAGGTAGAGCGCGTGATAAATGGAATGTAGGTTTACTGGCGACATAAGGAAAGTAACTTCCGTGCTAATGATGGAATGAAAGTTGGGAGGGAAGGATCTCCTTCTGGAAGACGCTTGATGTTGATGGCTCCAAGAAACCCCACTTCTACAACAAGAGGTAATGAACCTAGCTGCTTGTCTGCTTCGTAGATCGTCTGACCATCTCCAAAATACGTAGGAGGGCAGATCCATTCTGCAGACTTAGGGTACCCAAGTATCAAAAAGCCTTCGAGGCATTCTTCTTTGCCGTATTTCTTGCATTGTATTACGGCGTGCTGATACAGAGAGACCCCTACCATATCACTGGACTAGAGGCAGCATTGATTGTGTTCTTTGTCGCCTTCGCCGTTGATGAAATTTCCTCCCTTAGGGATGCCGGCACGGCTTTCTACACAGCTGACTTTTGGAGCTTGTGGGACATTTGCATTATCATAATTGGAATTGCGTTCCTCATCTGGAGTGAGTGGGGAGGGGATTTCACTTATTTCAAATATCTGAGTAATTGATACTGATATTCTGCAGGAATTGTCGGGGTAGTCAAGGATAACGACGAAATTGTTGACACAGCTTTTGATATTCTTTCACTTGAGGCGCTGCTCTTGATACCCCGGTATGTAGAAAGACGAACATCAATCAGTGAACGAAAAACGATATGGGGATTTTTTAACACATTTTACCGCAGCGTTTGCTCATTGCTTTCGATGAATCCGTATTTTGGTATGTATCTCCCTGCTTGCGAACTTCGGTTCGTTTTCTTTCATCTCCAACTTCAAGCACTGACCAGTCCAAACCCTTTGTAGGTGTCTTGATACCCTGTCTAAAGCAGATGACAAAAGATTTCCTAAAGTTTCTGATTTTGGTAAGATATGTTGGCTCTGTCACTTGAAAACTACTTTATTATTTTAATAGAACGCGCCGGAGGTTTGGGTGCATTCGCTAATACACCTGCCATCTCGTTCAGGTTATGATTCTCTATCTCGGTAAGCAGCATCAGATGTAGTTGCAGACTCTCGCTTGATCCGACCCGCCAATAATATAGTTTAGGCTTCTTAACCACGTTCTCTCTTCTGGCCAGGGAGTCTTTTACACTTTCCGAGATGTCCTGGATGTTAATTAAGGGTTAGGCCTTGTCGTGTTCTCTACAAGCAACTGTCCACTGTAAATGAACATGCTGACCGGTGTTCTGTAGTCTTCTTTGGTTCGGTAAGCGCTGCATCGACAGGGGTGTTGACCGAGATTAATGCTTTAGTGCTGATCACTCGTCTAATGGCCTGATTAGAGCTCGGTTGGATTTGTGAGTGGGAAACTGCTGAACTCCCCCAAGCCTGGTCAAGACCTAATCAACTAACGCGCAAAAACTCGATTTACAGGACGCAATGAGGGAGGTATGGATTAGGGGATCGGGATTTGATGGGCTCCGCGTCTGCTGTGCCGCAATCGATGCTAACACACGCGCGGCAGATATCTCCTGTTTTGGGTCCCCCACTAATGGTCGGTAGAGTCTGCGAGGATTGCCTCAACTACTTGCCTCCAGAAGCTAATGCGTGCGGGGAATCTACAGTTGATTTTCGTCACATTAACGAACATTCTCTTGATCACATCTCTCATAAGCTTGCTATCCAATAGTTTGACCAATGTAAGAACATGATGGCTCCCTCCTTCGGTACTGTAGAGTAGAACATTCCCTAACAGCCGACAGATGATGAATAACGCCCGGTACTGCTTCGGCATTCCTTTTGCACTCGCCCTTTTTCTATTATTTTCTTTTTTCCCTTTACGAGGGCTAACAAATATGCGTGTGTGGTATCACAGGGAGGAATATTTGTTCATGTGAGTTAACAGTTAACCGCTATCGGGGGCTTGGACGACTGTTGCTCGGCTCACAAAAAGTTTGATTGGCGCGTCAGGTTTTCAATTACAGTAATGGAAGCCGCAACCAGCAACAGACTCGTTGTTTTTTATCCTCCAATGGTAATCGCCTAGGCCAACCTTCCTTTTTGAAAATCGAGTTCAGGTTGTAACGGTTACCTCCCCACAGAACTTGCTCTCGCTCATTTTATTACGCCCGCTGAGACTTGTCCTATCGGCTGGTAGGATGCGAAAGTGGAGGATCGCGCTTCTCAAGTTCTCACACTTTCCATTCGTTTGTTTCCCCCCTCTCCCCTCACTTGTCCCTTTTAGGCTCTTTAAACGCGCAAACCGTTCTGTTACCCTGGGAAAAAACTAAACATAGCGCCAGGTCGCGGCAATCATGGCCTACGAGAGCCTCTGGCCGGATAATCAGACGCGCTACACTGCAACTGCGTGGGGTCCGGGCGCCAGTTCTAAACGGATGTCTATGAGGGAAGGGTTGAAGTCGTTTGGTCGACGACCCGACCGGCTCCAGGAATGGTCGGGGCGCTTAGGTGGTGGTAGGCTGGGGTTAGGCGGAGCTGGCAGCCAGGTTGGCCCTCAAGCTGGTCCTGCGCTCGTCAGTTCCGCGAGCAGTATGCGTATGGATTTCGACGGAGAGAGTGCGTCAAACCTGAAGGCTTATGCCAACCAGATTGACGAGCACGGGAATGAGCTGCACCGGATGAGGACTACTATCGAGCAGTTGAGCCGCAAGCTCGACGAGGTTCTTTCTCAAAAGAGTCCGTAAAGGCTAGGAGTTGGAGGGTTGATTGCCATCCCACTTTGGAGAAGTTGTTGTACCAAATTAAAAAATATTATTGAACCTGAACAAGAACTATGCCCAGAACAAGGCGTGTGCCGCAGTATGCATCGACTGTAGTGGCTAAATCGGAGCATTTACGCTTGCATAATTTTGTCTACTCGTTCGTGAGGGTTGCGTTGGCGCCGGCGCGAGAGGCTCACCGCGCTACCATGCTTGATAAAGCCCTCTTAAATGCTGCATGGAGCAACACTTGAATTTCTTGGAGTCACAATCAAAGCTCGTAGCGCGTCTGACAGCTCGCCCGATAATCTAGGTGGATATTCGCGGGCGGTCCCCCCTTGACTACCCAGTATTCCACCCACCCACCCACCCACCACCACCCTTTTGAGGCTGCGATGACAGGGTCTCCCAGACCCCGCCGCGTCTGAGCGGGCGCCGAATCGACCACACCCCACGAGTCGACGGTCTTCCCGGTGAACAGCTACGAGTATTCCATCCCTACCACTAATACTGAAATCCATGGTTCTTGGTGGCCATATCTCCTACCCTCCCCACATTCTCTCTATGCCGGCGAATCATAGGCTTTCGTTCTTTGATCCCGTCTACTGGGATCGTTGAGAGGCTTAAATCACCAAGATTCCCAGCAACTTTCCGAGCTTTTCTGCCTCCCCCCCCCATAGAACAGATCAACTTTCGCGGTACTCGACCGGTAGGGATTTATAACTGACCCCAGTGAACCACCTTTTCCGACCTTGTTACCCAGGGCAATATTCCGAATACAAAACCAGAGGCCCAGAAGCCGAATTATATTTTAATTCCAACTCCCCCAGAAGGAAAAATAAATAATACATACATATGGGCCCTTCCCACATTCGAGTTCCGTCCCCCTCAGCGTCTTCCTTTCATGAATCAATGTCGACTCCAGGACACAGAGATTCTCACGTATACGTGACACCCCAGCAAAGCCCGGCTTTAGGTTTCGGCACACCTCCAATGTCGCATGATAATAATTGGGGGCGGGACACCAGAGAGTCAACACGCTCCTCAAGCGTTCATTCTCCCTCTCCCGCCCTTGGACACCGCCAGCTTCACGACCATTCCCACGTTAGATCTCGTCACCAACACCACCACCACCAACACCACTCCTTGCCTTCCCCGCCGCAACAGGAGCACTCATTTACCACGATGCCTTCCGAGTTCCACGACCGTACAAATCCTCCCCTCTCCCCCCCAGCTTCGGATGGCCTTATGTCGCCCATGAGCCATACCCACGACTTCCAGGACAAGATTCCCATGGACCCCAATCTCCCAACAATGTGGATCTCGAACGCCTTTGGCATGAAGGCGGACAGTGACGACATGTCATTGCCCATGCAGGACCATTCTGTCACGGCCTCACCGCCGCCGCTCTTCATTGAGGACATCCTTCGCGCCCAGGACAACCATAGCATGCAGGGAATGGGAAATGGATTCATGGACGAGCACGATTTCCAGGAGCACGGCTTGAGCGGACCATCTCCTATGAAGCGACCTCGGGATGAACTTTCCTCTGTTGTTGGATTTGGAGGTCAGTTCCATTCGGGTGCGGCAGGTACCTCTGGCGTTAGTAGGGTCCGCAAGAAGCGCCATTTGACCGAGCCCGGCGAGGCCAATTTTCACTGCACCAAGTGCGGGAAATACTTCTCGAGGATCTGGAACTACAACGCGCACTTAGAGACCCACAACCCTCACCGACCCAGACCTCACGTTTGCCCTGTCGACGATTGCAAGAAGGCTTTTGTCAGACGAACCGACTTGACCAGACATCAGCAATGTGTAAGTCCCATCTTTCGGAATCATTCGCCTGATTCAATTCACTAACCAAAGCTTTCAGGTGCATGCTAAGGATAAGAAATTCCGCTGCGAGCTTTGCAACAACATGTTTGCCCGCAAGGACACTCTTAGAAGGTAAGCCCTACCCTTTTCCCATGCTTCGCAGGCATTGCGATAGATTTCTAACATGCCCTCACCCAGACATGAAGATGATGGTTGTCCAAAGCGCGTCGATATCGCATCCAGAGGATCAAAGAACAAGCCCATAGTGTGGAACTCGCAAGCACTCGGTTTCTACAGCGCAATGCAGCGCCGCGACGAAGTATTCCCAAACATGACTGCCTATGACCCCCAAATGCGACCAAATCACTACGATAACGGAATGTCCTCTCATCTCCCTCCTCTCTCGGACATCGTTCCAAAGACTCCATCATCAGTCCTGTGGGGCTAAGCACACCGTCCTTCTAGGGATCGCCGGTTCTTGTACAATCTTCTTTTCCTTTTTCCTTCTTAACGGCGCCTTGAAGTATTGCAAAGGGTATTTATTTAGAGGCGCAATTCTGTTTTTTTCATTTTGGCCTGGGTATTTTCCTCATTGTTTCATACCACTTTTTTTACCCTCGTTCAACTCTCTCGCCTTCTTTCCCTTCTCGTTTTCATTTTCTTCTCTCTCTTCTTTCCCAATTATTCCTTTTGTCATAGTTCTGCGCGGTAAAGGAAAAAAAGGGAAAACGGGGTCGGCTGGCTTTTTGTTTTACTGGCTCTAAACGACTGGCTCAGTCGTTGTGAGCAAATGTCTTGCTTGTCCATATTGTCGAGCGCAACATTCTACGTCATTTATTTAGGGAAGATATGGAGTTATTGAAATAACAAAAATCCAATGCATTTTATGGAAATTGGTTTCCGTCTTGGAGGCTCCTCTCTCCTCTCCCCCAATTTGTCCGGGGCCAAATCTCATCGTACCGGTACTGTAACTTCGTACCTTGCGGTCCTTCGCCGCCAGAGTACAGTAGAGAGATCTTAGGGCCCTCGGATCTACAACGTTGACCAACACACCCTGTCCCACGCTATAACCCGCAAAGCCAACCTACCCGCTAACGAATTTCATCTTTATCTTTATTTTTTTCTTCTTTCCTTTCCCTTCACACACCACGGCCCATCCAACCTGCAGCGTGGTGACAAAGAAGGGGAGTGAGATAGCTGGCGCTTAAAGGGCAACCAGCAAACAATAACCGGTAGTGTTTAACGCCGGCAAAAGCAAAGAAGGGGAAAAAAAAAAAAAAAAAAAAAAAAAATTCGCTTTTTGTGATAGAAACCGTAAATCAAATCGAATTAATATCAATGTGCTCCACGAGTACAGTAGAAGTAAATACGAGTAAGTTCTCCGCACTATGACCCAGCCTAGAGAGAGAGAGAAAAGTGATGCCCCCCCCCCCCCCCCCTCATCACTATCAGCATCAGCAGCGTTGAGATGAAAAAAAATGAAAATATGACTCGAAACCCTGAAGCCTGGTCGAGGGGGGCTTTGCTATGGGAGGAAAGTGTGAAGGGGGGGGGTGATGCAGTACTCGTAGGCAGTGGTCCAGCTTTAGAAAAAGGGAAGAGACTAGCGCAATTACAAAGACATGCCAATATGCTGACTTGAGCGCAGCTAGTGTGCTTCTGTACTCGTATACTTTTGACCTACTGAACGGTAGTTGCGCTGGATGGGGCCGCTGTGCTACAAAGTATGATACCGTACCAGGCATGGAGAACCCGAACACAAGGGGGGGGAAGCAAAAAATTTTGTTACTTACTTTACTCTACTTGTACGAGTATGATACACCCAACTTTCAGAACTCAAATTCTCGGGTTCCCAATGCCGGGTACTTGTAAAAACTTGCCTTACCATGGATCCAGTTCGCGGTACTGGACCTGGACCCTTCTCTCTCTCTCTCTTTCTCCCTCTCCCTCTCTCCCTCTCTCCCTCTCTCCCTCTCTCCCTCTCCCTCCCTCCCTATCTCGAGAGAGGGTTACCATATGTGAGAGCAGAAAAGCCGCGCCTAGGCGGTGGGAGGGGAAAGAGGATAAGTAAAAAAAAAAACACCATGACAAGGGTTCGGTTGGGTGGGGTGTTGTTGGGTTTGGTTGGATTGGGCTGTTTAGACACTGTTTTTGGGAAACTGGTGTGGAATTGGTAAGGGGCTGATCAATTATCCTTGTCTATATAGCACACACTTCCTCTCTCTCTCTCTCCCCCTCTCTCTCTCTCTCCTCTCTCTTCTACTAATCGCGGGTACGGTTTTGCGATGTTGCGGTGGGTAAAGAAGTGGAGAAAGCAGGACAATTGACGAGATACGAAGTGAAGAAAAAAGAAAAAAGAAAAGAAAAGTGAGAGGACTGGCTCTCTCTCCTGCTTTTTTTTTTTTTTTTTCTTTTCCCCACTCTCCCTTTTTTCCTTGCCCCCTTGTCCTCCTCGCTCGCCTTACACCCCGTTTGCTCGTCCTTTGTTATTAGACGCGTGAGCTCTATCGCGTAGTATCGGCACCATTCCTATTAAGTATGTGTACAGTACCGGTATCAGGAATCGAATGTGGTACAGTGCGATACCTTTATCGCAATTTTTCGTTCAGCTAGGTAGGGAAAGGAAGACGGTGCAATGCTTGTAATTAGACGTAAATTAGATTAAAGGTAGGAAAACTTTAAATTCCTCGAACATGTCCTGGTGTGGAGTACAGTATTGGTACCTGTAAAGTAAAACCAAAATAATTAATCAAGTTGAGCTGGATGGGCAGCAAGTACACTCCATCCCACCACCACCGGAGGGTTTCTGATTAAGCTGTACGTACGAAAACCCAGCACAACAACAGGTCTCCGGATGAGCATATTATATCATGTCAAAAAGGGCTGATGATAACGAGGAAGTACTGGTTAGGTCGGGTCATATCTTTTTAAGATTACCAGGCATGGTACCGTACCGGGTAGCGAACGACGGGAACCCTCCGTGAGATACTCGCGTCTAGACGTTCATTGTCCAGCTAGACATGTTTCCCCCCTCTCTCCCCCCCCCCACACACACTCCCCCCAGCAGGGAAACAAGTTGCGGTTCTAATATCGAGCCTGTACCGGCGATTGGGCGAGATTTCGGGCAGCTCTGGACCGTCAAACAAGGGTCTGATTCTCGCGTACGAATCCGATTGAGGACTACAAAGACGCGACACTCAGTGCTCCGCTAATTCGTCCATTCATTTGCTGGTAGTCCCATTTCTCACCGCGAAAGCATGTCGAGGGAAAAAACGGAGGGGATAATAATCATCGGCATTCCGGAGTCTTGTCCCGAACTGCTACAGTATCATATTACCTGAGTTTTGCAACGAGAGAGGTCAAGTACCGGACCGTGAGCTGTCTTGTCTTAGTGTGTGGTACAATGGCATAGCTCAATACTGATGGAAAATGATGTCTTGTTTTCCTGGTGCTCGACACAATTTGCTTTTTGCTAAAAGGGTCCGGGCCGATTTTTATTATTATTTTGTTTTTCGTGAACGACTGCGGTACTTTTTCGCAAGTTACTATTCTTACCGTTATATTTCAGGTCGACCGGCACCAAGTATGACATATATATAGTTAATCCCCGAAGTCTCATAAAACCCTTCGCACAGCAAACTGAAAAGGCTTCAGGGTTTTTTTTTTTTTTTTTCTTCCGGGTGGCTCCCCTCAGTTATCTTTCCTCCTACTTTATCGTTGTGGGAGAGAGTAATTGGAAAAGGAGACAAGGCCTTACTGCACTGCGAGCATCGATTCAAGAATCCTTGCGCCTTATCATAGGGCAGGGGGAGCTTGGAATGTGTGGTCCCTGCTCCTCCAAAAGCCTACATACCACAAGGGTTTTGAGCGCGCGTGTTTTGGACAGCTGTGATACTCTACTCGAGTAAATCACTCTGCACGGTAATCCCACAATCGGCGTCTGGAGACTCGAGAAGAACTGACAATGATTGGTACGCCCACCGTTTTCCTCGGGACAGCATCTCCTGAGCGGAATTAACCAGATTCCTACCCAGCATTGCGGTCAAGTTGAATACCGGTCGTAAGTGCCTCTGAGTTCTTTGTCGGTTGCGCAACGGGTGTACTACACTACTCCTCGATTATGTGACATTCCAAGATCCGGGTGACCCGGTGTCATCACGGTGCTACAGGCTTATAAAGTGCGGTGCTGGATGTGTACGAGTACTGTGCACGGTGTGGCACTTTATTCAGACCGAGTATTCCGAATATTGCTCTCATGGTGGTGCCTCTACGGGCGTTCTGCTGGTTATTGTGTTTATCTTCCCGGGTTCGCATCCTCGGGGCTTCAGAGAATTTGCTGGAAAAATCGCTGCGCTGTTGTGCGAACTTGATCATACCGATCACTTGGGTGGGGAGCTTCCGACGCCGGTACTACCTATCCGACATGGGGTCGAACAAGCATTTCCCCCGTTGCGATGGGATTGTGGAAGGGTACCCGATCCGGGAATCTATGATGCCGCTTTCCTCCCCCCAACTTTTCGGTGGATCAAAAAACAAAATTAGAGGGTGATCACTTTTGGATGGCCTAGCCCACTTTTGTACACCAGAGAGGGCAAAAAAAGGTCCCGTGCTCAAGCGAGTCCATTTACCGGTACCGCTGGTTTTTGGGTTCGCGAGTGTGTAACCAACCATACCCGTTGGCGGCCTTGATCCCTTTTGAGGAAAGCATGGTATCCTTGCTTACACCCCTCCCCGCCCCCACCGCACCTGATGAATTGACTACCATACCGGTACTCTGATTGAGTGAGAGCCCCTGGCGGGAGGAGAGTAACTTAGATTTATTTTCACTCATACGTTTAATACGCGAGCCAGGTGAGTACTCGAGTACCCGAGTGGCTAAATGGGCCATCTTTTTCCGCTCAACTTCGGAACTTGCTGATGGTTCAGATGCTCGTCGTGCTTCTGGGTGCGGATACAAAACCGTAGGTGGGAGCCGGTTGCCTGGGGCTGAGAAATTGCGAATAAGCGTTTGGGGGATTCTGCCGACTCCGCTCGACTGACCTTGCAGCAACAAAGTGCTCGCTCCGGTAATAGCACTGTCATACGAGGGCCCTTCCGTAGGAGCTGTCTTAAAAATTGGCGCTAGGTATTACCCAAGCTTTTTGGACTCCCGGAATTGAAGGGTTCTTCCTCCCGTGCCGGCTAAGCACCCTGGCTACTGGGGAGTGTTACCGAGTGATTACCCGTGATCCCAGAGAAAAATTTTTCCGGCACGCCTTGGAGAAGGCCACCGGGGAGTTTTCTCGGGTGTTTTTTAGGAACTTTATGTGGGCTAATTTGGGGCAAATTGGTAGGGCCGATCGAGGCGAGCATTGGACTACCGTGCTGTCAAGATGCGGGCAAGAGAGAGAGAGGTTGGGTTATATGAAACTAAGTTGGGTTATAATTGCTCGTGGGTGTTTTCACTTCACTCCCTCCACCGAACCACCCCCTCATAAGCCTTTCTCTTCCAGCCACACCATCGCTCCGCCTTATGTCATTAACGGTTACATCTCTGACGCCTCCTGTCTTTCAAAGGACAAACTATATCGTTTTGATGTCCTTGACTATGAGTCCTTTTTTATATACCGGCAGTAGGCGGGGTACTCATACGAGGACGGAGCTCCACGACCACAATCCCTCTTAACCCGCCTTTGCCTTCCTATTTAGGAATGCCAGAATATGGGGTTCAACGACACAAATACACAAAAACCTCATGATCCTACCCTACCCGGCACACTGAGATTGGAGCTTCATTGGTGGTGCCGGGGTTGCCATCCTCGCGGGATAAGACATCATCCTTGGCACCCCTACTTCTATCACGCAAATGGACTGGCATCGCTCTACTCCGTCTACTCCGAAGTCTGTTGCCGAAAGCCACTTGCAAGACCTTCCGAACACACACAAGTAGTACAACCGGGTATACTCGTATACAGTTCGAAAGCGGGCTTCACCAGTTTGGGATTGGATGCGCTTAAAAGTTTTGTTTGAAACAAATAGTTCACCTTGACTGTAGCCTGTTCTGAGCCATTTGTGATAGCATTAGTTTCGATCTGGGCTTTATCTGCCATGGGGCGCTTCCCTCATGTAAGGCTTGTCGCTCTGGGAAGTGCCGTCACGTACGAGTACTCGAGTGTCAGGGTCCGGTAACACAAGTCCTTGCCCGGCTCGCTGCTCGTGAGCGCCGGTAACCCCCGCTTCTCCTTTCGGAAGTGGCCCGACTTTTTGCCGACACCAAAGCGATACTATACTCATTACTTATCACTCGAACTTCCTAACCTGGTTTAGTATACACCTGAAATGCCACATCTCCTTTCGGAAGAGGACCCGACTTTTGCTAACAGTGCGCCTGAAATCGTGCTATGGATTCGAGAAGAAAGTAGGAGAAAGAATGTAGCGATGGACCGTACGATTACTGAACTGTGCAATTGCACCCCCTCAACCTCGGGTCTCGCTCGACCGGACACCTTTCTGGACCGTATAGTCGCTGTGGGAGCCCCTCGCGAAAGCGCTCGCCGGACCGGTTCGAATGGAATTCGAGTGCACCTTGCTCACACACAGCTCATATACAAATCTGTCCTGCTGATCCGTATTCCGGTACCATAGCCATCCCAAAAAGGAATGTTCTTGAAAGTGGGGGGAGATTGAGAAAGAATGGAGATATAATAATTGGGTAACAGATCGGCTCGGTAGTATCGGGGGACGCAGGTTTTTCCATTCTTTTTTTGGGGGGGAATGATAATTTGGATTTGTAAACTGTAAATTAGGTTATTGAAATAAAAAGTCGTTAATATTGGTATGATAGGAGCAGTCTTCCTCCTCTGCTGTCACGTATGTCACGATGTATGATACCGAATGGAACCCTGAAGTTTTGGCCGGTTGGGATGACGGAGTGCGATTGCGCCCGCGCACACCTTGCGAATATCCTGTTGACGGTGTCGCACGCCTTTGGAGTAAATACAGCTGGGAAACTATTAAGGGAGAAGTATGGATACCACGTCCGTCAAAGGAAATACATGGGCTATGTATTGGGTTTGATGCCCAGCGAAGGTTCTCAACAAGCTCTAAACTAAGCCTAACCTCCCCAACACACACCATCCCATATCATCTTGGGGATCGTCTGCCACCTTCTTGCCCTCTGCTCGGCTTCCATGGATGGTGGGTATTCAAATGCTTTGGGTACGATAAGTGGGCAAACCGACTGTGCATGGTGATTAACCCCACTCTTTCACACAAACACCCCTAGGATCTCAGCGAGAGCTGAAAAACGGTTGGGGCCTGCAACGCAGCTGCTTATCCAGTATTTGAGAAGACGACCGGATAAAGAAAAAAGGATACAAAAGCTGGTGTCATTAAAAGGAAAATATCAATCATGAAAAAGTCTCAAACCTTGTGCATCCTGGATAACTACAAGTACTGTATAATACCATACATGTGTATCGGGCACTGCTGGTGGATAAAACAGCGCGGGCGTTTCGTGAAGCGGGGAGCGGATAGAGGGGGTATCAAATTAGGGATGGACACTACAGCAGGCTGCGGAATGATGTCCACATATCGACCCCGATACAGTATCGCTTTCCTCCCTTCCTTGGAAGGCAGCTACGGTATGTTCTGAACCCGGCACTGTGACTTCTAGGCCTTCATCATCCTCCGTGCGATTCGCTCTAACTTGCCATGGACATCGAGGAACGGTGCATTTGTAGATCACACCGTCGTGATATCTGGTAGTAGCTTCGAAAGAAAGGAAGCATTTCCTCCACCGACCAATCTTCAATCCCACCCTCAAGGCTGTGGGGATCACCGAACGGTCGTCCGATACAGGCCCACTCGGAAGTGTTGCGGGAGTTTATCAGAATGCTGGCTGCTTCATGCGGTGTTGATTGAGGTCCTGGAACGGTCTCACAATGAAGCGGCATTATTATTGCGATTCGGGAATAGGCCTTCATTTTTATATAATCGTCTTTACAAATACCGATACTTGGTGAGATATGGCATTGGAGACATTGAGCGAAAAGAGGAAGAGCTCCCGCACACACGCTCTCTCACTCGCATGTCTTTAAATGCGCCTTGGTGAGGGATCCATTTATCGTGAACTCCATTCACGGTTTGATGCAATGTTTCGACTCCCGCGCGTTGATCTGGCCTGTTCGAATAATCGTGGGTAGAGCACAGTGGTGAATGATGTGCGTTGGAGACTAAACTGCCAGTCATGAGCGGACTGGGAGAGGTTTGTCGAAGTCTGGTGCCGTAGAAACTCGAATTATTGGGCTATGTTCTATGATGTTGAAATTGCTTCTCCTAATGAGGTCTGGTTTCTTCTTTCTCCTTTTGTCTCAGAAGGCAGGATTTTTGGTGTATTTTTCGCCCCTTTTGCGGAGGAGGAAATTTTGGAGTTTTTAGCATGTGGTCCGCTTATTCGAGTTCTTGCTATGGCAATGCTTCTTCTTTTTTTTTTTTTTTTCCCACCAATAATTTTATTTGCCTTTGTAAATGCTCGAGCATACAGGTATTCTATGGGCAGTAGCAGCCTGCGGCATACCCATAATCGTCGGGGGGGGGGGGGGGGAAGAGGAGAGAGAGGTATAATAAAGAGAGTGAGTGAGGGGGGAAATATACCCTGCGCGTCGAGTATCATTCTGCCTGCCGGGGATTGATGGCTCCCTTCGTGTTTCGCACATCGCATATCAAACATCGGCGAATTATGTTATTTACTTTGCTCGGTGCTATAACCGCCCACAGAATCAAGGACATTTGCTCCCTGGGCCTTTTTTTTACAACTTAGTTTCTCACCACCATCATCGTTACCATTGCCGTTTCATATCATAGGTAGTAAATCGTGCCTTCTAGCGTATTTCCTATGTGGAGTTCCAAGGTCGATTAGATGCGGGCCTCTTATCTGCTTTTACATTTGCTACTTACCTATAGGTGGTGGGGGACGAGGAGCGCTACTCGAGCTTAAACCTTGAATATAAAAAACGCCCTTGCGACATCTCTGGACATGGTAATAGCGGTGTGCACGCTCGTCTGCTTTGTATCTTCCGTTTCTTGGCCTACTCGGGTCTGTTTACAATGTTGGCTCCTACCTGTTTCCTTCTTTTTGTCCCGTCTTTGTATAAAACCGATGCAAGCACTACATACAATACAGGGCTGCGCAGGATCTAGAAGACAAATCATTGGAGAAGACAAGCTTCATTTCTGGGTATGTCTGTGCTGCCATATTCACTTGAGCCTCTTTTTAGTTCTTGTAAACATTATCTTTCGGGGGTAGGAGGAGATTCCTCTCTACCGGTAGCTCAGACTTGGCCCACTTTGTTAACCCGGTAACTTAGGTTTTCGGTTTGAACCCAATTCTATAAAAGAGAAGTTCTCACTGATCCGCAGCCATTCTGGTGGTAAATCTGTGCCCACGGTGCCCTCACTTAAGTTTACGGCACTGCATATTGCGGTGATTCTTATCTGTATGGCTTGACACTGACCACCACCACCCAGCGTAATTTTCAATTTTCACCTTTCTTCACAGTACTTTTGTTTTGGGGCTCCGTTGTTCTCACATCTTGCCTCTCTTTGCTCTGGCCCTGCTTGGTTTAGCCGATTGTACGAGTACCAATTGATACTGCTTACTTATCTTGCTTCATTTGCCTTGCACTCGCGTCCACGAGATCTGTGGCTCCGTACCAAAATTCTAGGCACCCTCTGGAGTACCGTGCTTATGAGGAGTAGATGCCAATTCCTGGGTTTTTATTTATTTATTTATTTATTTATTTATTGTGTTGTGGGTGCACCCTATCATCACTAGGTTTTATGATTGTCATCATAATGCCTTATTTGGCCTTGCCCAGCCTTGAACTTAGCTTATTATTAACCTTATTAGATGTTGGGTTATTCCCCCCCCCGTAATCCGAAATCGTGGAGTGTGAAATATCACTTGTCAAAGCCACTTTTCCTTGATGGATGAAAGACAATAGAAGAAGGAAAAAGCTTATACACTCATGTATTACTCTGGAATTGTTCTTCTTGCTCGCTCTATCTTTTACTCCTTTTTGCTCACCATCGCACTTACCACGATCGTGGGCGCAGGATGCCTATGGTTTGTGTCGCTTTTGGTCTGAACCAAGGACCCTTAAAAGCGGGAAGACGGCTGGAAAATGCATACAACACACAAACTACCTACCGGGCCCCTCCGTGCCTTCGATAGCAACTCCTAGAGAATTACCGCTATGGTGATATTGGTGGATGAGCGGGAATTGTTTTTTTTTTTTTTTTTTTTTTTTTTTTTTTTATGAATAATACCCATCTGGGATAATTTAGCGAGCATAGTACTCGTACGGTGTAAGTTACGGTATTGGGAGTGCTAAATAAAGTCTAATGTCCCGGTCAGCTGTGGTGGCGGTGGTGGGAATACGTTTCTGATGGGGGCAATGATTAATCCTTACCATAAATGCAAAAATTAAACTACCAGGCTGGAAAGAACGAGCGACACTTAAGGTCTTAGATTGCTCGTAGACCCAGCTGGGTTCCGGTTGGCTGACTTCAACCACCAGGGATAATGAAACTGGACTAACCTTTATAGACTTGGCTAATTAGGCTGATTTCACGTTTCCCTTTTTGAGCAAAAACCTTGGAGAGGGAGGCACAACATATCTCCGTCGTTCCTGCCCTACTAAGTTACCGCCGTTGAGCCTTCCTTCCTCCGGGAGCTGACAGGAACCACTGTACTAGTACCCCTGGTGGGTGATTGGCCCGAAAGGGTATTGACCTCCGGCTAGGCGCATCTGCCACTTGAAGATCCGGAGAAAGGTTGGGTGGACGTTGACTCGGCAGTATCATAGTAGATAATACGGCGCTTGTGGCGCACGCGGGGGATATTCCCCCTTCACACCATCTCACCTCCGGTGGAGGTAGCTTCGAGAGAGAAAGATGAAGTGGGGTGTGCTCTGTGGACTGCTACTGCTACGATGCCATACGATACTACGCCCCTCCTATCCATGTCTCAGCCAGATCTACAACATCTAACGCTCTGTAGACATGCAGGTCGGCGGGCGATGTGCGGTGGGGCGAGGTAAGTGATCGTGCATGATCTCCCGGCGAAGGGTGTCTCGGATACGCCTAGCCGGAGCACACAGTGCTACTTTTCCCTTGGGGCGAAAGGGATATTGGTAAGGTGACGGAGTGGGAGGAGGGGCCCCCACACATACGTTCTCCGGGAGCGGAGGAAGGTTTGGGATGGAGATTGCCGTGCTTGAGAGCTAAGCCCCTCCGCCGGGTGACGAACTACGAGAGCAAACTCCCCGGGACCTCACGGCAGTTTGAAGCGATTTCCTCCCTTTGTAGCTGATCTGCAACCTATATCTTGGAGACAAACGGCTCCTTCTGCAAACCTGGCAGATCCACTCTTGGCATTGGAAAGATCCTTTTGGACCACGGGGCCGAACGCCTCTACCGGTACTCCGTTTTCCCCCTTCCATCCATTGTTTCTTCCACCCCCCCCCCCCCCCGTAATATGCTCCTTTGTCTCCGGCCGGTTTGGGGAGGTAAACTTCACCCTTTTCGGTGGGTATAGACTACGAGTGATACCCAATGATGGTGCACTCCGAACTTCTCCGGGGGCATTATGCATTCTCGACTTCTGCATGACTCTGGAAGCTGGAAATCAGCTCTCAACGTCGATCACGGCAACCAAAAATTGCCCAACAAAAAAGGGTCGGCCAAAAGCAACAACCGACAACTCCAATCGAAGTTGAGCCCTTATGAAGTGATCCGCACTGTGGCTGTCTATATCCTATCAGATAAAGTAACCAAACAGGATGCGGCTGGGGCAGGAATATTGGTTCTGGTGTGGGGGGATTTTGTACGATGGGGGAAGGCGAGCGGACGCATAAAGCAAGAATGGTCTGAAGATGCAAATATGGGTGATATTCAATGAGCGAGAGGCTTTAGGATATAGGAACTTCACAATTGTTTGGGGTTAAAATAGGAGGGTTGTTTTTTTGTTTCGGAAAAAAAAAAAAAAACTTTCATTGAGCATGTGCGATTTGTGCTATCGTCGCGCCTATCGCGCTAGATTTCTTATATCCCGACGAATTGCTCGGCCCATGTTCCGGATTCTAGCGGGAAAGAAGAGAAAAAAAGCCATGAATTGTCGCTTGGCTGTTGGGCCAGGGATGCACTGAGGTTCGATTTCTAGTGTGAGGAAACCATGCCTATATTCATTAAATTTTGAGAACTCCGACGCCCTGGAACCACTCCCCAAAGCCCCATTCACCAAGACCTCGCATGACCCGATACGATCTACAAGAGGGGCCAAACGGTACACTACATACAAACTTATGATATCAAAGATATGGATTACTTGTCTTTGAATAGACACGTAGCAGTAAAATTTGGATAAATCAGAGAGTGTCCTCACATGCACCTCTATAAGAAGTAAAAAGAAAGGTCGCTCTAGTGTTAGGCACTAGCCGACTCGAGGCGAGCCCGACGGTAGGCTCAGCCAAGTCTCGATCTAGTTCAAGCTTTTTTTCATGGACTCATCAAAGTTCGTGTGTATATAATATGAGAATTCATGGTGGCATTATGTCCTTAATGTGGTATAGGTAATCTAAGTTGGGTTGAGTCTCTACTATAAAGAAACCTGACTTACTCCGGTTACCAGCAAGTGATTTCCGGAAAATCTCAATCTCATCGGAGGTATCCGGTTCATGCCTCTTTTCCCATCTATTGCTTTGTTCTTCTATTGTAGGATTTTCTACTGGTTCGCTGACCCTATAGATACTTTGTGGAATGGTATCTTGACATGTATACTGTGAGGAAGGAATTTCGTCGTATGGATTTTCTAAAGTAATAAATCCTGATGTCATCTTACTCTAGTCTTTGAGTTTCCTATTTTGTAAAGTAGAGTAAAGCAGAAGAATGTGTTTGAAAACATGTGCCATGCAAATGAATTCCCAGATCCGTATTCACTCCCGTATTTCTCCTCACCAGCAACCATATCCTGTTTACGTTTGCACAGGAGCTTCAGTGCTTATCCTGCTTTCTGTCTTACTACCCATGTCTTCTACATCCATCTACCTCTTTCTTCTCCTTGTGAAATTCGTTTTTTCTCTTCAAAGTACAATCCTAGGCTCATGCGGGCTCAAGCTAGGCTCTGTTGGGAATAGGCATGCTGCTCGGCATGCTCAAGGCTTTGTTCTCTTGCCCGCCGGCATATCCGTCCGCCGGCACTACTACCCGTCCACTAGCACTACTACCCGTCCACCGGCACCACTACCCGTCCATCCACCCGCCATCGGTACTTTTGTCGCCCCTTCGTCCGCCCGTCCGCTTATTCGATATATGTTCCCGGTGCCGGCCGTTTACCCGTTCCCGCCTGTTCGTTCCCGTCCGGCCACTTCCTTTGTTGTGGCGAATGCTCTTGCTATGCGTTTTGGATAAGCGCTTCCGTCGGAGAAGGATAAGAACTTCAAGGAAGTTCTAGACTGTCGGGAGTCTTTGTTCCTGTATTTCTTCTGTTAGCACGGGAGTGAGGAAGACAGTGGGAGTGCGGAAGGGAATTGGAACGCGGAAGGCAAATTGGAGTGCGGGAGGCATATTGAAGAGTCTTTGGGGTGTCTATTGTTTGTTCTCTCTTTCGTTAGCATCAGAAGCGCACAGAGATGGGGGATGGGTGTGGGAGATGTTAGGGATATTGGTGCGAAAGTGATAGCAGGAAGGATAAGATCGGTGATCGTTTGTCGTTTATTTATACTACTGTCTTTTCCTGTTAGTTTAGAGTTAGAAGTGTTGTGGATCAGCAGAGTCGTGGAGCGATAGTTAGAGAGTTGTCGAATAGAGCACGTTTTGGAGCATTTTGGTGACCTTTCCTACCCTCAGTTGTGCAGAGTGTTTACAGCACATTTAGTCCTCGCCGCCTCGTTCGGTTATCGTTGTGCGGTATAGTCCTAGCTCCGGCAAGCCCGGGATTTCCAATAGGCTCAAGCTGCATCCTGAATATTCCCAAGCAAGCCAGGCTCGTGGCAAACGTGGTTTGCATGATTCGAGATTCTGGTTCGATCCGAGCCTTCAAGCCGGCTCGTCTCGTGCCTAACACTAGGTCGCTCCCCGCAAGGGGAAATGGCTAGGACGGAATGAGTCCTTCAAGCCACTCACAAAAATGGTTTGAGAATTTCGGAAAATATAGCGGTTTAGACCTGGGTTTTCACCTTTCAAATTGCCACCACTAGGCAGTTATCACTGACTATCACTCGGCAATTCCGTAGTCGGGTGTGTTGGAAGAGTACTTCCTAATGCAGCACTCGGGAAGGCTAGTCTGAACTACTTTTAGCTACTCTGAGTTACCACATCATAGGCATGGTACGCAGTGGACCTTTTTGGTATAGCCTTGGATAGGGACACATATATCGGTTGTGAAGACAGGTTGGGACAAGCTTAGCGAGATAGGAAAGGTGGCCAGAGTGAGCAGCATATATAAGAGTAGGGACTGTGGACGGTGTTTAGGTGAGATTAAGAAAGATGCAATCAACTCTCCTCTCATATTGAATATCATCGATCGTATCCAATTTCAACAGGGTGTGACTGGAGAAAGAGGAAGGAGGTTCGATTGGCAATCAACATGCATAGGAGCCGGTTTACATCCTCGATCAGGAAAGGAGGAAAGTAAAAGAAGCGATGACCAAAAGAAGGCCAGGATCGGTGGTGATCTGTGGAAAAGCACGGGAGGGAAACGAAAGAAACCAAAAGGAGAAGAGATGGCGGATAGTGAGAAAGCGGCATATCATAGTTGAACAATAATATTATATGGCCGTGAAGTTGAGGGAAGGGCGGAGAAGAGGTGAGAGTAGCCTAAGGATAGAAGGGGTGATTGGGGAAAGTCCAGTAGTGAAAAAAGAAACCGGTTGCCAAAGGTACCAGGATGTACTCGTACAGTACCACGGAAAATCACCAAACCCAGCAAGGTCTCGATAGTACAGTAGATAGCTATTGGGGTCTTACAAATTTTGGATAGAAGGTATAAACCGCCGCATCCGACTCACCCCCAGTTCATCCATTGCATTGGCGATGGAAGTTGGAACTTTAACTTATACAACCCATCTTGCCATCTTCTCCGAGATTCGTATGGTCCTCCCCACAGATAAATAACGCCCCCCGACCAATACGCCCAAACCGCCCCACCCCTAAATTCCATTATACAGCGCACCTCCCCACCTTCCCCAGCCATCTGCGTAGCACTCAGGTCATCACACAAACTCACTCGTAACTCATACCTCATCCCCGCTATTGCAATCATTAACCGTAATGATAACAATAAGAAACAGCAATCCGAAGGGAAACAAAACACAAAGACAAACAAGCCATAATTGTCAGCTCCAACAGCATCGGTGAGAATTGCCTGAACCCTTTCTTTGAACTGCTTTGGCACTAGCGGGGTGTCAGACTCGAGTTATGATAGCGGATCGCATATTTGATAGGTTCGATCTATGGATAGTTTTTTTTTTTTTTTTATATGATAATAATAATATTATTATAATATCGGCATTTCAATCCACCGCCAGTAGACGAGCGATATTCAAGAAAGCAATGTCAGTAATTTGAAGCATGTATGATACTTCAAGCTCCTTCTGAAGAGCAAAGACCAAGGGAAATCACCTCTGCGGGGGGAGAAATGTTCTGAACTGGCCTGAAATAGATCACCTCTTGTTCTTGTTCTATTCAATAATTACGCGTGGAAGAAAACTAAGCCGCGGAGCACGACTGCACCCCGCGCCCCACTCCAAAGGGACAGTTATATAACCACAAGCCTCCGGCGCGGATTTTCGTAGTATCGCCCATGCGCTCTCCCGGAATACTGTAAGTTACAGGGCACTCTCACCAATCGTGTTAGTAAAACCTTTCCACTCACCACTCACATTCTCTAAAGGTTACGATCCACTCGTGTATTTTCTCCCGCCCAAACTATCGAATGGCGGAGATGGGAGATGGACGGAACTTGGTTGGATTTCTCAGGTGTGAGCCTTCTACTATAACTAAGCGCCAATCCAGTGTTGTGCGGGGTCTAGTTTACCCTCATTACGCAAACTTGCATACCCTGGATTCCGCCGACACGCCCTGAACAATTTACCCTTCTGTTCTACAGATGTATGATATCGTATGATTCACAGTTCAGGTAGTTCTATAGTACAGCCGGCACTCGGCATATAAATGCTACGTGGCTAACTTGGCATACACCCTTGTGCCATATAACATATCTCTCGGTACAGTACATCCTCGGTACATCAGGGGCTCAATCCAGCGTCGAGAAAATGGCCGATGTGTGTCCTGGAGAGTTTAACAGGTAACGGTTCAATGTGCCTAGCATACACTGTTCTTGCGGTAGGTTTGTCCTCGCAATGCAATCATGTACCTATATCGTAGGGGGGGGGAGGGTTTGAAGATCGTGAGGTGCGAATTGGGATACTTACCAACTCTCACGTTCTCTCACGCTCTCTGGAAATAAGAGCAGAATCGTGTGCTTATTAAGTAGATAAAGGATGGATGAAGAAACCAAACCCCATTGATACTCGAGTGCAATAAGCCTGCTAACCTCTCTTATCATACCTTACGGTCCGCGAGCCCTCCCTTGGTTCCGCTCTTTATGTGCACAACTTATCACTCGATATATCCGCAAAGCGTAACCATGTGCGATCGGATAGACGGTAATGCCACATTTTACTAACACCTTATTGGGAATTGATATCCGGTGTTTATGTAGAACAAATTGAGATTCCATAATAAGGACCCATTTCTCCCTACCATCAACCAATTTGAGGGATGAGCCTGCAATCTTCTCCCCAATTTTCATAGAATAAGATCCTCTACCTCATTCTGAAAGTTGAGAGAGATATTGGCCTTAAATTGGCTCAAGATTAGTAGTGCAGCTGTGGGATTAGGACTTTGTGTGCGGCTGTGCGGCTGTGGGTGATATTTTGGGCACTAAGGCTATCGCAAGAATGTCTACATGAAGGGCACAACTGCCTCGTGCTCCGGTCATGAGTTATGATACCTATTCAGCAAGCAAAATGCCAATGAAAAGTTACTAACTTCACATCAGAACCACATCATTCCCTCATGGAAAAAACTAAAATACATTTCTGCCATCAATCCCATTGCAGTCTCAGAAGCCCAACTCCACAAAAGAAAACTAAAGAAAATCGCCATCCCCAAAAGACGAAAATGGATTAGGTGGCCCTCCACCAAACCCTCGCGGACCCCCAGTTCCACTAGGCCCAAACGGCCCTCTAGGTCCCCGCAAACCTCCCTGCGGAGCATCGCCGGGGCCAACTGGATCGTATCGCGCCCCAGGCGGAAACCTAACAAACACTAGTCAGCACTGCACCCATAACTACGAACCAAGGTTAAATAGACAAAGGAATACCTTGGATCAGGAATTCCCCCACTGCCACCGCCGAACATTGGATGGTCTGGTCCCGGGTGCATTCCGCTCGGTCCAGACCCACCCCATCCAGGACCCTGGCCAAAGAATGGACCGACGAGCGGGGGGTTCCGGCCAAGACCTGGAGGGTTCAAGTCATCTTCCCCGATACTCAATGGGTTTCGGCCCCCGGGGCCCATGGCATATCCACCGCTGCCGCGTGGTGGTTGGAGAATTTCGTACTCATCGTCGAACCCTGGAGGTTGCTCGCCACCTGCTGGGATAGGAGACCGGCCGGGCTGCGGGCCGAAGCCTGAACCGCCGTATGGTCTTGGGAAACTTGGTTGGTCAAACTCGTCTGACCGCCGCCTGGGTCGCTGTTCCTCCCGACGGGTCGAGCTTCCCCCGCTGCGGTCTTCTTCGTAGCCTGGTTTGTGCAATCCTGGAACCAACTTCTGCACCATATTAATCTTGACCAAATTGGCCAGGTCCTGCACTCTGCTTGCGCTGATAAACCCGTCTTCCAGCTTCGCTACGCTATTTCCAGCGGAGTACGGGTAGAAGCTCTCGCTAAGAAAGTCCTTTACGACAATGTCGAAAGAGGTAGTCTTATCGTCGCCGATTCCCAAACCCATTACTACAGCTTTGTTCCCTAGACGGTTCACCTTTACCAGGTATTGTAAAGACGATTGTGAGTGCGCATATCGGAAGCCGTAGCTACCAGGAGAGCTGTTCCAGCTTTGTGGAAGTGGTTTTGGATCCGAGCCCTCGATGGGTGTTTCTATAATAGATTATTAGATGACTGCAAGAGGATAGTAATAATTGAGCAGTCCAACAGTACCCAGGCTGTCATCCTCACTCAACCCCACCAGTCGAAACCCCACCGACAGCATACACGCGTGGACGAATATCGCAACAGCATCATAGGGTGATTTCAGAGAAGGTGCCGTCCCAGGGCCTTGCGGAAAGCTCGCCTTTACGATATTCAGAACAGTAGGCGGGCTAAAGGGAATCTCGGCCATGATGAAATATGAATCTGGGTTAACAAAGCCTGTGGTGATGATTGGATTTTCTTTCGGATGAAGTCAGACGAAACAAATGACGATAGCTTGGCCTAGTTATGCCTGGAGATGGATAAACCTAGGGGTGCGGGGATGATTGTGTCATATCGGCAGACCCCAATAAACGCACGGGGGGAGGGAGGGTCAGAACGAGTGATTGCCAAGACTCCACTCGATAATTGATGAGGCTCATCTTGAGCCACTCCTTCTGTGATATCATAGGTGGGATGGGTGTTCTCCGCGGATTGGTGGCACAGCTCATCGGTGCGTACGGTGGTTGTGCATTTTGCACCAAAATTTCATCTCTTAACGTACAGAACCGGGAAGCGGGACATCACCAGGAAACGGGACAACACAACCAAATTTCAAAAGTAGCCATAACTCCACCAGTTCTCAACCAAATTGGATAAAATAAAAAGGAATCAATGCACAAATAGTATAGGAAGGTATCTTTGAATTAAAATTAATTAAATAAAAAAACAATGCTAAAGAAATCTCATGAAAAGGTGAAAAAAGGTCAATTAGAGGTAAAGTAAGAAAAGACAAGAAATAAAGACTTTGGATCACATAAAACCATGTAGAAAAGGACATTAAGTAACATTCTACTATTTGAAATAGCAATGGGTGGCAATACTTGCGGTTGATAGAGCTAGTGAGATGATGTGGTAGAGAAGGTAGTAGATAATTTGACAGCATTATAATTACTTGTGATTGTAAGAATTCTTGAAAGAACAAAGAACAAGATAAGACTAAAAACTAGTAAAGTAAAAGTACTATAAGGCCTACATTCTTCTGAGCTTTATATTTATATAGTTTAAATTATTTTCCATGACTGGTAAGCATTAATGTTAGGAGTACCCGATTCCGATAGCCTAGGAGTACCCTAGGTAGGGTAACTTTACCCGAGTTCGAGAATCTTGATCTCCAACACCCCCCTCCGGCCCCCTTACGGGGCCCGCTCGTCATCATACACATCAACCTTAGTTGCGTCCTGTGACTATATGGTCACAGAATTGAAGGTGTGAGAATAATACCATATACGTCACTGCCGTCCGTCCGACCGAAAGCTGTTCGCAGGATATATAAGAGGGGACCTCTGGCTAGCCCTGGGAAATCTTTCCTTCGTTCAACATAACAGCTTGGGTAGCTGGGATGTTTTTCTTTCTTTGTTTCAAAGTTTTTCCGCTTTGTCTTCCTTGCCGGCGATTGTGGCCATACAGGATCCCCCTGTGTGGAGGGCGCGCCTACCTTCCTTCCCTGGCTATAAGTGTTTCTCCCCACCCTCTACTTTTGGCAAGCCCCGTGTGGCTTGCTATGCCCTTTTGTCTTTTCTTGAAGTTGTTTCTCTTTTGCCCGTATGGGTGAACCAGTCTGCCAGTGTGATAGCGGTCGACTTGTTCTCCGATGCAGGCTTTTGCTCCTCCTCACAGACTCGCCTTAGGGTGTACAATGTGTACAACACCAAGGGCACCTCAACCCACACGCGCATTGTTTCTCCCGAGCTGTGCTTTCCTGACTTGAGTTTTCCTGTTTTTGTTTTAGGGGACTTTAACCTCCACCACCCTCTTTCCGACCCTCTGAGGGTCATTTCATCCACCGAGCTTAGGACGTCGGTTCCTTACTTTCAATTGGCTTCTTTACATGGTTTTTCCCTTCTTAACACCCCTGGTGTGTTTACTTATTTTTCCTTCACCCCCCAGGACAGACCCTCTGTCCTTGATCTCTCCTTCGCCAATAGCGAGGCGGCCCAACTCTTTGCTGAGTGGGCCACCCCACTCCCATCCACTGGCTCTGACCACATCCCTATTTGTATCCTGCTTTCGACGCCCTTGTTGCGCCCCCCTGCCCCCACACCAGCCTGGGCCAAGACTGATTGGTCTGCCCTTGGTGACGCCCTCAAATTGTTTGTTGTTTCTCCACCTCCCGCCCTCCCGACCTTGTCCTCTGCCACAGCCTGGTTTGACAGCAACGTCAACCGCCTCCGCACTACCCTCCTCCTACACACACCCCTCAACCGTATGTCGACCCATTCCAAACCTTGGTGGTCGCCCCTCCTCTCCTCCCTTAGAATCTCGTTTCACGCCGCTGCCCGTCGTGCCCGCAGGACCCCCTGTGTGGACTCCCTGGCTGAGGCCCGGGGGTCCCGCAACGCCTATTTCAAGGCCATCAAGCAGGCCAAGCGAAGGCACTGGGATGATTTCCTCTCCTCTGCGACCCCTAAGACTGTATGGACAGCCAAACGCTTCGCGATAGGTCGCCCCCCGGACCGGTTCCCGTCTTTCCCAGAAGCCGACACCCCGCTTGCTGTCAACGCCGCTCTCCTGTCCCACTTTTTTCCTCCAAGGGAATCCCCCTCCCCCCCTACTATCCTTCGCCCATTCCGTGACCTCGACGTCCTCACGAAGGAGGAGATCTCTAGGGCCCTGGCGTCCAGCTCAAGCTCGTCTGCCCCCGGCCCTGACCACATCCCGTACTCAGTCTGGAAGAGAGTCCACGGCACCAACCCTAAGATTCTTGTGTCCCTCCTGGGCCCCCTCTTACTTTACGGTTTTCACCCGTCCTCCCTCAAACAGGCCAACGGTATTGTCCTCGACAAGCCAGGTAAAGCCTCCTACGATACACCAGCTTCCTTCCGCATCATCGTCCTCCTCCAAACCCTATCCAAGATCCTGGAGCGTGTGGTAGCTGTTAGGCTAGCCGCAGTTGCTCGGGCCCTTGGCCTTGTCCACCCCAACCAATGTGGTTCGCTATCGGGCATGGGTACTTTCGACGCCCTCGCCACTCTCTCGCACGAGGTCCGTCTTTCGCACTGCATGGGCCTCTGCTCCTCCACACTCTTCCTTGACATCAAGGGAGGTTTTGACAATGTCGACTCCGCGGCAATGTGTCGCAAACTTAGGGAGCGGGGCGTTCAGCCCTACCTCGTCTCGTGGGTCCGATCCTTCCTGCACGGCAGACACTGCCGCCTCCTATACCAGGGTTCCCCTAGAGTCCTCTCGCCAGTCCAGGTCGGCACCCCCCAGGGTTCACCTGTCTCCCCCCTTCTTTTCCTGATCTACGTTTCCTCCCTTCACTTCCCAGTGCCCAATGGCATAGTCCTCTCCTATGTTGACGACTTCGCTATAACTGTCTGCTCGCCCTCCTACAGGCGCAACGTCCAGAAGCTGCAGGCAGTCGCTTCCTCTCTCAAGGCAAGGGGAAGACGCATAGGCGTTGCTTTCTCCCTTCCCAAAACTGAACTGATGCACTGGAGGACGCCCCAACAGAGAGGGCCTCCATGCCTCCTCCCCGTCTCAGTGGACTCCATCCCCTACAAACCGGCCCAAGTACTACGGTGGTTGGGCTACTGGCTGGAACCCGCGACTCCTTCGTTGGACCGAGCCACCACCCCTCACTTCACCAGGCGCCTCGCCCTGGCTGAAGCTGCCCTCGCTACGATAGACCGCCTGGCCCGGCCAGGCAAAGGTCTCGCGCCACACCTGTGTCACCGTCTCGCCTCCTCCTTAGTCCGCCCCATCCTTCTTTACGGCAGTGACATCCTCTCCCGCAACTCCCGGATGCTCGACAAGATGAGGGCATTCTGGCACCGGGTACAGAGGTGGGTTACGAACTGCTTCGCCTCCACCAACACGGCCATTCTACCCTGTGAAGCATCGCTCCCGCCCATTGACCTGCTAGTCAAACACCTTCAACGCCTGGCGGCGGTCCGCCTTGTGTGCCTGCCGCCTGAGATCAACCCTGCTACTGCCCGCTTGGACTACTCTGTTCCGACTACGTCCGCCTTCAGGGCACCCGACTCCCTTCGCCTCCCCGGGTCTGTTAGAGGACGGCACCCTTGGGTTGGCCCCAACTACCGTCCCCTCAGATGGTCTACCAAGCCGCCCTCCCCTCCAAACCGACGTCACCTCCCGGTAGATGCGGTGGCCCACCGCATTCACTCCATTATCGGCAACCGCCGCGACCCCCTCCCTCCGGCGAATCCCCTCCTCCTACCTCCACTGCAGGTGGCCCCGCTGGGGGCTCCTGCCCTCTACGCTTCTCTCAAGGCCCGTTGCCGTGAGGAACTCCTCACCTTGTGGCGCCTCCTCTCGCCTCCCCCGCCTTACTACCTTTTTGGCCCCACCCTGCGCCCGCACCCCTTCATGGGCCTGGGGCGCTTCCTCTCGGGCAGGCTCCACCAGATGCGTGCTGGCAAGAGCTACCTGGCCGCCCACCCCTCATGGCACGACACCGACCCCTCTCGCCTCTGCCCCTGGTGTGAGGAGGGGGACGAGACGCTCGAGCATGCCCTCCTTACTTGTCCTGCCAAGTCTGCAGCCCGCGATCGCCACCTCCAGGGGATCACGGATATTGGACCTGACTCTTCTCTGTGGACCTCGATTCCGATGCTTTTGGGCCTCGGTCGTTACCTCACCGCTACCAAGACTGGTTTCCCCCCTGACATGTACGCACAATATGCCCCCCGCCAGCCCTCTCTCTCCCCCTCCCCTTCCTTTCCTGCCTCGTCTCGGTTGTCGTTGGCTGGGTCGCCAAGTGGTCTAAGTGGTGGAAGGTCTCCTGTTTGATGTCTTTTACTTGTTTTTTATGGGTTTTGGATTTGTTTCGTTACGATGCTAGTTAGTTAGTAGTTTTCCTTTATAAGTCCTGTGTAGGCAATGCGTCGGTTATTGGACGCCATAGGAGGACCTGGTTTTGGATTTTCGTTTGTTAGTTGATTGATTTTTGGGTTTTGTTTCTGCCATAGCTAGCGCTGCATGCACGTTCTTGTACCTTAACCAAACAATGAATATATGATATAAAAAAAAAAAAAAAAAAAAAAAAAAAAAATGGCTAGCCCTGGGAAGTGGAACGAAGTCAATCCGTCAACTACTCAGGGAGTTACAAGGCTTCAAAGAGATGACATCTTTGATACGGGCTGTAAGTAACGGGACGTTTTCGCACAAGGTCATGAGATGAATGTTAGGAGGTTCGGTGTAACCGGTACTGGTACTGGGTTAAGGATTTTGTTTTATGTTTTGTTTTAAGTATCGCTTTGATACTTGGTTTGTTTGAAGTATCGTTTTGATACTTAGTTTGTTTTATGTTTTGTTTTAAGTATCGCTTTGATACTTGGTTTGTTTGAAGTATCGTTTTGATACTTAGTTTGTTTTATGTTTTGTTTTAAGTATCGCTTTGATACTTGGTTTGTTTGAAGTATCGTTTTGATACTTAGTTTGTTTTATGTTTTGTTTTAAGTATCGCTTTGATACTTGGTTTGTTTGAAGTATCGTTTTGATACTTAGTTTGTTTTATGTTTTGTTTTAAGTATCGTTTTGATACTTACTTGTTACTTATATTGTTTTACCAAAGAGTATCGCTTGATACCTTTGTTTAGTTTCGTTCATGCTAGACATGAACAGATTTGTGTATTTAAAGACCGTCCTATTCCACGATGGAAAGGACAGACTTCGACAGACAGTATTTCAATATACTTGGTTGAACGGTTACTCTTTAGTTTCTCCAGTACACCTCCGAAGCCTCCTTTAGTTCATACAGCTCTCGCCTCCTCTCTGGAAGAGCAGGCCACCTGTCAACTATCGTACACCTCTCGAAACGTGATTAGCACCTAGCGAACACGTTACATTCGGGATAACGAACCAATGCATTCACATCCACCCTTCGACAATTAGAAAGAGTCTAGAGCTCCTGGAAACACTACCAAAGAAGCTAGCGAGTTTCGAGGAGTGTTGCAACTATGATAAGAGGTGTACCGCAGTTGCGGGATTTACAACCAACACAACACGAAGGTCCACCCCCTCTACATAGAACAATCAGGAGTTGCCGACCGAGGAATTATGAGACTATTCAATAGAATGGCCTCTCCTCTACGAGAAGAGAGTCATCAGAATGAATTCTATCGGTTAGTTGTTGAGTTATCACAACTAGAAGTCATCGGCTCCGGCATACCTGCATATGCAGTCTCGTATCAAGACTGATCCTCTTGGTAACGAAAAGAACCATTGGAGCCAACAGAGTTCGACTTGAGAACTCGGTTACAGGTCTATAGACTCTAAGGATCGGAAAATTACTACTGGTGACAAATATGTCTCCCAGGCAGGAAATAGTAATTACCGAAGATGGTGTGATGGTTTTCAGGGTCGCCCGGTGTTCGCACCATTATGGAGAACTCGACGTTGCGAGTTAAAATTAAAGAGGTACATATTTTGTATGTTAGATAGATGTAGCCCGCGAACACTCAGACGCGGAATATAAATATCGAAGTGCCTCCTAAGCTTAAGACATCATCAAGCAACGGAGAAGAGACCTTAACAATATAATATTGTTTTTACGATTCTATTCTACTTTCTTGCACTCTTAGTAGTCATAAACGAAACGAGTTACTTCTGAGCCTTCCTAGACAAATCTCCGTCTATACAAACGAATCTCGATTGGCCTAGACAACCCTAAGTCTTTACCGGTTGTCTCCGCCTAACAGTATATTGTTAGATCTCCTTGTTACCAAGGCTCTCTACATATGAGTGAACCACGGTTCACATCACCTCCTCACCGCACGATACGGCGAGACACTAAGTGTCTAGCCCTCTATCCATAAAACCATTGCCTCCAACACTCCGGCTTGGTTAGCTCGAGTACGAGCACAAAGAGAAAAAGAGATGTTGCAGCCTCCAAAGCAAATTGGACCAGGGGAACCGATGGATACTTCAGGGGACAATAGTCCCAGTGCCTTCAGTAATCCTACCTCTCTCGATCCAGCCCTTCGAAATCCATGAAGAGGTGGAAGGACCCCTAGCATTGCACCGACATCGAGAGCAACATCTCCTCATTCCAGATCTACTATACCACGACCAAATACCCACGCCGTTGATCTCGCAAGACTCGCGGCTCGGTTAGGAGTGGTTATTTGGCAGATCCGTCAAGACATTACCACCAGTATCGATACATCCAATATTGCATTTGAAACCCTATCTGCAGATTCTCAGGAAAACGCAAGAGGGTTAATCAAAGTCCAAAAACAATTATTGGAAGGACAGGATCTGCATGACAATGAGATGACACTCGTATTGCAGCAGTGTGTCTTGGTGGAAGCCAACATTCGGGATATCCAGACCCAGTTGGCAAAGGAGATTGCTGCTAAGTTAGCACAGCAAGATGCTCGACATGAGCATCACGAGGGAGTAACCTCTCAATTGCAACGAGAAGCCCTAGAAAGAGACCTCACCCTGGAACGTGATTTCCAGGCATTCAAGGACAACCAATTCCAACAAAACATGACGCTTCGAGCCATGATATCTAACCTCGCCGAAAGACAGGAACGCGAGGCTCAGAGCTATAGTGACTTTACCCGAACAATACAACGAGATCAGACGCATATCATGGATACTCTCGGACTATTGACAGAGCGGGTAACGGAGCTCACACAAAATCGACCTACTGGTCGACAAGTAGCGTTGGAATCGGTCCCTGAAAGTTGGGCAGAAGCAAGAGAGGAAACTCAACCTCCAGAGGTGCCTTCCCGAGATAAGGGAAAGCAAAGAGAGGGAGAACCTCCCATCCTCGCGGCACCAGGGGGTGACCCAGATGATGATGGGAGTGATGATGAAGGAGGAAACGGAGGAAGACGTGGTGGAGGCCCATCCAGATTTAGCCGCGGATTGACACCCGAACAACGTGGAACAGCCGATGTACTAGCAGAAGCCTTTGCATTAACCACTAAAAGACCGGCTGATGCACCCCCATTTTTCAAAGCAAAAACTTCACAATGCGTTCACTATTGGTTACTACAATGTGTGGACTACTTCGAAAGAAATCCTAGAACTTGGGATAGTGACCGAGAAAGGGTCATCTTTGCACTAGGAAGAACTAAAGGGGAGTTAGTCAACCTGGTAGCAATGTGGTACCGTAGGGCTATGGATGGACTCCAAGGAGTGGAGCAAGATATCGGCCTGGCAACCTGGACATGCTTCGACCACGAGTTTACAGAACGATTCGCCTCGATCGAAGAGGGAAGAAAGGTGGTCCAAGATATGGAGAAAGTTGAATATAAAGATAATATTCAAAACTACGTCCAAATCATGACCAACCTTACTACGAAGGCCAAAATAACTGGCCCCGCATGGTGTCTGGCGATGGAAAAGAAGTTACCAGCTAGCATATGTTTACGTCTGTCCTTAAAGACCTTCGATACCGATGCAGAATGGGAAGCAGCACTCAGGAAGGCAGGCTGAGCAGAGGAGGAACTAAAAGAACGGGACCACCTGTTACGGGATAGACCAAAACCCGTAAAAACTTCTTCTGAAGATAGGAAACCTGACAAGCCCAGGTTTAAGAAGGAGAAGCCCCAAATCAAAGGCGGTGGTCCCTCCAAAAAGCGAAGAAGGGAACCGGAACCCGATAAACCGGTGAAAAGACCCGGCGGAGTCAATAAACAAACGCATACCAACTTCAAAAAAGCCCATGAAGGAATTCCCCAGTCCGTCATCGACGAACGAAATAAAGACGGCATATGCACTCGTTGTGGAAAGAAAAACCACGACTATAAAACATGCTGGGGACAAATTAAGGTGTCTACTACAAGGGCAGAGCGACCTACTCTTCCCATTAGACATAGGGCTAGGACGGTAGCTACAGTACACCGTCCCCGCAACATTTCCGCCGCCCAAACACCTAGAGGAAATAAACTTTGGGAACTAGGCGAAGATGAGGAAATGACTTAGGTCACCTCATGTGGCACCAACGGCGACGGCGTTTGGGTAGTCGGGGTTCGTTAGGATACGAAACCGGAATCGAAATTGGGAACCCCCCGGGGCTGGGGTGAAGTTAGTGAACGGAACCAAGCACCAGCGGTATTATCGTCTGGGTAGTCCGCCAGGGTCAGCGGGAACCAAAATAACACCTTGACCAGACATCCCATCCATACCAGCAAGCAGGCATATTAAGTAGGGTTGCGGGTAAGAGACCTCCAGTCAGAAGGGTTGCCGAATTCATGACGATGAAATCGGCCTGAAAGACTGCGCAAGCCCACATTCCCGAACCTATCAGTCCTGAAGCTGAGTTATGTCGGAAAGAGGGGATGGTTCAAGCGCCCGGACAAGAGCAGCGAGTAAACTAGTTAGTCTCTCCAGTATACTAGTTATTCCGCAGACCTTACCCACAAGCGTTTTCCACTCCCAGTTAGTTACTAGGGTTGGTGAAGGATGATACGGACGACCATATCACGTGTCGGGATCTTAACCCCAGAAAACATATGTGGAGTTGCAGGACACGTATCCGGGAAGTTGTACCAGCTGGACAGCGCCGGGGATACCTCTATGTTGCACACACAGCTGTTTCTGGTTGGAAGATCAAACCAATCCTTAAGGGAAAAGGAATTGGAGAGGAACAATAGGTTTCGTAAGGAACCAACCTCGTTACCACCAAGGCCCTAAGTATGAGAGAAAGGAGAGGCATCCAGCCTAAGAACTGGTCGTGCACTATTAAGTGTATCGGTGAAATGCCGAGTAGGGATATGGAATTTTCTTTATTAATAGGAAACCAGTTTGTCTGAGGAGACCTGTATGGTCGAAACTGCGCGGGCGCGGTAACAAACATCCTAGTTGTTATCAAACCTCAGACATGTCGAAACGAAAAGACGACGGTTCGACCCCTCATCCAAAGAGACGCGCGTTTGACGCGCCAAAACCTACGCGATATGACTGTCCCGAGGGATATGCTCATATCCATGTTTTAAATCCAAACAGACAAAGATACAAAATCCGTGTTCTATTAGATTCAGGATCCAACGTGTTCCTAATCAACAAAGACCTCGTTAAGGAATTAAAAATTCCGTTCACAGAAAGACCGAATCCGGTCACTATTCAAGGCTTCGATGGAGTACCATCTCCATCGGGAGGAAAATTTTATACGCGTCCATTATGGCTTGAAATTGGACGCAACAAACACTTATCCGAAGTTGCGTGCGAAATCGCAGCAGCAGGAGACTATGGGATGATTATCCCGTTTGGGTGGTGGCATTCAGAACACCCCCTATCGAACATTGGGGATCCCGATAACTGGGAATTCAAAGACCCCAAATGTAAAACTACATGTGTGGAAGAAGAAGACGAAGGAATCGCAGACATGTTCGAATACGACGAAACGGTAGCCTGGGATGAGAATGCAATTCAAATTGGAAGAATTGGTACCGTCGAAGATCCGAATGAAGTTAACTTCGACTCGCTCCCCAAACACTACTGGGGATTCAAGAAACTCTTCCTGCCACAAACTTCGGCAAAGCTACCACCAAGGAGAACATTTGATCACGAAATCAAGTTAGTTGACGAAGCGAAACCATCTTGGGGACCCATCTATCCACTATCCGAAAAACAACTAAAACTCCTACGCGAATATCTTAAAGAAATGATCCGACAAGGAAAAATTAAACGAAGTCAGTCGCCATTCGGTGCACCGATCCTTTTCACACCGAAGGCTGATGGCCGACTACGTTTGGTAGTGGATTACCGGAACTTAAATAAGATCACCATCTTAAACAAGTACCCGTTACCACTAATGTCGGAACTACGCGATCGAGTGGCAGGTGCAACCATCTTTTCAAAGATTGATTTAAAAGATGGTTATAACCTGATTCGGATAAAAGAAGGGGACGAATGGAAAACAGCCTTCCGAACAAGATACGGGCACTACGAATATAAGGTAATGCCTTTCGGACTAGCCAATGCTCCGGCAACATTCCAAGATATGATGAACGAAGTTCTCCGAGAACACCTTGATCGAGGAGTTGTGTGCTACCTTGATGACATTCTCATCTATTCGAAAACCGAGAAAGAACATATCGAGTTGGTAAAAAGGGTTCTGCAAAAATTAGCAGATTTCCAACTCGCGATTTCAATAAAGAAATCTTTCTTTCACGTAAAAGAGGTGGAATTTTTAGGCTATATAGTAGCCGTCGATGGGGTGTCTATGAGCACCCGAAAGGTGGACTCCGTTTTGAATTGGAAACCACCGAAGTCAGTCAAAGAAGTTCAGATATTCCAAGGATTTGCGAATTTCTACCGACGCTTCATACAAAACTTCTCAAAAATCTGTGCTCCGATCACGGAAACATTGAAGGGCGACCCGAAAAAGTTCCGGTGGGGCCCGGAACAAGAGGCAGCCTTTCAAGAACTTAAGAGAAGATTTACTTCTGCCCCTATTCTACACCATTTCTTTCCCCAACGGGAAACGGTAGTGGAAACAGACGCTAGCGACTTCGCTTTAGGTTGCGTCTTATCACAGTTTGTGGAGAAACGACTACACCCGGTAGCATTTCATTCCCGCAAACTAAATTCGGCAGAGCGAAATTATGAGATCCACGATAAAGAACTATTGGCAATACTAGAAGCATTCAAAGAATGGCGCCAATACTTGGTTGGAACCGAAAAGCCGGTTACTGTCTATACCGATCACCAAAACCTTCAATATTTCCTCACCTCGAAAGTCTGGAGCGGTCGCCAAATTCGCTGGGCGCAGAAACTCGCTGATTACAATTTCAAAATTGTTTACCGCCCAGGAACTAGAGGAGGAAAACCGGATGCTCTTAGTAGACGGCCAGAGTACCGTCCTGAGGAGGGAGCTGCACATCGCGAGCAAGCGATCTTGAAGCCAGAACATTTCCAAATCAGTTCAATTACGAGAACTAAGATGGGGGAAATTCGAATCTGCTTACTTGCAGGAAACCCTGAAGGCGATATATGTGCAGATGACATCCAAGAGGAACCCAAATGGAATGATCCCAATTCCGTTATTCGGGTCAAAAGGTTAGACACAAGAGCAAGGCTTCCAACCAAGGGCTCAAGAATGGCAGCAGGCCATGATCTCTACGCTCTGCAAGAAGATATAGTCCCAGCAAGGGGACAGTTAGTAGTCGGAACCGGAATAGCAGTGGGACTACCGGTTAGAACATACAGAAGAATTGCTCCCAGAAGCGGGTTAGCCGTCAAAAGCGGGATTTCAACAGGTGCCGGAGTAATTGACGCGGATTACACAGGAGAACTCAAAGTTCTACTATTCAACCACCGAGATGCGGACTGTCACATCAAAGAAGGGGATCGTATCGCCCAACTAGTGATAGAAAAGATTAATACCACTGATATGATGGAAATAGATAACCTGGACGAAACTGAAAGAGGTACGGCGGGATTCGGTAGCACAGATATTGCAACAAGAGCTATGACTATACAGGAAATCGAGCCAGTAGTCAGCCAGCTCCATGCGTCAAAGGATCAGAATAAACACTGGTATGACGTATCCGAAATACCCGAACGAACCCTCATGACTAGTACCATACTAGCCCGGAAAGAATTAAAGAAATTTAATCCCGAATTTCTGGAGCAGATTCAAAAGGCCATCCCGGGTGATAAGGAATGGCTGAAACGAAGGAAAGAGTTGGAAAAACTCCGAGACAACAACAAACCTTTTCCAAAGGATTGGACCCTAACCGATGACTTGCTTTACTATAAACAAAGACTATTCGTACCAAACAACCAAAGCCTTTATACCACAATAGCCGAAGGGTATCACGACGCAAAAATTGCAGGACACTTCGGACAAGAAAAAACTCTCGAAATCATCATGCGAGACTTTTATTGGAAAGGCTTGGCAAATTGGGTAAACGATTATGTACGGTCATGTGACGATTGTCAACACAACAAGTCACCACGCCACGCAAAGTATGGTCTACTTCAACCACTATCAATACCATATGCAGCTTGGGCATCCATTTCCGTGGACTTTATAACACAGTTACCGCAAAGTCAAGGATGTACCCAAATAATGGTAGTGGTTGATCGGTTCACTAAGATGGCCCATTTCATCAGACTAGAGGGAACAGCGACTGCGAAAGATGTCGCTACCGCCTTCACGAAGGAAATATGGAAGCTACACGGCTTACCATCAGAGATTGTCTCAGATATGGACTCGAAGTTTGCAGGAGAATTTTGGGAATCATTATGTAAAGCATTGGATATAAAAAGGAGGATGTCAACTGCATACCATCCACAAACGGACGGACAAACTGAAAGAACCAACCAAGTGCTGGAAGGTTACTTACGAAGTTTTATCAATTACGATCAGGATGATTGGTATCAGCTCCTACCCCTAGCCGAACATGCCTACAACAACTCGGTAACCAATGCACACGGAATGACCCCATTCAATGCAAACTATGGGTTCCATCCTCAAACGGAATGGATGAAGGAGCGCGAAGCGCATAATCCAGGAGCAACCCTTTACGCAAACTGGATAAAAACGATTCATGAGCAAGCACGGCAATCACTCGAACAGACACGAGAAGCTATGGCCAAGTATTATGATAGAAAGGCCAAGCAACAACCAGACTTCAAACCCGGCGATAAAGTAATGTTAAACGCAAAGAATATTCGCACCCGCCAGAAGTCCAAAAAGTTAAGCCCAAAACTTTATGGACCCTTCGTGATTCTGGAAAAACGAGGAAGCCGGGCATTCAAACTCAACATATCGGATCGTTGGAATATACACCCAGTATTCCATGTTTCTCTATTAGAACCTTACAGGGAGTCGGTACGAGCAGATCGACAACAACCTCCCAGGGAACCCGAAGACATTGAAGGCGACCTACAATGGGAGATAGAAAAGATTGTAAGAAGCGAGGTACGCTCTTACAGGAAAAAAGTACGTGGCCGGTATCAGCAGATGCGCGAGCTACGGTACTTCGTTAAATGGCAGGGCTGTTCCGAAGACGAGAACACTTGGGAGCCTGCGACGGGAATGGAAAATGCGAGGGAAATGGTGGAAGAATTCCATCGCGATAATCCGGAAATGCCACGACGGGCAGAGGAAGGACGATGAAGATAAGGTTTTCCTCCCGTGGACAAGCAAACGCGGAAGGTTTTTTACCCTGCTTTCATCGGGTCCTTAAATGATTAATGTTTAAAAATTTATTTTTTATATTTAAAATTTAATGTTTAATTTTTATATTTAAAATTTAATGTTTAATTTTTATATTTGTACCGAAGGGGCATTCGAGGCGAAGCCCTAGAGGAGGGAGCTCATGTTAGGAGTACCCGATTCCGATAGCCTAGGAGTACCTTAGGTAGGGTAACTTTACCCGAAATCGAGAATCTTAGTCTCCAACACCCCCCTCCGGCCCCCTTACGGGGCCCGCGTGTCATCATACACATCAACCTTAGTTGCGTCCTGTGACTATATGGTCACAGAATTAAAGGTGTCAGAATAACACCGTATACGTCACTGCCGTCCGTCCGACCGAAAGCTGTTCGCAGGATATATAAGAGGGGACCTCTGGCAAGACCTGAGAAGTGGAACGAAGTCAATCCGTCAACTACTCAGGGAGTTACTAGGCTTCAAAGAGAAGACATCTTTGATACGGGCTGTAAGTAACGGGACGTTTTCGCACAAGTTCATGAGATGAATGTTAGGAGGTTCGGGATAACGAACCAATGCATTCACATCCACCCTTCGACAATTAGAAAGAGTCTAGAGCTCCTGGAAACACTACCAAAGAAGCTAGCGAGTTTCGAGGAGTGTTGCAACTATGATAAGAGGTGTACCGCAGTTGCGGGATTTACAACCAACACAACACGAAGGTCCACCCCCTCTACATAGAACAATCAAGAGTTGCCGACCGAGGAATTATGAGACTATTCAATAGAATGGCCTCTCCTCTACGAGAAGAGAGTCATCAGAATGAATTCTATCGGTTAGTTGTTGAGTTATCACAACTAGAAGTCATCGGCTCCGGCATACCTGCATATGCAGTCTCGTATCAAGACTGATCCTCTTGGTAACGAAAAGAACCATTGGAGCCAACAGAGTTCGACTTGAGAACTCGGTTACAGGTCTATAGACTCTAAGGATCGGAAAATTACTACTGGTGACAAATATGTCTCCCAGGCAGGAAATAGTAATTACCGAAGATGGTGTGATGGTTTTCAGGGTCTCCCGGTGTTCGCACCTTTAGGGAGAACTCGACGTTGCGAGTTAAAATTAAAGAGGTACATATTTTGTATGTTAGATAGATGTAGTCCACGAACACTCAGACGCGGAATATAAATATCGAAGTGCCTCCCAAGCTTAAGACATCATCAAGCAACGGAGAAGAGACCTTAACAATATAATATTGTTTTTACGATTCTATCTTACTTTCTTGTACTCTTAGTAGTCATAAACGAAACGAGTTGCTTCCGAGCCTTCCTAGACAAATCTCCGTCTATACAAACGAATCTCGATTGGCCTAGACAACCCTAAGTCTATACCGGTTGTCTCCGCCTAACAATTAAACTAGCTTTTTATATACTCTTATTTTGAGTACTATTTTCTTACATTTCCCACATACAAACCATCAATATTCTGATAATAATATAAGCAGAAATAAGATGAAGTTAATTTAGATTGTGGAGAACAGATATAGCTTTTCCACTGCTAATATAATAGACTTTTCATACAATTTCAACTCTAGTCTATCAAGTAGATTGAAATCATTCAAAATAAAAAACTACTTGTAAAGTTTGATCTTAGGACTTCCTCCAATCATAGTATAACTATTATTAGTATTATAGGAAAAGGGTATATCTCCTGATAATAATTAATTCTGCAAAGTACATTGAGCATTACAATAAGAATTGTTTTTAAAAAGGTAGCAAAGTCTTATAAAAAGGTTAGAAATAATATGTAAGGAGTAAAAAATTAAGTCAAATTCTGAAATAAGGTAACTATATAATCTACATTAATAGATCATCTATCTACTAAAACTAGCACTCAGCTTGTGGTAATGTATTTCGATAGTAATATTAAAAAGTGTACGCAATATTTGTAAATAGTTATTTCTAAGAATATTTAACATCTAAGGTAAATAGATATAATAGAAGCATAGTACTAGTAAAATAAAGTTTTTATTCTAATAAAATGATATTATGATAACTTTGTAGGTAGTATTGTACAAGCAATTAACTCTTTTGAAGTAGATAATATGTGATAAAATACTAGATATAGAATTGCTGATAGAATGTTTTTCTTTAGTGTAGAACAATTTAAATTATACTAATTTGAGTCCTAGAAGCACACTAACCTTATACCAACTTCACCTTATCTACTATCTGTCTTATGTTGTACTGATTCTTCTCTAAAAGTGTTACTATTACAAGTAGTTAGAATACTATAAAATTCCCCCTCATCTTATCTACTCTATTGTCTCACTACTCTTACAAACTCTAAATATCATCTCCCATACTATTCATACCAATACAACACTATACAGTAGCCCATTCCGCATGGTTTTATGTAATCCAAAGCCTCTGCTTTTTGTCTTTTCTTACTTTTCCTCTAATTGTCCTTTTTTCACCTCTTCATGAGTTTTCTTTAGCATTGTTTTTTCATTTAATTAATTGATTTTAATTCAAAGATACCTTCCTATACTATTTGTGCATTGATTCCTTTTTATTTTATCCAATTTGGTTGAGTACTGGTGGAGTTATGGCTACTTTTGAAATTTGGTTGTGTTGTCCCTCTTCCTGGTGATGTCCCGCTTCCCGGTTCTGTACGTTACCACTCTACTCCTATTGGTACCGTCACTACCTTGCTCGCACTGCAGAATACCGTACCAGTACGAGTATATACGTACTACCGGTACTCCACCCAATTATTACAAAACTCTGCAGGAAGGCTCACCCACTACGAGCAACATATTGAAATCTTGGATGCTTTCATGCAGATTGGGTTTATGCGCGAACATCCGAAATAAACAGTTTTTCTAATTAAGTACCGTAGCTTCTTCTATGAGTGCCAATACAAATCCTATAATATACTCGTATATTTCCAACATACCCCGAAATTTAGAGACCTACACCAGATGAGCACCCGCCTAATTGACAAAACAAAACCTAGCGTTTGAATCGTGAGATCCCCAGCTACTCGCAGATACATTTATAGGGATCAGAATGGCCACCCCCCCCTTTTTTTTCAGCGACTTGGCGTTGTCTTATGGATGGTTTACAGCACTTTACTCGAGTACGGTACTAGTACAGTTAAATGGGTTTTAGTCTAACCTTGCAACTCTCCAGTACGATACAAATGACTGAAGTGCACATTCCAATGTTCTATCTATCGTACACCAGATCCCAATTGAACCCTTCAGAATATGAGGTCAGTGAGATGTCTCAAAATTTGTAACATTCCCAGCTGCCAGTGAGAGAAGTATAAGAGTAAACATGATGATACCACTAAATTCGAGCCACCTCTCTATCGTTAAGATACAGAAAAGAAGAAAAAATACATCCTCAAACTCTGTAAATACAACCATTTTATCATCCGCTATCATAAGTCAACTCGTCAACCGCTCAACTACAGTAAGTCACAGTCCATTCGCCTGCTCAAATCTCAGAATCACCAACAAGCACTCGCTAAACCGGCAGAACCACCCCACCATCACACTAAAAGTTAAAATCACTCCTATCGCGCTCAAGAGTTAACAGAAAAAACTCTAAGCCCCTCGCTCCCCCACACGCACTGGTATATTGCACCGCTTCCCAAACCACCCCACCAACAAAGTATAATACAGCCCATAAACCTCCCCACTCTCACAACCAGATTCACTGATCCAATATCCTAGAGAACCCGCATGGTAATGATACAAGCAGCCCAAATAGCAGAGGGAAAAAGCAACAATGCCCAAATCAGACCTTAACACCCAACCTATTTGACTCAAGAGAAAAGGAGCATGAAAAAAAACTAAACTAAAAAACTGAAATAGAAATAGCAAGACGAACGCCGGGACCACTTTTTTTTTACTATAGTAGTAGCAGTAGTAGAAGTAATAGTAGCAGCAGCAGCAGTAGTAGTGGTAGAAAGGGAAAGATGGACTAAACTAAAATAAGGGGGCGGGCACCACAAAACCAAGGCAAAAAGTGCAGAAAGCGAAACCGAGACCAAACGTAATCAAGACAGAAATAGAGATGGATGCCCATAGGAAAGCGTAGAGTAATATAACAGAGGATAACCGGGGGGTGAGTAGATGGAAGGGCTAGGGTAAAAAGTCTAGTCGAGTCGATGAGCTCTTCCTCCTATTCCTATTCCCTCAATCGTGATTATTTTGGTGCGCACCATTGATACTCGGCACCAGCCGTCAGGAAATAATTCCCCTCCGAGTATTAATCGCATCAAGGATAGCCTGGTGGTAACAGCTGTCCTTCCAATATCTCTACCAACATCCTCGACCGAACCAACGGGATGTCGCCCGCCGTAAAGTCGAGTCTGCCACTTCTAGTGAGCACCTCAGCAGACTTGAGCGCAAATACCCCGCAGTCGTTCATGTTGCGTTGCTGAGGAGCGCCCGGCATTGCGTAGTCGACCCAGTCGGTATCATTAAATTTCCCTCCGGTTTCGTCACGCATGTACTCCCTCATCATCTAACGGACAGTTAATAAACAAGGATTGGCACTGGGTGTATTGCTTGGGAATAAGCTCACCTTGTACGGGCCAGGCCTAGATTCCGGTGTGAATTTCCCTCCCAAGGAATCATAGTATTCGAACCGCTTTTGCTTAAAGTTTACCACAGCGAGACACCAATGGTTGCCCCCAACGTGAACCGGCATCAACAGATAGTCCAACTTCAAAAGATCCTCGCCCCCGCACTTGGCACGCCTTGCCCATCTTGCGACTGCTTTGTGACCGCCATCCTTGAGCTTTGGCCAGAAATAGGTGTTGTGCGCGAAGATCTTCTTGGGCCCATTCGGGAACGAGCTATTAGTCCTCTCGCAGATGAGGTTCATGTAGAAATTTATGATCTCATCATTCAACCATTGGTTCGGCTTAAGACGCTCAAAGTCACGGTTCGTGATCGGGATATTCCATTTTGTGATGTAGGTCTTGTTGAGGCCTGGACGGCTAACCTCCGCAAAGGTTTTTTCGACTTTCTCTTTCCGAGCTGGATCAAGCGGCGGTATTACTTCCTTTTTGATTTTGTTTCGTGCCTGTTGTTATATTCCGGTCAGCTTTGAAAGAGCCTCAAGGAGAAGGGAAGAGGAGAGGTACTCACATCTTCAGCTCTCAACCTCTGAATCTCGATCTCTCGTTCCTTGCGTTTTCGTTCTACTTCCTTAAGATTCAAAAATCCATGTTCGCCTCTCGCCCGAAGTTGCTCCAGTAAGACGTCTAGGGGTTCAGACTCGATATGAGCCCTCATTTGAGATCTGCGAAGCTGTATGCTATGAGTATACCAAGCCAAGCCCCATAATTGGCACCACTTACTGCTTCTTGCTTCTTTCTTTCCTTTTCATCCTTGGATTTAAGCTTTTGCACCCGGCCAGAGCTTACTGGTCTACCAATAGATGCTAGTCTAGTGGATCGACGTAGTTCATCGCTTAATAACCGTTTGTCGATCAATGGAGTCTGCAAAACCGACTGAGCTCCCGGGCTCAGGTGTGACTTCCATGACACTTTATGCGGCCAACCGAGTTTATTATTTGCCAAATGTCTGGGGAACTTTGGTGTCAAACTAGCACCAGGCGACGGGAAACCAGCTTGAGCTAGGCGGGTTGAAAACTTCTGGTCTCTGCGATATAGTGCACCCCGCAAAATAGACCTTACCGGCAGCGGTTTCCTTATCGGAACTGCGAAAAAAGGCTCCTCCCCTTTCACTAAGGGACAATTGACTCGAACTTTCCCGGAATCGAGAAAGGCCTTCGGCGCCAATGCACGAGGCGGATTGGGGAAGTGCTCATCTCCAGAAGCCGACGCCTGCGGTGAAGGTAATTGCTGAGTCGTAACGGTACTTTCGCTGGTATCCGGCACGGGCGCTTTTATCTTTAGCCCATCCCGAACGGCAGCACTCTGAGAGCGTCCGTACTCTTTGCCGGAAGCCCGAGAGTGGACAGCATTGGGAATAGATGCGATTTCGTCGCTAGCTAAACCTAAAAGGTAGATCAGTAAGCTGAACCTAAAAGACGCGACCCAGACAGGTCAATAAGGGTAAGTACAAGAGCGGAACGAATTTTCTGCTTCTGTCAATTTGGGCCGCTTCAATTTAGGCCTTCCGTCTAGTGTGTAATCCGGTTCTGCTGTTTCCACTGTTTGCGCCGCCCCTGCCGTTTCTGCGGCTCTCGCCGATTCTATCGTCTCTTCAGGCCGGCGAACAACTATCTCAAAACGTCATCAATAAAATCCCCAATGGGAGAAAAAGCAAACTCGAGTGGATGCATCATACAACTCCAGTCAACAATAGTTTTCCAAATACTGCTAATGTATCCAAATCCCCACATATTCCGAGCACTAAACACGGCAGACGCCGCACGAGAACGGGGAGGGGTAGTTGTAGATGAACGACTTCTCCCGTCCTCCCCGTCGCCCTCCTCACGCTTCCTCTTTTGTGAGCTTGTTGAGGATGACGGCGAAGTGGTCTGTGAGGAAATAGCGACAGGTGTGGCCGGACCGATAGAGGATTCGGAGGTGGTGGTCAGATTATCGGAAGCTGTTACGGTGGACTCCATAGAAGAGTCGAGTCGCGTATAGCGAAGCAAAATAGTGTGCGAAGACACGATTGATGATGCAAATCACAATTGGAGGTTTTGTTAATGCAGCGGATATGTGTTGTAGGCTGCGGTTGAAAAATAAGGAAGGCGTACAAAGAAGATGCGAGCGTGTTGGAGATGGCGGGTTGCGACAAACAGGAGGGAAGACCCACGAGGAACTCTCGCCGGTGGATTAAGAGAAAGGGAGGATCAGGGATGCGATAGACTTCAAGATGTTGTGGAGAGAAATTGTAGAAGAGGTACAATATGAGTGCGACCTCAGTTGCTGTGAGTTCAAGGAGCTCAATCGTGAAAACGGAGTTGGACGGCGGGAGTGGGTTGGGATGATGAAAGTGATGGAACAAAAATATATAAGGTGCCCACAGTGCCGCACCATACAATGGTGCCGTTGAGCTGAGTGTAAGGGCAGATGGTTATGTAATCCCAGGCGATCGATAGTCACGTGATATGCAGCGCTCTACTTGGCGGACCTTCTTTCAAATTTGATGCTGCATCAATCTGTATTGCAATTGGCGAGACCCTTCTCGCATCAATCCAACGAGACCATCTCATCCCTACCCGATATCCGAGCTCCCCACATTCTGATGATCAGCAAAGCGAAAGCGCCTTCCTCACTCGTCGCCCCCAATTATCATATTATCATTACCCCAACCCCCCTCGGGTGCAGTGCCAGGTACCTCTTTCTGAAAGACCTGGCTTGTATGATATTTGTTTTTTTGTTTATTTTTTCTGCGTATATTATTATACGGTACAAGATCACGACCACCAGACGTGGTATTTCATGAAAACCTGCCCAACCCGTAACTTACCTACTGAATGAAAAACACGCGGTACCCCTCTTTCTCTCCCATAATATCTGCCTCGAAACTTGTCTCTACAAGTACTTCACCTGCCTTGTCAGCAATTGTATCGGCTTATACAAGTATTTTGGTTGTCCAAAAGTTTCTACGGTGCCCTGGGACAATAAGAATACAGCAATAAGCAGCTCCGAAACCTATGCAATACTGCACTATTCCCGTCTGAAAACCTCTGGCCAGGGAGAAACCCCCTCTGAGGCATAAAGGTGCGGAATCCGAGATGTGCATGTCCACGACTCACATGATCAGTACCAATGTATTTAATATACCACTTAAACTCCCGTCTTTGGATGAACTCCGTAGCCAATTAGAAGCGATCCAGCCGACAATTGGCATGAGATATTATATCAGTCTTACAGCCTTCAACCAGGGAAGCGGGGAAAGATGCGAACGTTGAATATCGTTAGACGCCCACAAAACGCAATCCCGCACGCGCCGGTACTGTACTGTGGTTAAGTGCCAAAACACCAAGCCTCGGCCTCTGGATATGATATCGGCATTGTACCGTAGATGTCCGAGGAGCAAATCATGGATCCTAACTCAGCTCCTCCCGTTACGGTAATGTACCATACAAGCATTTGGCGCCCTTTCGACAATACTGTAGTCCCTGGCCTTAATCCAAGTCACATATCCGTGCTCGAGCACAGTACTACTACAAGTACTTGGTCTATCATTGAATTTGCGAGGCGCCCAACTAGGTCCAAGACATGGCAGATGATTTTTTTTTGTTTTTTAGGGGCTGGAGATCAGTTCCTGCACAAGCTAAGCTTGGGGATAGAAATTGCTATTCTGGGTAAATTTATACGCCCATGTGCTAAGAGCTACAGGCACAGTATCATACCGGACTCGAGTCCAGTACAGGAGCATAACTTAATCCACAAATTCAATACCGGCACTCCGTAGTACTCGGACCACCAGTTCTAGGGACCGTAACTCCACTGCCGGAATTACACTTAATAATCAAGTTCAAATACGAGCACATACCCCAAGCAAATGGTTTGGCGTACCGGTATTCAAAAGATGCCGTGGTTTAATTGTATCGATTGTGAGTTTTGAGCCTCATACAGTGTTGCTTATCGCATTTTGGTGGGGGGGGGACTGGGGAAAAGAAAAGGAGGGGTTGAGGATAAGTAATAAGATCATCAAGCCCGCCCTCCGCATCTTCTTCACGATACACAGCAAGAAGCACGCATAAAGCTAGGCACATCTCAAGCCATGTATGGAGGGAGGATTCATGTCGTTTCGATCGGAAATGGAATGTGCGCAGGCTACTCACCCATCGGGTCAACATTTTGGTGAGGAGTCTGTGAGTGGGTTGCGTTGCGATTGCGGCTGTACAGTACAGTACAGTACAGCACAGTACCTGTAGGGTAAAGCGCAAAGAACGAGTTCCGTGCTAAAGAAAAGGGAGTTGGTGATACGATATACTGCGGACCCACCGATTTTCTGCTTTAGCTGCCGATGATCAGGTCTTTGGAGAATAAGCATGATAGCGAAATGTGTCTCTGAACGTACACGATGAAATTGAAATTAAGTCACCATTAGAGTATGTATTTTTTATTTTTTTTTGTTCCTATCACTCTCGACCATCCATTATTACTGAAATATCTCAAAGGTTTCAATCGTTCAGTCGAGGACATTTTCCCCTACAGTACGAGTACGAGTACTCGAGTAATTGTTGCACCTTTCAGCTCTTCACTTCTTCCACTGCATCGTGTATGTAAGATATGACCAGCATCACACCTACTCGAGTAATACGGTACGGCATCCTTTTACCAACGGCCACCCAAAGCACCGAGCAAAACCCATGCTTGTGAAGAAAAACCATCTCTACTCCTGAACAGCAAACCAGGAAACCCTTTATCCCTCCTTCCCTTCCTTCTCCCCCAGCGCCCTCTCTGCACCGCAGTTACCACTAAAGCACTATTCCCCACCCACCCCCTTGACCATCCCCTCCACCCCCGTCACACAGCCGCGCAACCCGCCGGTATTCCATCCACAGTACCTCCCCACACTTCTTGGTTGAGACGGGATCTTCTTCAATTGAATTGTTTCCCCGTGCATCTCCCGAGGTCCTTCCCTCCCCCGAAAGAGCCGCTTCACACCGCCAGACCGGCGGTTGAGAGCTCCAGGAGTCCACGCTCCACGGCACGGCACTTGTACTGTGCACCTTTCCCTCGAGACAATCGATAAACCTATACGCACATCCCATACTCAGAAAACGTGGGCTTTGAGTGTGGGGACCGCAGCAGCCCTTGCGCCCCCGAGTGTGCGAATACATCTTCAGCCCTGCTCGGCAACTCTTGGAGAAGCGACCGCAGTTAACACACAACCCTCTCCCCTCCGCATTCTCCTCCCTGACGGACTACAATCCCACTTTCGGGCCTCGGGAATACGAAGAAATAAAGGAAAAGGATAGAGGAAAGCTATAACAAGAGTATCCGGTCGCTTCGTCCTGGGTAGATCCGCAGCTGGGAGATCGGCACTCCCGATAATTAGTGAAGGGTGATCGGTTTACACCTCCACGATAACCAGGAGTGGGGTTACGGAACGAGCAGCCGTTACGATGGAGGGTTCCAAAGTTAATGCATTTGTACGGGTGTCCGGCCCACCAAACCGCAATTACCTGGTCGGATATCCCGGAATTTCAGCTACTCTGGTATCTCTACCCTTTCCACTCTTCCCACATTTGACTGCCCGATGACACCCCTTTCCTTTTGCCGTTTGGGTCGCCTTATCACTCGGGAGGGAGGTCGAGAATATGTGTGTAGGGGAGCTAACTAAGGTCTCGCCACCAGCCGCGAATAGAGGGTAAAGTAGAAATTAGGCCAGGAGCTGGATACAGCGCACCCGTCGGAATCTCATACGTTGCCATTGGTCTCTACCGGAAGGAAACAATACACCCACATGCCGACAGTATAATCAGTAATCACCTCGCAGCGCCACGGAAAGAAATCAAAGATCTTGTAGGAAAGGAGATTCGATTATTCCAATGCTCGGCAGGAAAGGCCTATGACAGTGTGCTGGCGATGGACCTACCATTTGTTTTATTCATACCATTCTCGAAAGCTGGAAACGAGGATATAATCAAGGTGCCACCAGCAAGTTTACAGTTACCTTCGCGTGTAGCAGAAACATATTATGAGTTGGTAGTGTCGGTGCAGCAGGGCTCGGCAGATCTCAAGAAGCATTCGTTTCCTGTGCCCCTGAGTAGATATGACACATTATCGTCCTTCGGGATGTACAACAGGCCGGAGACGCAAGAACGAGTTTCGGATCATTTAGTAACGCTGAGTATGTGTTTGCAACGATGGTCCTTTGGTCCTAATGATCCTGTTGAAGTCCGGGTACAGCTCACTCCCAACCCGGATTGGATGTCGAAGGCAAAGAAGGTTTCAATACAAAGGTTAGTGGTAGTCATTGAGGAGCAGATTACATATAATCCCGAGGGCGATGAGCCTACAACGAAGGTCAACAAACTCATAACAAAGAAAGAGCTGGTCGGACAAAAGCTACCACCGGATGGATATCAAAGCGATATAACAATACGATTCCCGGCTAAAGAGCTCAGGGATAGCGATGGATTTTTACCACCCCCAAAACCTGCATTCCCAATGCATCCAATTGTTGGATTCACCACAACGGCAACGTTATATAAGATAGATTACTTTTTATCTGTCAAGGTTGGAATTCCGATTCTACGTATTTTAGGCTGAGATGGGAATCTTTTCTTCTGACTTTTGTTAGGCGCATATGTCGAGTTGCAGAGACATCACACTCCGCCAGAGGATCATCGTTTCACCATTCGACCATCAAACCTGCCTTGACGAACTGCCCTCAATCATGCAGGCGGCACAGGACGCAACGGGCATCAACGGTGCAGGACCGATGCTTCCCGCTCCAACAATAGTACGACCGGGTGATCTAAATGCGCTGCACTGGCTAGGGATGACGATGGTTGGCAACGAGAGGAAGTTGTTGATCCATTGAAGATGGAGGGCTGGTCCGTCGAGTCACCCTCTCTTCCCGCCCGGCGACAAAGTGCTGTCCGCTCCCCTCCCCCCTAAAAAAAAATACCCAATGAGTGCTGCTCTTATATTGCGTTTCTGGGGAAGTGGTATAATCATATGCGTATGTTTTTCTCTTTTCTCTTTTCTTTGCTTGCTATACTTTTTCGGGGGCTTCTGCTTTGTTTGGAGTTAAGTTACATTTGGGGAGTCACTGTACATGCACGCCTTTTTTTTTTTTTTTTTACCATTTCTATTTGTTTGGCCCCCACGTTTTTCATATCTCTGTTTGTTTTTCTCCGAGGACTGGGCGCTGTCGTGACTTTTTTCCCCTTCCCTTAACGGGCATATTTTGGGCTGCCCTTTCGCTGGTGCTTTGTTTCTTGCCCTTCCTCCCCATCATTATTACTTATCTCTGATGTTTTCTTTCTACCCACCCCTGTACGTACATATATGATGCTCTGACAGGGCGTCTATTGTACTAGCCGATTCATAAGCTATCCGGAAATTTCAGTGTCGAGGTCCCCTGATAATTTATGAATAGACTAGTGGATTTCCATTTCTGATCGTATTTATGGTTTCTGCGGACTTGTCTAGGATAGACCAAAATGGGGGTTTGTGAAATCTCTGTCATTGATGCCCCGGACGCTGCGCCGTTGTTCGTGATGGTTTACCCTTTGGGATGTGATGGTGAATAAATGCTGTGGGCTACTGAGAGAGGGAAAGATTAGTTTGTCTGGCCCACAACACGGGTGCTGGTATTGGTGGCGTGGGGGGGACGAACTTCCACCTAAGAAGTTTGTCCTACGGAGTATACCGGTACTCGAGTATAGTAAATTTATGCAACCTAAAATAGATTTAGTCAGGATGTCCCACGATGTCCCTCCTCCACCTCGTTGTGCTCTTCGCCCCCACCCCTTTCTCAAGTACCGGTACTCTATCGTACCGTAATACAGCATTGTTATCATCCCTCAGACCAAGAGAGTCGCATAAGTTAATACCAAGCCCCCCCCCCCCCCCAAAGTCAACAACCCACCTGCCAAGACACACACCACACACATCCAGCCAGTCCCGCAAACCAACCGTAAACCGTAGCCATACTGTACGAGTACGAGTACTCTACCGATATCATATCGTAGACTACAGCACAGCCCAAACCAAACTGCGCCTCAACCTTCTTTCAACCTCACCTCCCCCATTCTCCACCACCACCAAAACAAACAAACGAGCAAGCAAGCAAACGCACCCACAATGTCAACCCCAGCCCCCAAAACCCAAGATGAAAACTCTGTCCTTCTGGTCTCGAACGACAACCATACCTTCATCCTCCGAAAATCTTCCGTCATGATATCCCCCGCCATAAAAAGTATGTTGGATAAAAAGAGCAATTTTGAGGAAGCGCAGTTTAACCGTGTGGTTTTCAAGAATATGAAGTAAGTAACCCAACCCCCCCCCCTCCTCTTCGTCGGTTGGTTGGGTGCGCAATGCTGATGTGGGAGGGGGTAGTGGGGTTGTGTTGGAGAAGGTTTGTGAGTACTTTTATTATCGGGAGAAGTATAGGGATGCAACGGACGTGCCAGATATGGAGATCCCACCAGAGTTGGCGCTGGAGTTGTTGATGGTTGCGGATTTTTTGTGCACTTAAGGGTATTTGTTTTTGCGCGATTGGAAGGTCGGAGGGGTAAATTGGGAGTTTTTTTATTATTTACCCTTCTATGTCTGTCTATCTATGAGTGAGATGAATTGTGCTAGTACACCTACAGTATGCTATATTACGAAACACCTCTGGCTACGCCGCCGCCTCTACCACTTCTTCCGTTACCTCTGCCTCGTCCTCTCCCGCCGCTACCACCGCCCAACTTCCCTCCACCCCTCCCTCTCCCGCCTTTCCATCTATACATAGGCTCATCGCCAAATCCCACATCTGCAAACTTTATAAAGCTCGTAACTCCCGAATCTACGATTGCTAGAATAACATTCCTGTAGCCGTCCTTCAATCTTTGAAATTGTGATTTCCCACCCGTCTTCTCGTCTACAGGGACGGAGTCGAATAGGGCGGATAACTGGGATAGCGTTGGTAGGGAGGTTTCTCGCGCGCTGGCGACGGCTACAAGAAAGTCTGCTGGTGGGGGATCGGACTTTCTAAAGTGCGGTTGGGGCTTCCAGACTTTGTAGGCTATTCGGAGAGGGGTCTCTGAGGCGACTGCTACCATGTTGGTAGGGGTGTGCGGAGGGTGGTGGGAGGGGATTATTGATAGGCGGGAGTAGATGGAGTCGTATGTACGGTAGGTTCCTTGAGCGATTACTGGGCCGAAGGGAGTTGGTTTTGTGCGCGTTAGGAAGAGGCTTGTGAAGAGCTGCTTGAAGATGCCGGGTGGCGTAGTTGTCGCAGGTCGGATTGTTCCAATTATTCCCTCTTCCCTTTCCTCCCGCTCTACTACCTTGTCGTCATCGTGGAAGAAAGTTGGTGCCCGCGCAAGAATATACCCTGCCCTCTTCAAATATGCATACACTTGATACCTCTCCAACCCCCCACACCCATCAAGCGCACTAGCATACACCCCCTGCAAACTCATCGGCACGCCCTCCTCCCACCAACATTCCAGGTTCCCTCTTTCAACCAGGTAAATCGTCTCCTCCGGCAGCAACCACAACACCCCCCGTCTGTCGGCTTTCCCGACCGTCTTGAAGTGCGGCCCCCGAGCCACGTGAACTTCTGCCATGCACTGTGATGGCCGCCAGGTTGCTGATACGTGCTGTTTGCTGGAGTGCTTACGCTCCCCCAGGAGCGCTTCGTGCATCGCCTGCCGGGACTCGTTCAGGACGCGGTCTTGGAGGTCGGTGCCGTCCGGTTCGAAGTCTTTCTCGCCGCGGCGGGGGAGGGCTGTGGTTCCTGTTCTAGAGGGTTGTAAATATCGGAAAGGGTAAAGGAGAGGGAAGAGAGGATTACTTGTTGTTGAGGAGATTTAGGAAGCGAAAGTCTTGTGTCTCATCCGAGAGATCGGCATCTTGAATATTGTTCTGAGCGTTGCGAATGTTACTGTCTTCTGGTTCGTCCATTGAGTACTATTTTCTCTCTCACAGTCTGTTGCTGTAGGGAATTAATATCGTTGAACCAATAGTTGGTGGTGGGGGTGGTGGGTTTGTGCGGTGTAGTAAGGAGATGAGGGGGAAAATTGGAGTGTGTGAGACATAGCAGTAACTCCTTCATCACATGGTCAGAATCTGATAAGAATTTTGTATCACGCAGACTAATCTAGGTTTGAACATCTCATCCCGGCAAATTTTCGATTGATCCTTCATGATTTGGGATAACTTGAGCAGGAAAACTTACCCTACCATACCATGTCTTCACGTGTTTGTCTAAGTTAGAATGCCGGTACCTGTACCGGTACCGTCCGGTGTAAACTACCATTCTACAAGTAGTACCGTCACTCCTGTTCATTTCCCATATCTTTCCTTCCCCCCCCTCTTCACCTCTTCCCTCCCTCTTCCCTCCCCGCCGCTCTCATTTCCCCAGCCATAGTCCCTCGCTTGTTTCCTAAGAGCCACTCATTCACTCTTTAAGTTAAACTTAACATTCATTTGTCTGTTGTTATTTGTGCCGGTAGTTACTCTCCCTCCAAATGAAGCTGCAGCTTGTAATCGCCCTCTTCTCTATTTTACCACACAAACACCCAGTTAACTAACTTGCTCCTGCAGTCTGTTCTCGCAGCATTCCTCGCTGGTTCCGCATCCGCCGTTCGTCCGCTCACTGCCAAAGGTGGGAATTTCGTCAATTCCGCCGGCGACAGGTTTGTAATTGTTGGTTTGGCGTACCAGCCCGGTGGTGGTATGTTACACTCGCCACACGCGCACCGTGATTGGGACCGGAATTGTATGACTGATGGGTTACGGGTGGGGATTAGCTTCGGGGTATGATCCGGCATCTGGGAAGGATCCGCTGAGCGATCCTGATATTTGTCTTCGCGGTAGGGTTCCTGCGGAGAGCGATTGCGGTACTTTGTGGTTAATGTTGATTTATGAAAGCACAGATGCTGCGGTAATGCAGAGACTCGGAATCAACACTATCCGTGTGTACAATGTGAACCCGGAAGTTAACCATGACATGTGCATGTCCATCTTTAATTCCGTTGGGATCTACGTGTATGTCCTATCTTCACCATATCTCACTCGCCAACTAACATCTCTCTCCTTCCAGAGCACTAGACGTCAATTCCCCACTCGCCGGGGACTCCATCCACCGCCATGAGCCCGAATCCTCCTACCACGAAGGATACATAAAGCGCATCTACAGCGTCGTTGACGCATTCAGAGGCTACCCCAACCTCCTCGGCTTCTTTGCTGGCAACGAGGTCGTCAACGACGCTCTCTCCGCATCCCTAGTCCCTCCTTATATCCGTGCGATCCATCGGGACCTGAAAAAATACATTGCAAAGCACGCCCCTCGCACGATCCCGGTCGGGTACTCCGCCGCTGACGACCCGACCAGGCGACCGATGTGGGCTTACCTTTCCTGCGGCGATGATGCGGATAGCAGGACCGACTTTTATGGACTGAATTCTTACCAGTGGTGCGGAGATTCTACATGGGAGAGCTCGGGTTATCAGGGGCTAGTAGACACCTTCAAGAACACATCTGTCCCGCTATTCTTTTCAGAATTCGGCTGTAACAAGATCCGCCCGAGACCATTCGGTGAGATCGCGGCACTCTACGGCGAGCGCATGATCTCCTCGTGGTCTGGCGGTCTCGTATACGAATACTCCCAAGAAAAAAGCGACTACGGCATCGTCCAGATCGACTCCAACGGCGACGCAAGACTCCTCAAGGACTTTGACAATCTGCAGAGCCAATACAACAACATCAACGTCAACCTCATCAAGACCAAATCCGCCGCGACAACCACAGCCCGCCACCCCAAGTGCGAAGACACCTTCATCCTCCAGGGTCACTCAGAGAAATTCAACACCTCCACAACTCTCCCACCCAATCCCGCCACCGACCTCCTAGAGAAGGGCTCCGGGAATACCAATGTCGGCAAATTAGTTCCCGTGACGCAGACCAAGACCCCGCATAAGGTTTTCACTAGCACCGGTGTCCAGATTGACGGTATTGAGATTAAGATGTTGAAGGATGATGAGAGTAACACTCCCTCGGGGGAGAACACTAGTTCGTCTACAGCATCTAGTGGGTCTGGGGGAGGTTCGGGAGGTGAGAAGGATGCCGCAGGAGGGTTAGGGGTTAGCGCGGTTTTGGTTGTTGGTGTTGCGGTGGTTGTTGGGTTTTGGGGGTTGGCTTAGCAGCGCGTTAATGAGCTGATGAGGGATGGGATTGAATGGAATGACGTGATATGATGCAGTTTATGACGGGTGGAGATGAGCGAATCGGTTGATGAGGGATGCACGAGAGAGAGGAGGGAGAGAGGGAGAGCAAATATGATCTATTGTGATTCTACCGAACAGTAACGATTGACTTTTTGACTTTCAATGATACCCTGTTCCTTAAACGCCTTGCTTTCCCCCCCCTACCCATCATGGGATATCATAAACAGTGCTTCCCGGTCATCGACTTAAAATTGGTCAATGCACTCACTGCTACCCAGTAAGACACATACTAGTGCTATACTGTAGTAAGCTAAGACAAAAATAAGGTAAAACAAATAAATAAAAATTTAAATTTTTAATGGGGCAATATGGTATCCATAAAAGGAAACCCTGGACTAGTGGCGTCCGACTGCCGTCGTCCTGACCCCGTCTAGGACGGACTGGACGACTGGAAGCACAGAAATTTTAATTTTAATTTCATAAACAACCTCACAAACTATATTACACGGAGACAACTACTCCAAATCCCTAGCAACAACAACACACATTTCCCTAGAAACCCACGTCTTCCTCCCAATCATCTTTGCAACCACATCAATAGGAATCCCATCCGGTCCCAAAGCCCCCTCACACCCATCCCTCCCACCACCACCACCCCTCCCAACTTCCTCAACACTAGCGCTGACTTCAAACTCACCCTTACACAACGCCACAAACCCAATCTCCACAACCCTAACCTCCCCAGCCTCCAATGGTCGCAAACTCTGTTGCAATAACCCATTAAAGGCAAGCCTTCTCGTCAAATCCATCGCGACCCCGCCGTTAGCCCCCTGGTTCCTGAGCGCCGGCAAAAGCCTAAGCAGTGGTGTCACCGTCCTCGCCGTCCGATTCGTCAGCGTAGTGACAAGCGTTAAGAAATTATCCGTGACAACAAGGTACTTTGCCGGTCCGATCTTACGGACCTGCTCCTCCACCTGCTTAACTGAGACGTCGATGCCAATGTCTTCTATGCGAATAGTCTCGACCATTCTAGGGCTCAGGCGGATCCCACGAAGTTCTATGTCCCCCGACCGGCCCGTAGCTATCTCCTCCCAGCGGCCACGAACGCAGTCGAGGACTTCCTCGCGATACCAGAATGATTCGCGGGATTGGCGCTCCTGCTCTGCTGATACTTTCGCCGTCGATACGACGAATTGACGTTGGTTCGCAGACAGGGAGGGAATTGGATGCGAGGGATTTTGTAGGAATACGCGCTTTATTGGCAAGATAACGCGGGAGGTGTGGCCGGCTTGGAGAACGTCCTCGGCATAGAAGGAGTCTCCCCAGCCGGATTCTAGGTCTTTAGGGTTTTTAGAGGAGGGGTCTCGGACGTTCATCCTTACCTTGAGGGCTTGAGGCCAGGCATTCCGGAGGTCGAGGAGCATTAGGCAGTATTGCGCTGGGTCGTCCTTTAAGCCTAATCTTCGGAAGAGCTCTTTGAATTGACCCTTTTGGCTGACGCCCTCTTGCTCGTCTTTCAGTCCTTCCACTCCGTTTGTTTGCGTGTTGTTGAAAGAGTCAAATTGGAGATCTGTACTGAAAGGGACAAAGTCCACGCGGGCCAACTCGATACTTGCGTTCACCGTTACAGTGACCGGGAAGACGACCTGCCGTGTGTAGAATCTCTCGGCTACCTCGTTCCGTGGCATCCCCAGATGCCCGTAGTCTGCTTGGACACTTCCATGTGTCAATCCAGGCTTTCCTAGTACCTCAACCTCAAAAGTTGCCACCCCATGTGCTGGGACGAAGACAGCCCTCTCGCCGGCTTTGTCCTCAGATTCTCCCCCATCACCATTATTTGAGGTCCCGTTGGCGCCCTGTATTGCCATATCACCCCGATGCCAAACGAAGGCTCTCTTTTTTGCCAACATCAGTTCTAGCTCATACATCTCCGCCGGGCTATTTCCTTTATCAGCAAGAGCTTGCTGAATCCTCCCTGTAGTGGAATCTCTAAAGCTAAATACCAAAAGGTCCACATCCGTACCACTTAGGTTCTTGAAAGTAATATTAAAGATCCTACGTTCGCCTTCGAGCACCATAAGAGCGCTTTGGGAAAGACTTGTTGACTTCACCACAAGCAGAGGTTGTGATTCAACCACAGTAAGATCCAGATTCTTTGGAATAGGATGCAATTGCGGTGGTGGTTTGGATAATCGCCCAGAGACAGTGGATACTGGTCTCTCGGTCTTAGGATCCGCAGCTTTAAGTCCATATCGCTTCCTCTTCGTATCTCGTTCCCGATTATCTAGCCCCTCGGTAAATATCGGGAATGCCCTCTCCCTGCACCCAAACACCTTAATCTTGCATCCAGTAACCTTGATACTTCCACTCTCCTGGGGCGTGGCATACACCGCAACTTGGTACGTTCTGTACGGGTTGATAACAACACCAACTTTTTGTACCTCCAGCCCAACTCCTGTAACATCCAGCATGACGTTCTCAACCTCGATATCGAACTCAAAGGGGTTTTGCAGGGTCACACGAAACTCCGCCGCCTCACCCTTAACCAACACTGGCTCGGCAACAGCCGCCTCTGCTTTCTTTAGAAACGGGTTGTAGATGAACGGGTTCTTATCAACCTCGATTGGTGCCGATGGGGGAGTATCTGAATCCGCATCCATCAGCTCATTCTTGGAGTGTGATATTGGCGGCCTCCACATGGAATTCTCCACCACTTCCACATCCCTCAACAAAAATTGATCCCAGTAATCCGCCTCCACATTTGGCAGACCCAACTTTCGTGCAGCACCTACCGTCCGCGAAATTGTCGTGGACAGTCTCATTTGTTCCTCTTTTGTGAGATCTGCATCAGCCGTTCTTAGCAGCTGAGTAGTGAATCGCAATACGCCATGGAAATCCGGCAATGCTTCACAAAGAGCCGTACAGTTCCTCAAGACATGGATCTTCAGGGCAGGCCAACCGAAAGCCCGTATCTCCTGTTCAGCTATCACCTCCGCAGTGGCTAATGATGACACTATTTCTTCATTACCGCTTTCCTTCTTCTCTGCGATACTAGGCGATTTTCCATCATCCTTTTTGCCAGGAAGCACACCATAAGCTCTGCAAAGATCCTCGAGTAGCTCCATAACGCCACTCTCTGCATCACCCTCTCCCAGGTCCAGTGGAGACCCCCCTAGAGCACCACCACTAACAGCACTTAATCCAGCAGCTGGATGAACACCAACCTCAGCTGCACCTACAACTCTTGCCTGAATCAAGCCAGGTATCAATATCTTAATAAGCTCTCTTGTCACCAAAGCCTTTCGCCGCCTCGATCCAATCATGCCTAAAACACTAGCTATCCCACTTAACACCCGCGTAGCATCAAGAACCATCAATGACTCCAGCGGAAACGGGTACCCCCTCATTACCAGCATAGAAATCTCGGCCTTGTATGGTATGATTTTCAGGTGCTTTCCCGGAGGTAATGGTTTCCCGAATATGACATGATCCAAAGATTCATCATTCAGGCCACCCGTAACATAAGTCGTGGCCCGGAGTTTACTAAATCTAATGACAGTCTCTGAGAAACATATCTGTGGAATACTCTCTCCTGCAAAATTCGCAGAACGAGTGTAAAGATTAAGAATGATCTCCAACAAATCTCCCAAAAGCTCATTAACCTTTGCCGGAGATGTCGAAAGCGCTGCGTCAGGGACCCCACCCGGATCGGGGGACGGCGTTACAGGCTTTGAGTTCGATGGTGAAGATTTTGTGGCTTTGGTGACCTCAGCTGTAGGATACGGTATCAACGGCATCTAAATCTCTACATCAACAATACGTCGCACGATAATTGAGAGTGAGCAAACCTGAAAATCCACTTTCAGGTGAACAAGAATAGCCAAACATATACCAATCCCTTCCAGCGCTTTCCCATGCCACAAGTGGTCATTATTATTCTTGGCAACATTTCCACCTTCCACAAATCTATAACCCTCCAAAACAAACATTAGCCACATTTCCACGCACGCAGAACCAAGACTCACTCCTTCAAAGCATCTGGTATTCTCCCGGCCAGTAGGTATAACGAAGCAATAACTATATTCACCCTGCCTTTCCCTTTATTCCTTGTCCTCTCACTCACACTGGCACTCCCGAACCCCGTCATAGTCATCCTCTTACTCGCCGCTCCAGTGTTTCCAGCAACCGTTAAGTTGGCACCCAATCCAACCGGCACGCTCATTCTGTGGTCTCGCGAGCTCGAAGAACTAGCCACCTGGTTCTCCGAAGACAGTGGGGAATCGATGGTCGGGAATGCCTGGATCATCCTTGCAAGTCCGCTCAACTCGGAAAGTAGTATGGAGGTGATGTCGCACATTATGGTTCGCATGGACGGAGATCTAGACTCCCGCTTCGCCGGTACAGGTATGAACACCAGTCGTTCCTCATTGGAATTTTTTGATCTCGAGGACTCGCTCGGATTGGATAGGGTAGGCGGTGAGTCGAAGATCAAGCATGTGTGGCACAAAGCTCGTGGATACTAGATAGATATCTTTCAGTTAAAACACCTGCGTTCCAATATTCAAGGCTGATTACCAGAAACTTTAATTCCTCCAGCTGTTGCGAAAGGATTTCTGGATCACTGCCCTCCGTGTGATCAGCTACCGCGATGATAAGGTATGTCCTCCGATAAGGCTCAAACGACTCCAAGTACTCATGCTCCTTATCGAAAGAAAGCGTCAAGTCGTAAATCAATTGCCCATTCGGAAACCCCTGAGGACTAAACAACGCTGAAGGGTTAAATTAGCCATCTCTTGGAGAACCGCAACCCAAGGCATAACCCAGCGATAGGGATCGGGGGTGCAAACTACGATTAGGCGTTGAATCCGGAGTTACATCTCCCAACCGGACAACATTTGAACTTTGTAACCTGGTAACAAACGAGGAAAATCGGGATCGCTTGATCCTGCCCAGGGGTATAGCCAAAGCTTTAATCCTGGAGGGAGCAGCATAAGAAAGTGTATCAAGACTCATGATGATTCGTGTTCCTGTTATCGTTCCGTCAAGGGGTTCTCGTAGCTCAAGGTTGCATGCAAATTTATATTTCTGAACGCTGGAGAAGAAAGATCAGGTGATTAATCTCAACTTCCCGCAGTGAGCGTATCGATTGCCCGATGACAAGGAGAGAGGGAAAAAAGAGACAAGTACGGGTAATCCTGCACTGTAAAATTCTGTTGTTGAATTCGGTATTTTGTTGACAGTACTGTAGCTTCAAGCTGTTGTTTCGGAATCTCTGATCCATGCGGGGTTACCCGGCCCCTTCCCGCTGCAAGGGAAAGCGTGAATGATGCTGGAGGTGCTCGTACTTGTAGAGCGAACTCCCGCAACAACCCATCTCAAACGGATGGAACTGGCATCATCCTAAACTACGCCTCGATCTTTCTTCCTCCGCGTGGGCCGGATGCGACTGACAATAATCTCTATTTTTTTTTATTTTTTTATTTTTACTTCTTTTTTATTTCTTTTCAGCCTCAGGCACACACAGCTGGTTTCAGGAATCATCATGAATGGTCACTCGTTTACATGGTAGCTCTCGAGGGAACAAGGAGGACATGCCTGAAGCTGGCCCCTTCCGCATCATGGTCTACTGGCCTCGGCACGGTCGACTGGCAGACGTGGCGCCAGGTGGCTCACCGAACTGGATGCCACCATACTATCACGCGGCAGAGCATGATCACGATCTAAGACCACGCACGACCATCTATCGATCAGTCCTCGTAGAAGGGTTGCCCAGCGTCATAATATAAATTTACTCCCTAGATTCTATGGAAAGAAGGACCTCGCTCGTAGATTACCATTTTGATACAGACCCCGTTTCACGAAATCCAAAGGTGAGATCAATACAGTAGTACTTGGATGACATACAGTAGGCGAATATCCCTTCGCTGCTCACCAGTCAGTGGGAAACAACGCACAAAGCGTCACTCGCGATCACATAACCAATCAAAAATCCCATGACCTGTCCTCCCTGAGCCCTAACCCTCCCATTACCATCGGTGTAGAGCCGCATTGGAGATGATTGCAAACGACTGTAGAGCTTCAATCTGATTTATTATCCTAGTATCGTGGAGTACCGGTATTTGTAGAAGCCGCAAGTCATCTTATCACTCGGCAGCGCCCGAAGATTTTTTCCGCCCACTCCACCGGAGGAAGAGTAAGCAAAAAGGGAGAAAATGCGGCGTTTTTTTTTTTTTTGTTTCCCCCCTCCCCGTCTTCCATACCGTGTTAACTGAATGCACTACGGTATCACACGAGTATCATATCATAGTTCATCGGGCGGGTGAAGGGCAAGTAAGTGAACTGCGCGAGGTTTAGGCCTGCTGCCAATCATTTTCTGTTGGTGGAGGCAAGAAGCGCAGCAGAATTGGAGAGCAGGGAACCCACGATCGAGAAACATGCTCGCTTCTTTCCTTCTTATAGATGTGCTGTACGAGTACTCGTACTGTACCGGTACGCTATTTACCTTGACGTTTGCGGCACGGATCTATGGGCGAGATTATTTTATTTCATCAGATTCTTATTCTTTATTCCCCCACGGAATGTTTGAATTCTTGAATGCTGGTCTACTTCCTGCACTACCGTATCCTTTTCACCGTTACCGTAGTCTCGCGTAGTCTCAGACTCTGGCAGCATTGTTGGTGAGCATTGTGCTCTTAGAATTCTACGGTACTCGAGTAGATGCTCAATGGGTGATGTGGGTGAGGGTTGGATGGATCGAGCATTGAAAGAGGGGGGAACAAAGGTCAATAGGAGTTTTCACACCTGGCTAGCGCCGTCCGCTGGGCTTCCTTTCCCTTTACTTGCACAGTGGACTAGTCTAATACCGCACCGCTCACTGCACAACAGACACCATCACACAGGATTCCGGAGTGCAACGACAAAAAAAAAACACTGGCATCCTTGACCACCACCATCACCCACGCCCGTTCCCTACCACTTGTTTTTTTCTCCCTTCCTAGCAACCTATCCGGGGCCATTCGGTTTTTCGCCCCCCCCCTCCATTCTGTTCCCTTCCTCCCTTCCTTCATCCACCCTCTTCCACACAGATTCACCTCTTCCTTCATTCTTTCCTCACCCCTTGAACAACACCCGCTTTTATTATTGTTCATTCATCCCCTTATACCTTACCCACGGATCTACTACCACTTACGCGCATCGTCATTTGTTGCATCTTGACATCCTTTCCCTCCCCAACAAACACCTTTTTCTTCTTACCCCCCCCCTGCAACTATCCCGAACTGCACCTTCATCACCATCTTCTTCTCCTTATAATTTTCTACCGCCGCCGCTAGCCACCAGATACCCTCGAAATACCCATTACTCCATTTCTTCCTGCAAAATGCCACCGCGTGTGCCAAAACGAAAAGCTGCTGAAGTGGTAGAGAATACCTTTAATGGTTCTCCTGAGAGTGAAGGAGAACGGGCAGCTGATGTAGTTCTGCCTATCCGCAAAGGTAACAGGACACGGAAAATAGCGGAGCCCAAGACAAAGGCAAAGACAGCTGCGAAAGTCGCGAAGACCATTAAGGCATCGAAGGCTGCTAGCACCGAAAATACCGCCGCTGAAAATACCTCCACCGCAACGACAAAGGCGGTGAGGAAGGTCACTGAGAGAGCAAAACCCACCTCACTCAAGGCCGCTCCTGTATCGAAGGCTAGGAAGGTGGCTGTTGCGGCTGCTGGGAAGAAAGCTGGAGATGAGGAACGGGTGGAAGAGGTAAAAGCTACGAAGGGGAAAAAACAGAAGGAGAAGCAGCGGGGGAAGGAGAAGGAAAAGGGGAATGGGGGGGGGGAGCTAAAGGAGACTGAGAAGACCGCGATGGTTGAGGAGGCCGAGAGAGAGAAATCTGTCGAACCGGCCCGCAAGAAGGGTCGCGCTAAAGCTAAAGCTAAAGCGCTCGCGGACCCTAAAATAACATCTGTCCCTACCCAGCGACTAAATATTTACGCGTTTGGTACTGGCGATAATGCCGAGTTGGGTCTTGGGCCAGAGGTTAACGCAAAGGTTGTTAAGCGCCCTAGATTGAATGCCCATCTTCTCCCCGAAAAGGTTGGAATTGTTGCTGTTGCGATTGGTGGTATGCACGGTTTGGCTTTGTCGCATGAGGGGAAAGTCTACTCGTGGGGTGTCAATGATCAGTACGCCCTTGGGAGGGAAACAAAGTATACTCCTCCAATGAGAGATGTGGGTTCCGATGAGGATAGCGACAACGACGACGAAGAACCCTTGAACCCATTGGAGAGCACGCCAATGCTAATTACAGCGTTCCCAGAGGGGACTGTAATTACAAACATTGCTGCCGGTGATAGTGTTTCAATCGCTGTTACAGATACCGGCAAGGTTTATGGGTGGGGAACATTTAGGGTATTTGATCAAATTCTTCATTTGGGTTTACGGTTTCATTGACTTATTGTTTAGTGCTCCGACGGCATTCTTGGATTCAATGAGAAGACCCGTATACAGAGCGTTCCCGTTTTACTACCACTCAAGAACATTGTTCAAGTTAGCGTCGGCACTGATCACGTCCTCGGCCTTACGATGGAAGGATGCGTATTCGCGTGGGGCAATGGCCAGCAATTCCAACTTGGGAGGCGTGTTGTTGAAAGAACCCGCCTCAATGGGCTCATTCCTCGAGAGTTTGGTCTTCCTCGGAACCAGGTCAGGTACGTCGCTACCGGCTCATATCATTCTTTCGCAATTACCAAAGACGGGAAGGTCTGGGCGTGGGGACTCAACCAATTTGGCCAATGCGGGATATACGACCCGAAGCACGTCGGGGAAGACAACACCGTGGTTCCCGTTCCCACCGTTGTCCAGGGCCTTTTAGAGCATAAGATTGTTCAGATATCCGCCGGGGAACATCACTCAGCCGCCGTGACCGAGGACGGTGAGCTTCTGGTCTGGGGCCGTCTCGACGGTGGACAACTTGGTTTAGACCCTGAGACACTCCCGGCGGAAGACGTTGTCCGTGACGTATCTGGCAAGCCTCGCTACCTCTCGACCCCATATGCAGTCCCTGACATCAAGTTCTCCTTCATTGGCTGCGGCACGCACCATAATATAGCTATCTCGAGAGAGGGGCAGGCATACTCTTGGGGCTTCGGCGGCAGTTATCAAACCGGCCTCGGCCCCGAGGCTGACGACGAGATCAAAACCCCGACAAAAATTGAGAACACAGCTACCAGAGGTGTCAAGATGGTTTTCTCTGATGCCGGCGGGCAATTTTCCATCCTCGCCGGCATTCCCCCGAAACTTACCAATGGCACTTTATAGGCCACGCGCCTTGATTGGTTGTTGGTGGAAGTAAGATGAGACGAGAATGTGATGTGATGGTCAATCTATTCTGTGCGTGTTTATTCTTTTCTTTTTTCTTTTTTCAAACATAACTCGGGAACGTTATGCATACGAACGGATTGGTCGACGGACGGATGGATTGGCTGGTGGATGTCGTGATGGAGGTGGTTGGTTAGTGGCTGACATATTTTGTAACGGTATAAAAAAGCGGTCTCCATCTTATTTTTTTCCCCTCTCTTTTCCTTTCTTGCTATCAACTTATGGGGTTTCTTTTCTCTCTTATTATTCTTTTCCCCTTCTTATTTCGGTCACGCGAGGCGTGAGTTTGGGTTTTCCTTTTTTCTCTTTTAAATCGGTTCGGTTTCGTGGTTTATTACTTAATTCTTGTCGGGGTGGGGGTGGGGGTGGGATTATCTACAGTACAATGCTTGCTGAGCTCTATGTCAAATATTTCATTCATACACCGGGGGCGGGGAATATGTATAGTGCAGTGTAGATGGGGGCAATGCAGCGGAGTAACAAGTTTCAGTCGATTGTGGTCCACACTGTGGTGAGGGGGCGTGATTGGGTCGTCCCTGTTCTATACTCTACGGGCCCCTTCATATAGAGGGTATCTGCTCTGTTCACAGCTAGGTATTGTGTATAGTACGTATCAAGAGGAGGGGGGGTATATCATGAAAAGTCACTCGGGAAGCGGGCACATTCGGATGTCGTATGATAGAGAAGCGGCTTTATGACCCGCCATGATTCCCATCCCGTGGTCCTGACACCATGTTATAATTGTGACCGACTAAACTAAACCAGAGCCGCCAGTAGTGTTGAGGGTGGGTGAAATGACCCCCTGCGCCATTCGATTCGGTCTCTGTCGTGAGATTTTTCATCTCCCCCTCCTCCATCGTTCGCCTGGTCCCCAAGCGGAGTCCTTGAGGAGTCATGTCTTCTCACTCATTCATGTTCGTCTTTTCTGTTTCCTAGGGAAGGTCTGAGCTATTTTGGTAGGTGGGTGACTTGAGTTCCGCTGATTGGGTAGGGGGGGGGATCGAGGTGTCGATTTTGCTATTTATACGGCGTATTTGCTTATGATTTCATACTTTGATTTTCCTTTTCTTCACAGTTGTCATATGTGGACTTGCTGCTGTCGGGGAAGTGTTGGGTTAGAGTATGATACGGTACTATAACAGCGTGTGTTATTGTAATATTCGTGTTTGGGGTTGTTGTATCTTGGGCGTGATAGTCTATGAGTATGATAATAATATTATTATGATAATAATTATTATCGTAGAAGATGCTTACTAACGGTATGGGAGGAGGCATCATATGGGGTGGGGGTGGAGGAGTGTAATCCTTGCCACAGGAGTGGCTTGCGCACAAATAGGATTGGCGTCCTTTGGTGGGAAATGGTAAACAGCTCTCGATCTGATATTCTTGGAAACTGTCAGGCCCACGGTATTCGCACCTTCAGTGGTAACAACAATTTATCTCTTGATCCCCAATGGGTGGAATGGTGAAGTCAAGCACTGAAGAATAGAGGTATCGATGGGGGGAAAAAAAAAAAAAAAGAGATTTCAGAGTGAATCTTTGTGGTCTTTGGGGAATGAGAACAGACAAGAGCGAGTGAGAATCAATAATCCCAAGGGAGAAAAAATCTATTCACAATCCTTGCTTCCGATTCACTTGTTCTGCCTTTCTTGTCTCCTTTCCCATGGCAAGTTCAACAACCCTGTTAAGTACATTGCTTCTTTATAATAGCACGCTGTTGAGTCTAAAGTTAAACAAAATAGCCTATTATTACTCAAGCATGGTGGTTGACCGCCCAGCCGATTGAAAAAATGCAAGTGTAAGGGGGGTGAAGGGGAAAACAGTACTCGTACTCGTACTCGTATTTGCGGGCACAGCACGGTGTATTGTACGAGTACAATAGCATGGCACTTTATTGCAGCGGCGATGGTGGTAGGGCTGGGGAACTTTTAACAATTTGTCCATCTGTCCACCCGGTAGGGTATTCGTCATTCCGTCACTCGTGGGAACCTCCATGGATAGGATAGAGGTGTCGACTTTGCGCGTAACTTGGCGGTATCGTGGTGACTATTGTAGTGTTGTGGGGGTGCTGGTATGATATGTGAAATAGGACTATGCTTAAGCACCTTGCGTCGGTCCGCCTGCTTCGTGCTCCGATGCCTGTTTACTGTGCCCACAAGTGCCCATTAAGGAGTTAGCGAGCAGTTTGAGTTAGGTTAACCTGCAGAAGGATCTCTGTCTTGCACAAAAACATCTCCCCGGGTACTCGAGTAACGTAAAGAACCGGGAAGTCGGACATCACCGGGAAGTCGGACAACACAACCAAATTTCAAAAGTAGCCATAACTCCACCAGTCCCCAACCAAATTGAATAAAATAAAAAGGAATCAATGCACAAATAGTATAGGAAGGTATCTTTGAATTAAAATTAATTAAATAAAAAAACAATGCTAAAGAAAACTCATGAAAAGGTGAAAAAAAGGGCAATTAGAGGGAATGTGAGAAAAGGCAAAAAGTAAAGGATCTGGATCACATAAAACCATGTAGAATGGGTTACTGTATAGTGTTGTATTGGTATGAATAGTATGGGAGATGATATTTAGCATTTGTAAGAGTAGCGAAACAATGGTGTAGATAAGACGAGGAGGAATTTTATAGTATTCTAACTACTTATAATAGTAATACTTTTAGAAAAGAATCAGTACAACATAAGACAGATAGTAGCTAAGGTAAAGTTGGTATAAGCTTAGAGTACTTCTAGGACTCAAATTAGTATAATTTAAATTGTTCTATACTAAAGCAAAACATTCTATCAGCAATTCTATATCTTGTATTTTATCACATATTATCTAGTTCTAAATAGTTAATTGCTCTTATATTACTACCTACAAAACTACCATAATATTATTTTATTAGAATAAAACCTTTATTTTACTAGCAAAATGCTCCTATTATATCTATTTACCTTAGATGTTCCATATTCTTAGGAATAACTATTTACAAATATTATGTACTATTGTTAATACTACTATTGAAATACATTACCACAAGCTGAGTGCTAGTTTTAGTAGATAGATAATCTATCAATGTAGATTATATAGCTACCATATTTCAGAATTTGACTTAATTTTTTACTCTTTACCTATTATTTCTAACCTTTTTCTAACATATTACTACATTTTTAAAAATAATTCTTATTGTAATACATAGTGTACTTTATAGAATTAATTATTATCAGAAGGTATATTCTTCTCCTATAATACTAATAATGGTCTTACTATGATTGGAGGAAGTACTAGGATCAAACTTTACAAAGTAGTTTCTTATATTGAATGATTTAAATCTACTTGATAGACTAGAGTTGAAATAGTGCGAAAAGTCTATTAGATTAGCAGTAGAAAAGCTATATCTGTTTTTCACAATCCAGATTAACTTCATCTAATTTCTGTTTATGTTATTACCAAAACTGAGATGGTTTGGATATGGGAAATGTAAGAAAATAGTAATTAGAATAACAGTATACAAAAAGTTAGTCTAATGCTCACCAGTAGTGGAAAATAATTTAAACTACATAAATATAAAGCTTAGAAGAATGCAGACCTTATAGTACTTTTACTTTACTGGTTTTTAGTTTTACCTTGTTCTTTGTTCTTTCAAGAATTCTTTCAATCACAAGTAATTATAATGCTGTCAAATTATCTACTACCTTCTCTACCATATCATCATACTAACTCTATCAACCACAATTATTGCCCCCCATTGCTATTTCAAATAGTAGAAGGTTACTTAATGTCTCTTTCTACATAGCTTTATGTGATCCAAAGCCTTTACTTTTTGCCTTTTCTAGCTTGCCTCTAATTGCCCTTTTTTTCACCTTTTTATGAATTTTCTTTAGCATTGTTTTTTATTTAATTAATTTTAATTCACAGGTACCTCCCCATACCTTTTGTGTATTTATTCCTTTTTATTTTATCTAATTTGGTTGAGAACTGGTGGAGTTATGGCTACTTTTGAAATTTGGTTGTGTTGTCCGACTTCCCGGTGATGTCCGACTTCCCGGTTCTTTACGTTACTTGTACCCTTATTCGTGGCTATTCGTGCGTGGTCAGGCGGGGAATGTCATGCCGTGGGGGGGAGGAGGGGTAAACCTGCTCGTACAAGTATTTCATACAAGGGTCAGGCAATAAAAGGTGGCACAGTGCATAACTAAAATTTCAGTTAGCAGTGGCACCGTACTCGTACAGTACTGTACTGGTACGAGCACAGTACACACCCAAGAAACTTGACCCTGGAAGGATTTCTACCGTATTTCCTCTTGCCTCAGTCAACTTCTAAGAAATACCGGTAATTGATAGATGGATGGATGGGGAGCACAGACTCCAATTATATCCACCTATAAAAAGAAGAGCGCTTTCCAGGCTCTTGTTGAGCGATGGAAGCTTCGTGTTTCCAGCCGGGTTGGCTACACTGTATGATACCACTAATTTTGGCCGGAATCGACATCAACTAGGATAAATTTGTATTGATTGACGCCAATACCTTGGTGTCCTGACTCCATGCCGTACCACTTTTGATTTCCTACCCCTCGTATCATACCTGTTCTGCCGGTAACTTGTCGAGCTTTGAATCGCACCATTTTTCTTCACTGGATTCGCATCATGATCCGCTGGGCGGTTGCTCCACGTGATGTGTGACCTTGTCAGTTAGAGTACCTTGGTTCAGGATGATGGAGTGGGAGAGGTCATCTAGTGGGTGGTTTGTGGTTAATTGATTCTTGGGCCGTTGGAGAGGGGATCTGGGACCTTTTTTCTTTTCTTTTTTCCTTTTTCTTTCTTCTGGAGGTGAGTGGGCAGGTGAAGCCCAGGTGGAAAAAGGCTCCCCTTCCACCTCTTGCTCATCTGGGGGGGGTCCTTTTTTTTTTTTTTCGTTCTCGAAAGTGCAGTATCATAATATTATTAACACAGCATCGTAAATCGGGTGATGACATGCGATATTTTCGTTACTTGCAAGTTAGGCACGGTCATGAATGAATGGGAGAAGGCTTTGTGAAGATATCATAGCACAAGGCTTAGGCATATATCCTCTGCCCTTCGTACCGTATTCCTTCCAGGGAAGCCTTAGAATCGTAGACGCTAGGGCGCTGTGGTTGTGCAAGTCATACCTTATCCTGGTCTTCTTGGATAAGCTTTACTTACTTGTGCTTACGGCGTTTTTTTCTTTTCCCCTCTATTGTCCGAGTACAGTACCGGTATAGGTGTCTGAGGCCTTGTAAAGAAAGGTTTTACGTTACCTTCCGACCATTGGAGCCCCACCAGTGGGGGAAGGAAAACACAATCGTTGGAACGGCGGTACCCGGGAGGTTATATATGCCGTTGGCCGGCCTTTATTTGCTTTGTTTTACTCTAATACCTTGCACACTGTCTACTTTTGCTCTGCTGTGCTGTTCGGTGCTGTGTTCTGCCAGTGACCAGTCTGAGAGTTTATGCCCTGCGTACATAATTGGGCGTTTATCGAGTCTTATCGGTGGTGCTTTTCATTCACTTCATTCCTCTCCTTTCCTGGTCATTCCCCCCCCCCCGATCTACTGGTATCATACTTGCCGCTTTGAAACTTTGCCCTTTTCCCGCCAACCAGAGCTGTTTATGCAGCGGTCGCGTCACCGATCACTTCCCTCCCCCCCTCCTAATCCTGTCTGCAACTGCACTGGGACTGTATTCCCTTTTCCTCCTTCTCTTCCCTGCCCTGCCCCTCTGTGACACTTTGCCTACTACTGCATCTCACGGCCCACACCACACAGCTGCAGAGCAGGTGGAGCAGGCAGAGCGCTGTAAAGGTACGGTGTTGCACTGGACGCTGTACTCCGTAGACAGTATTTGTTTATAAGAGATATCTACCTGCCCCTCCTCCTCATCTCTCCCCCTCTCCTCCCCCCACCCTTAGGATCTCTTTTCAAAGATCATCACAACAGTCAATAAATAACCCTTTCTCACTTTCTCACACTTTTTTTTTTTTTTTTTTGCAGGCCATGGCTTTCCGATCTCCTGCAGCCGCCCGTCGACACTTGACCTTGCAATCCGTCCCAACTCATGATGACGACCAACGTCGGCTGGATAGCCCCTCGCTTCTCGGGTCTCCGGCTGTCTCGCATGCCCCCACTATTGAGGCTGACGGTGACGAGTGGGTGGTTTTCTCGCCGTCCAGTGTTAGCGGAACGGCGACTACGGTAACCGGAACGCATGCTTTGTCCCGGGCTAGCGACCTCCTGAGCATCGGGTCGGTTCGTTCCCCGAGGGTGATACAGCAGGGGTATTCTGGGGGTTTCACTGATTTGGAGGGTGAGGTGGATTTTGAAGAAGAAGAGGAGGAGGAAGAGGAGGAAGAAGGGTCGTACGACACCGAGACTGATTCTTTACAACCCTTTCGGGATTTGGGTAATGAGGGACCGGTCATGCTCCCTATGCATGACGGTCTTGGGACATTCCCGTCCTCGTCTGGGGTAATCTCGGGTTTGAGGAGTTTGGAGGAGTCGTTGAAGATCGTGGCTGAAGCCACTGGGGGGAAGGGCACGTCTGGTGACATCAATGCTAGGATACAGAAATGGCGGGAGGGGCAACGGCAAGCGTTGTTAGATGAGATCCAGAGGGCTAGCCGGAGGAAAGCCTCACTTTTCGGCGATTCTATACGAGGCGGTGACCTCGAAGACGAGGACGAAGCGTCCATGAACATCGAGGGCCCAGAGACCGAGGTGAAAGAGATCGAGAAACGCACTTCTACGCCTACCCTTTCTCAGAGCAGCAGCATTGGTGGTGCCGAGACGGTAGCAACTCAGGAGAGTGCACACGAGGAAACACTATGGAGGAGGATCACTAGGAGATTCATAAGGGATATCATGGGCATAGACGATGACCTGCTACAAGTGATTTTCGGAGAGGCACTGCTAGAAGAAGAGGAACCGACCGCTTCTTTTTTAGCGGAAGGAGGCCGACTAGGGTCGGAAGCGGAAGAGAGGCTGTTGAGCCGGATAGCGAGGGAGCTTGGAGTTATGGTCAATCAATATACTCTCCATCCTGCATCTGACGGGCGAGCGTTTAGTGCCATCGTGGGGAGGATGAAAACTCGAGATGGATTATCTGACGATAACGACGATGGGGTTAAAACCCCTCAACCGCCTCCACCTCCCCCCGCCCAACAGCGCCAACAAGGGGACCCCATGTCCATTCCACAATCCCGCCCCTGCTCCCAGTCGGCAACCTCCACTTCCTCAATCCCGCACTACCAATTCGCCCCAACGCTTCCCGCCCTCCAACAATCCCCCCACCCAGCGCTCTGGGACATTGAGGAATCCTTGCGGGAAGAGAAAGCTGCAAAAGCTGAAGCTGCCAAACGCAAGGAATATTGGGAGCAAGAACTTGGTGTTTGCGCATTCTTCTCTTTCCTCAAGTCTCGCTTTTCCTCACCTTCCTCACCTTCCTCACCTTCCTCTCCTACAGATACCGCCTCGACTGAGTCTGCTACAAGGATCACACACCCGCTTATCCCGAGGGCGAGGGCCTACCAGCGCAGGAGGACGGTGGGAGGTGGAGGAGTAGGCGGAGGGCTGCGCTCGGGGAGCACGTGTGCGAGCCAATCGGGTATGAGGGTGAAGACTGGAAAGGGGAGTAGGGGTGCGGGAGGAGGAGGAGGAGGTGTCGGGAGCTCGAGGGGTAGAGGAGGGTTTTATTGGGATGTTGCCAGCAGCGTGGGTAGTGGGAAGAGTTCTTGTGTTGGGGCGGGAGTTTGGGGACCCATATAGAGTTTGCTTTTCTGCTTTGGGTTGCTGGTTATTGGGGGGGGCTGTGTATTCTTTCGTACTCTTCTTTTCGGCCTTTTCGTTGCGGATTTAGTTTGTTGGCTGTCACTATTGCTACTTCCCGTTCGATGTGTGGTGGTGGTGTTTTTTTTGATTTTTCTCGATCCGGTTTAATCGTGGATTTGGTGTATACTTTCCTTCTCATTTTCTCTTCTCGGAATGCATAATGGCGGGTATATCTTGGGAGTATGTCCTTCCTTTTTCTTTTTCTTTTTTAGCCTTCTTTTTGTTTGGGGAAGAATCGCAAGTAGCAGCATGCTGCTACACATGCATACGCACAACACTGTACTCGTGCTAGTGTAACACGAGATGGCGCCTTAGCAAGTTTTTCTTTTTTTGCATATGATACCATACGATAGTAGGGTACAGCAGTCGATTTACCTTTGCTTACCTTTCCTTAATCATGATAGAAATGCTTTCCCAACATGTTCTCGTCTTGTATTGTATAAGTTTATCCTTCCCTTGGCGTTTGCTTTGGATAGTGGATTGCAGAGGCTCCTAGTAATCATATCACTACTTTGCCCCTTCTTTTCTTCTCCTTTTGCATAATATACTAAGTTGGGTAGTAGTGAGTGAGTGAGGAGTGAGGGGTTTACTGTTGAGTTGTTGGTATGCGCTGATGCCATTGGGGGCTCTGCGGAGATAACTGATTAGTGGGTTAACTAACTTCTGTAGCTAGGCACGACACTTTTGCTCATCATAGTTGTCTACGAGTACTGTACGAGTACAGTACGTATAGTGTATTATAGTGCGGTGCGGTACTCGAGCAGGGTACTACGAGTAGTCTACCGGCCGTCAAAATGCCCAATAAATCGTTTCCACCCGCAGGAACCTACTTCATTCCTATTATATAGCACCAGGAAATTATAGCGACCTCACCCTTCCACTACCGTGGGCTATGACATCGGATTATCCTCAGTATAATGTTATAAAACCAAACTTTCACCCAATACATACAAAACCTCCTTCCCCCCCTCCCCTCGCAATAACCACTGCTGCCGCACCAAGAGCTAACTAGAAAACAACGAGACAGGGTATCGTAGAAGAGTAGTCACGACTACTACCCCACCGCAATTCTAGCGCCCCCGCACAAAACAAGGTGAAGCAGTGTTAACAAATATCCATATCAGTCAGCCAGCCAGTCGGCCGTTGTGTTATGCATCGAACCATCAGCATCCGCGCGAAGAGTTGGGAGTAAGTCGTCCTTTCCTTCCAATTCTTTTCTCTCTCTCTCCCTCCCGACACCTGCGAGTTCGGCCGGCCGGACACGAGCTCCTTGTGAAAGAAACACGTCACACACGAGTGACATGGAATATCACTCGGATGGTCTAGAGGCGATTGATTGTGTTGTCCGGGATGTGTTATAAGCAAGGGGGGGCGGTTTGTGGATCCCACTCCTGGTCCAGGAGTGGGTGAGTGGCTTGTGAATAAAAGCTGGGATGGAATGATGGCTGCGCTGGACAAGGAAACTTGTATATATTGGGCCTTGTTATTGTTCCTCTGTTCTAATAGCAATACGTGATATACTATAAGGGCTGACTTTGGATTTCGGATTTCATGATGCTCCCTAGAGTGCACCGGAGCGGTAGTTGGGGGGCACAAAGAGACTTGTCAAGTCGGGTTTTATGATACCCCTGCCAAATTTCCATAATATTATAATGTCATAGTCTCCTGCTTGCGGTAAGGTTGGTATCATAAGAGGTTTCTTTCCACCAACCAGGTTGTAGCCGCCCCACAGAAGCTACTCGTACCGGTATTTGTATTATAATTATTATATCGTACATACTCCTTTTTTTTTTGTTAAGAAAAAAAAAAAACACAAACACAAAATTGACATAATCAAATTCTGTACGGTACAATGTTTATGCAGTCCCTCAAGAGATGCTAGTTTCATATTTCCATCCTCGGCGATCTGGAACCATCATCATAATCCATGATCCTCCACACACCCTAAGGCCTATGCCGCATGCCCTATGCCAGCTGCCATATGCCGAATGGCACATGGAATAAACACCAAGAAACCAAATACCCGATGCATGATGCACAACGGCAACGAACATCAACCCAAAAACATATATCCATAACAACCTAACCGCATGCCCTATAGGCACTCCAACACGGTATTGGGCCGTGATGGTGGGGGGGGGGGGTTGGTTAATGACTGATATAACTTGGAGAAGGTCTTCTTTCCCCGGTTATCATATAACGCCACAAAATGGCTGCGCACGTGGGACCTCGAAATAAAAAGTGGGGGATGGTATTAAGAGGGGAGGAAAGAAAAGAGGAACTGAAACCCTTAAAAATTTGTGACTTGGTTATGTGTGAACCCTCTCCGAGTTTCCAGGCTAGGATATCGGTATGGTGCCCGGGGAATTGTTCACGAATATCGTATCATATACCAATTCTCGCTGGGGGCGAGTGGGTCGGGGAAGATGGATGGGCGTGCGTGCTAGGGGAATTGAGGGTGAGAGATTCGAATGTCATGCTTTCAGATTGCACAAAGAGCCTACCTGGAAGAGTACAGTAGTTCGTCCAGGAGCCTAGGGATTCAGAGGGATCATGCTGGTGATTGCTCAATACCGGTATACCCGACACTTCCATGCATTGTGTCATACCCACACCCACGGCTACGATAATGCATTTGTGCCCTCTCTTATGTCAAGATCCTTGGTGTGGCCTCCGTTTTCTTCTCTTTTTTTGTGTCCATTGGGGAGGGGCTTCAAGGTTGGTGTGGGGGAGGGATAAGTATGTGGAGCACTTGTTATGTGTTATATTTTAACCAAAAGTATAGTGTGATTTCATGGAAAGTAATCTATCATCATCAGAGGTTAATTGTATCCCAGTTGGTGCTAACGCAGGTGGGAATTAGGAAGCAGAATTGGCCTTTTTTTCCCCTCCTTCATATCATAGCCAGGAGTCCCCATCAGGACGCGCTATAATACCAATGTGCCCTGCGGTGGGCTTTCACCTTGGTATGATATCATCTAATATTTAGCTTGTATCATACATGGGAGCTGTGATTCCAAACGTCACATAGACACCACTACATAGATCCCCACTTTTTGTAGAATTCATTGTCCTTCTCACTCGTGCCCCTCCACTACTTAATTGAGACTTAATACCTTATCAGGACAAAGACAATTATCATACCATAACAGTCCAGACCGAATCCAAACCTTCAACAAATCATGCATCCATAAACTCCAATTCCTCACATTTCCCTTTCATCAGATAGCAAAAAAAAAAACCCCCTTCCATGGGGCCCCACCCTGTTTTTTCTTCTTCTCCATCCATCCCATTCTCTCATTCCCACCGGTCACAACCCATCACCCACAATGCCCAAAGACGGGAACAATTTCCCAAAGGCTTCCGATTCCCAGCATGATAACCAGTTGAATGCCAAACTCTTGGCGCTGCAGTGTAAGGTATGTCTCACAAACGCTCGCGAGTCGGATCAAGTTTTTAAGGCCACCCATGTTTTCCACTCCCGCAGCGGGAACCGATTTACCAACCCGGTTACCGAGAAACTTCACTTTAACCACTTTCGGGAAGTATTACACAACTAAACCAAATCTCCAACTTCAAGCCACCTCTACACAACCCGGGATACCGTACAATATCTACAATTCATGTAAACAGTATATGCATTACCCCGCACACTTCTTTGCTGAAGGGTTTTTTTATTATAAAATGGTAGAATCTGGGATTGGTGGTGGTGGAGGAAGCAGTAGCACATATCGACATCGATATCGCGCGTTGCTAGATTCCGATATGAATGACAACGTGGAAAACGAGATGGGCCATAAGGCGGTGAGCACTTCTGCTATCGGAGACGAAGGGTATGAAGTACCTGTACCTAGTTCCAGGTGGTGGACTAGAAGTCGGTTGGTTCTTCCCCCCTCCGTTTTATCCCCCGAGTAGCTATGATATAATATAACTGAATATGATTCACCAGCTACCCCGGCGCCCTCCTCTTCAACATTTCAACCTTCATCCTCCCCGCCCTCTACTCCACCCTTTCAAAACTATGGATCGCCCAAATAGATTCAAAAATGGTTGTAACGACCGATACATGGACATACATCAGTACCGTGACTGAGGTCATAAACGAAGGACTCCCGCGTGCCTCCTTCGTAATTATCGGGGACCGTACTTCCCGCACAATCACCTCAAGAATAGGGATCTCGAATACGCTTGTCATCTTTCAGGCGGTGCTGGGGATGTTGATGTCGGTGATCATTGCGAGTGCTGCGCAAAGGTTCACGGATACTTTCGTGCCCGTGGAGGTTAGGAAGGAGAGTATCACATATGTGAGGATTTCGGCATTCGGGAGTGTGTTTGGGGCTGTGGATTTTGCGGTTAGCTGTGCCACTCGAGCTTTGGATAGGTACGTATAGACCCCCCCCCCACGCACCTCCCGCCCTCTTCCCTCCTCGGGACTAATTGTGCAAGTAAAGGCCGGACGTCCCCCTCCTAATTAGCACGGTAAAGACGGCGCTGAACATCATCCTCGACCTTTTATTCCTCTCCAACGTCCGCGTCGGGCATGCGGATGTAGACGTAAACACCCAAGCCGTCATCCGCCTCTCCTGCGATGCGGCAGGAGCTCTAGCAGGGGTATGCTACTTTATGTACGAGACGAGAAAATTATGGATCCATAGACCAGAAGGTGAAGTTGGGTCCAGGAAACCCAGTGTGCTGGCACTGGTAACTTTGGGTAGGCAGGGGTGGTATACGTTTGTTGAATCTTGTATTAGGAACGTTCTGTATTTGTGGCTGATTTCGGGGATTGTGGCGATGGGGTCTGATTATGCTACGGTGCGTCAATGCCTAGGGGGAGGGGCTTCATTATTTGCTAACAGTTTGTAGGCCTGGGGTGTGTTCAACACCATCCGTTGGGGCCTTGTAATGGTTCCCGTTCAGGCGCTCGAGGCTACGTCTTCTACCTTCGTAGGACACGCATGGGGTGCCTGGCGACATAAAGTTGGAATCGATACTCGAAAGCCAAAAGCTTCAAAGAGAGATATCCGCAGTAAGCTCGCATTATCCTAGCTTAGAGCGAAAAGGACTAACCCACATTCTTCCCAAGCGATCATGAAACCCGCCATCATATCTGTCGGTGTAGCCCTTCTGATCGAAATCCCCCTCTGCTTCACAATGTCCCTCTGGGGCACCCAACCATTCGCCCGCTATCTCTCCGGCTCCGATAAAGTGGCCGGAATAACTGAGTACATGTGGCGGGTTTGTTCCCTCCTTCCTCGAAAGCGTTGTTCTCACAACTAACCCCTACATATTATACAGACTATAGACTGGTGCTACATATTCTATGCCGTCTCCACACAGCTCGCCAGCATCCTCCTGGCGACCCGACCGCGCTGGTACCTTGGCCAATCCCTCGTTTCAAATATATTCTGGGTATTGCCTTGGGCGATTGTGGTAGAGGTCATCGGACTAAACAAGGACACGGCGTGGAAATGGCATGCGATCATTTTCGGAGGCAGTTTGGTAGTCAGCTTTGTTATTATCCTAGTCGTTCTGGGAGCGTGGGCATGGAGGTTAGTGAGTGGGAGGAGCAGGCTTTCGCCGGTTTATTTGGTTGTGGGGTAATGGGGCTTTGAGTTGGTATGATAATTCAGAGAAGAAACAATGTAGTCTAAGGGGGTGTTTTGCAAACATGATTTGGATTTGAAACCATGACTCGAAAGCGTGATTCGATCCAGGGCCCGTAAACGTGATTCGGACGACTGACATCTAGGGCAACACGTATGTTAACAATTTAGACAAGTTAAGCTTTTTTGTATGATACATCTGGAGGAATGGTTAATAGTCAAAGAGGTGAAGTGAAATTATAGTTTTTTTAAGGTATCATAATTAGAATAAGGAGTCTATAATCCTCCTTCACTCATATGGACTCTTACAACAATATCTTAGAGACCATTGATTTATAGTTATTATTTAATCTCTCTTTATCCTCATTTAAAATATATTGTATTATAATATAATAATATTATTATTATTAAAAAATACAAAAGTGATATACTAATAACATTATGAAAAACCTAGGTTGTATGTGAAATCATGATTCAGTCAAGAGATGTTCGGCAGCATGTGTTTTCGAATCACAAAATCACGATTTGAAATCCAAATCACGTTTTCCAAACACCCCCTAAGTTAACCTACACTTACCGCAAGCACTCGAATATAAGAGAAATATTCCAGGACGTCGTATGCCAGGACGTCGTAATTGCCTCTAGTATCATAATAAGGCGCTGCGTATTTTTTCCTTTTTCTTTTCCCCCATCCCAGCTGAGGGCCAACTGCGCAGCGATTTGCCCAGGGTGGGAATCCCAACGACATGGCACATTTTCCCTTACACTCGAGCACCCACAGTAGTTACCCGCCAATAAAGTTTGTCCAATACAGGTAATTGAAACGTCTGTTCAGTAGTCCGTCAATCGATAGTACCATAATTCAGACAGTGCAATTATCCCCCCCAAGCGCCCCCACAGTTTAAAATTATAAAACCCAAGCGCACACACACAAAAATACTACCGCAGCAGACGAACAATCAATCGTTTTTCCGCGATGGTTAGGATTGCGAAGCACATCGTAGTGCCCAGTCCCACCTTCCCAAGGCTATAATAATATTATGGAATGGACAGACACACACTAATACTTGTACTCGTATGATGCTCGCGCAAGTTAGGGGAATCCGCCGCAGAGTCCGCATCTAATCACGGCCCACGAAAAGGATTCCTTGCGGCGATCCGTTCAGATTATAACGGTTTTTTTTTTTCTTTTTCTACTTACTTACTTACTAGTATTCCCTGTTCAGGTCTCCGCCGGTCTTTGTATCATACGGTAGTGTCTGCTGGCTTCGTTTGCTTAATCTTCCGTGGCGCTGTGACTTATCATACCCGCTTGGAAAATCGCATTGCCAGGATCCATATGAACGGAATGGCATGCATAGAATCATGAGTGGAGTAGAGTACCGTAACTTAGTACTAAGTAGCTATTATAATATTATATACATACAAAACCGATCATCGGATCCAACTACATCAGCATGCAGAATAACCCCCAGTCCATCTCCCCGACCATTCAGGCCGCACATTCAAGTCACAACTTGAAAAGACAGGAAAGGAAGAAATAATAACTGGCACCAGCGCAATGGGATGGGTTAGATCTCGACGTGATATCAACTCCAGGAACAGGGACCCAGGTTACCATAATATTATAATATTATGATGATAACGGTGGAGGTGGGAGGTCGAGATTGATGACCGGTATACTCGTAATATAATGTTATAATTATTATAGTACAAGCAATATATAATGCTATACCATACAGCAGCGAACATACTGTGCATGGATGAAGTTGGATTGGTCTGGGTGGCGGTGGGTGTTTAATTCGCACTATTAGTGCAGGGCACCCAAAACAGAACCCCTCTTGTTCGCTTTTTGGTTGATTGGGACAGGGGGGGCTTTCTACGGTAAAAGAGATATCCCTTAGTGTGATAAATATTATGACAATAGAAGTATTTTCAATCAAATTTTTTTTTTTTTTTTTTTTTTTTGCCGCCCATCATGGAATATCACTCGATTTGTCCCTCTTTTGTTATCATACAATGTACTAGTACTAGTACGAGCACGATACCACGGGGGTTGGTCTCATGCGTCTGACCATACTTCAAGCGTGCAGACTGACTTATGATACCGTATTGCCCTCACCCACTCATGTACGATATGATATTAGAGCACTGCGAGCGGAAAAGAGAAAGAAAAGAAAAAGTTATACAAAATGCCAGAGAATTGTAGGGTGATAAAATTACCCTACAGGTATACCACCACCCCATGGCTCACGAGCCCCATTTTCCATTCTATCCCCAGAACGCTGCGTTCCCATTTTCCACTAGTTCAAGTCCCGTCTAACTTACTACAAACACAAGTTTGACACAAAAGGAAAAACTGAAGTTACATGGACGAAACGAAACCGAATCAGGAAATGAAATGAGATAGGGAGATAAAAATAAGCTTTCTCTATCACGTCCCATATTCTCCGCCCAAAGTCCCACCAATGCCGATCCGGCGAACCCATACCCATACCCGTACAAATCGTCACAATATCATAGAATACCATATCGTACCCGCACACCATGCCTCCCCCATCAAGTCAATCTGCGCATCACACAATGTAGCTACCATGGCAAACGGAAGCTAGCCAAGGCCACACCATGCCATGCCATGCCACATTCTTTCTTTTTCCTGTTTTTCCCTCCCTCCAAACGTCGAACATTTCCGAGAGAAGGCAAGAAAAAGAAAGTAAAAGAAAGAACCGATTGGGTCAGAGAGAAGTTGTAATGGGCTCGCAAAGGGAGATGGAAAAAAAGGAAAGAAAAAAAAGGTGCCCAACAAAACTTCACATTCCGAGGATACCATGCAAACATTATTTTCTTTTCATTTTTTCCTTTTTGATCGCAATAATCTCGTCAAACAATTGTTTTTTTGTTTCTTCTTTTTTTCCCCCTCAACAAGCCCATATTCCCACGGTTCCGTTTCGCCGTCCCTGTACCAGGTATCCGTCGTTGACTCTGACCCTGTCCACGATTGCGGCATCGACACCTACAGCTCCACAGTCCCAGTGGCGGCCATCAGCCTTGTCGTAGATTTTGGCGACGGTTTCGCCAGCTGCTGAAACTATGCGCCGAGAGTCGAATTGCATACTTGTAATAGGATTGTCAAATCCGAAGGCGTCAAATATCGAGCCGGTTCGGAGATCCCAGATCTACAGGGATAAAAGTTAGCGGACGAACCCCTGGAGAAAGAAAACGAGGCTTGACAAACCCGGATACTTCGGTCAAGAGATCCAGTAACAAGATGCACATCATCAAACTGGAGACATGTGACTGGCCCAGTATGTCCAACGAGCGACCGATGTACTTGTCCACTCCTCACTAGTCGCAAATTATCGAATCAGTATTTCCCCTCAATAAGATAGCCGTATAAAACAACCGGACCAGATAAACTTACAGTCCCACAACCTAACCATTCCGTCCGCAGTTCCACAAGCAAGAGCGGCATCAAAGCATTGCAACGCGCCAACAAAATCCCCCTCGTGGCCACTAACACCACCTGCACTCCTTGCTCCATTTCTCCATTTGCCCTCATCCATATTGCTCTGAGCCGCAGCCCAAAGCACATCCAACGTCTGGACACACCTTCCCTTGACGAGATCCCACTGTCTCAGGGTCTTGTCCGCACTACCAGAAACCAGTGTATCACCCTGAAAATAGAGAGCGGTAACCTCGTCAACATGAGAATCAAGAGAGAAAACGTAGCATTCGGACAACGACGGGAGAGCGAATTCTTGAACCAATGGTAAAGCTTCACTTTCGGCCTCGTCCTCATCCTCATGGGTGGAAGAAGCGGAGGAAGCGCGTTTGTTAATTGATGAGCTTGTAGACGGAGGGGTAAACTTGTAACTTTCGGCACGAGACAAATCCCAAAGACGGATAGATGCATCCACAGACCCAGTAGCAACCATATTGTCCTCAACCTGCAGGCATCGCACAGAGGCTTGATGGCCTTCAAGCAGCCCCGTGCATCGTCCAGTGTTCATGTCCCAAACCCTTACGGTATCGTCAAATGCGGCAGTTACCAATGTGCCGAAAGGTACATCAAAATCCAAACTTGTGATGCTATCTGCATGCGTCTGGATTTCCTTGATATTCTGACCGGGCTCTAAATGTTCGTGAAGAACGGGCATTGATATGCGGCGAGATGATTTCCGTTTTCGTGACTTGGGAGTGTTTAGTTTACCATATATAGACTCGGACATGAAAGTAGAGTCTTCGGAACGGTTGTCGGATTCGGGATCAGTGGAATGATGATTTTCTTCGTCGAGTTCTTCTTGGAGGTCTTCAATTTTATTTTCTAGAACCAATACTGTGCGCGAAGTTAGCAACGAATGATAGCAAGTATACTATTCTTACTAATATCGCACTGTGCTATTTTCTTGGGGGAGGGTCGTAAAATACTCTCGTGCTCTGCTTCTGCTTCGTCCTGCTCCAATTTTGCCAATCGATCCAGGACAATGTTCCGCATTTGATTCAGGTTTGATATCTTCATATCTATCTCCCTAATTTCCGATGATGCCATATTTTTCCTGATGCTTAACATCTCCAACTGTCTTGCCATGGTGGACTTTTCACGCTTGAGATTTCCGAGAGGTGTGTCTGGTTCGCCTCCATTCGAGGCTTCCAAAAGTTTGTTTTTCGAGCCTTTGCGTGGGTGGTTCTTCCCCACCCTCTGGTGCTCCTCGGGCATGGAGGCCTGAAAGCCCTGAAAGAGGGAATAGGAATTCTCATTATCGGGGATATTCCTGAGCAGTTCATCCGGTAGATAGGTTAACGCTCGATATTGTATCTCGGCGGTAGACAGTTTCGACCGCACAAGTTCCGTTGGAGATCGTTTGTTAAACGAAAACACGCGGCGCTGGAGAGAAGGGCGATGCGATAATTGTTTGGAGATATCAGACATTGCGGCGGCATAGTGTTGGGGTGGAGCGGCTGGATCTGTAAAGAGAGTTCCAGCAGTTGCAGAGACGGTACGGCCGAAAGCCGAAATGTTCTGACCCTGAATAGGAGAGTTGAAAGGTTAGACAATTATCGGCTAAGCTGAGATATGGAATCAAGTCAGGAGTGGGAGATGAAAAGGAAATAACTAACCGCAACACTGGTCAATGCATTACTTATGATTGTTGCGTCACCCTCTTCAGTTCTAGGACGGTCCAGTGTTGAAGGGGAACTGCCATGACCAGTATTGGAAGCCATGACATTCCAAGGAGAGGCGGCGACTCGGGAACGATTGTGACAATGCAGTGGATAAATTACAGCATAAGCAGTGAAAGAAATGTGTGGAGAAGAAAAATGTGTAAAGGGGCTCGCTATCGCTGTCGAGGCGAATCTGGGTAGTGGGAGAGAGAAGATAGTAGACCCAGGGCAAGTAGTTACAAGTGAAGATAGAAGAGAATCTTTTGGAGTTAAGGTCACCCCTCCGCCAAAAATTTCAATGGCGCGCATGAGGTTTTGGGGCTCGTGAAGAGTGCTTTGTGGCGCTAATATCATACCTTACTCGAGGGGAAAGTGTGGCTAACCACCGCCCATATCCTCGGCCAGACAACTCACTCGTGCAGGCAACTGAGGCATCACTTTCAATGCTCCTCTTCCAATCGGCCATTAATATCATACCTTTTTTTTTTTTCCTTCCAAAAGGAAACAAACTCCTCAAATCGGCTTTTCTCGGCTGCATCCACACTATCATTACACCCTACATACATTATGGGAGTTAGTCTAACCGGCCCTCCAGATATCAACTCTAAAAACAGTGAAAATTGACACACATGCCAGCCGGATGCATGGTATCTCTCTCTTATGAAATAATACCAATTGATACAAAATATTTCACCCATTTCCGCTAATGTCGTCGATTACAATGCCCTTTACCATCTACCCAGTCCAAGTCTAAAAAAGAGGCAGCCACTAGTAGTAGTTGTACTGTACGAGTACTCGTAGAGCGCATTGGCGGTGCTAGATTAGAATGGATAAGGGTACCGTGAGCCCGCTATTTTAGTAACATCTGTTCGAGTCCTCAATGGATATTTTGCCATCTACCCGAGAATGGGCAACAATAAGTTAAATAAAAAGTTATTGATTTTGGATGACTGGACCGAGTGAGTGATAAACATGATTCCATCAACACCATAGACCTGCTTCTCCATGTTCAATTCTGTGCACATCTTTAATCCCTTTTCTCACTCCTTTATGACACACCCCTCCCGACTGGGATTCCTCAACCCTTCCCCAGATTTTCTTACTTACTGGGGTACCGAATGGTCTTAAGTTATATGCATACCCTATCACTTGATAGCCACCAGTGGTATCATAGCTCTATCTACGGACCGCCAATTGTGTTCACAGATCGCAACGGTCTCCCCCCTTCCTGTTCCGTTCGGATGGTAAATCAACAGGAATTACTAGCTGCAGAGGCAGAGCTAACCTAAAGAATTGCTGCAGTCTTTTGGATGTATTCGAGTATAAAACTGTGGTGTTTGTGATAAATGACTACGAGCGCAGATGATCAAAGGTACCCCTCATAGCTTCATATACTCGAGTATAAGAGGCATTGTAATGATGCTCAACATGGGGTGGGCATGTGTATTTGGAATTATAGTACAGTACAACTATCACATCTTTTCACCACCACTGCGACCGCACCCCCCCATCTCCGAAACAATGGAAGTAAGGCTCCGAGCCACCCGATACCATAGTGCAACACAATAACGTGGAAAAACAAGGTAATCGAGCACTCCTAGTAACCGTCAACCCCAAACCATTGATTATTATATATGCAGGAGGGGGCGGATAAACGCATCGAAACCTCATGTACAGTAATCTATACGAGTAGAATGGCCACCAGCAATACCGGTACTGTACCCAAGCACAGTAAGTGGCATGACGTTGGTTTATGCGAGGGCTTCTATGTAGGATTACCGGTAGTGTGTACCGGTACCGTATTTCAAGGTCGATATCCCGCACGATAACTTTTTACGACAGCTGCTAGACCTATTGACTCCACAGTTCGTGGATCCTGGGTACGGTAGTGGAACCAAAGACCGGTAAGTGGGTCGTGGTAAGATCCTTCATAATCCACTTACTAAGAGCCGGTACGAGTACTCGAGTACCCGTCACCTTGGTTATTCTAGGACAACCCCCAGTGCCATCGTGCCCCGGGGAGGGTGGTTCTCAGGTACGAGTATTGTCCTGGACCCAGGATAGGAGGTGGAAATGGTCAGTCTCCTCTGAAAGGGAAACAATGGAGGAGGGGCTGTTCAAAAGCAACAAACTACCGTATTCAACGGATAGCTTGTCTGAGCGTACTCGAGTATGTAAGGCACTGCATCACCTATGGTTTTAGTGGACGGTTCGTGTTGTGCAGGATACTTGGGCGCCACCAAAGTGCTTTTAATTCCTACAAGTATCGGCCAGATGGATGCGTAGCGAAGTCAGTGGTTATCAAGCGGCCCTCGCAGTAATCATGAGAAGGTATTCCAACTCCTGCTTTACTCTGTGAGCCCTCAATCCATAGTTTTGTCAACTCAAGCGGCTCCCTTCGAGACGTTTAGTCATGGAGTGGGGAAATCGGAGGGGGAGGGATTGGCGGAGTGATAAAAACTGAGGTTTTGTGCGCTCAAGATATCATACATGTACTCGTACTCGTACACGAACCGATTCTGGTAATGGCAACTTTGAAAGCAATTCGAAGTGCCATACTGGCGCAATACCGTAAATTTACCGTAATCGACTTGGGTTTTCTCCCCCAAAACAGCACAGAAACGCCTCGACAGAACTGTCACCACTTGGATTTGCTGAGTCATCATCGAGTCAGAATTTTCATCTCCTTCACCCACCCGGTGTTTACTTTTCGCTGGAAACAGTTGTCGTGCCTCACCTTAACCTCCCCCAATTCAACCCAATTGTATGGGCTGAGGATTTGGGCACAATGGCACGTGCTGCTGTGAGAACTCAGTTGATTCCTTTTACTGTAGGGATAAAGGAGCGACTGATGCTTGGCCAGGATGCTACGAATATACTCGAGTAGTTATTTCCCTTCCCTTCCATTCCGGAGGCTTGAGTGGAAGAATGGGGAAAGACATCCTTGGCTATTTTGAATCCTGCAGAGCTTATCGTGGAACCACTCTCAGTCTTTCCTGGCCACGGTTCTAGTTCTGGACATTGCGAGAAAATTTTCTCGGCCTTGATGCACAGATGTACTCGTACTGCCACTGGAGCACATGTCCTCGTACAGTACTGTACTCTAAGTGGTGTGATATCGTCGTCGCAATTGGTTCTCACCCCGATTTTTATCTGTGTTTATGGCTTACCTCTTCGCACGGGCACACAAAGAGGAAGAAAGCGACAACTGGTGCAGAATTGTTATAGGCAGCTCCGCATGAGGTTCTCTATCTCGAGCGCGATACTTTGCTCTGCTCGGTATAGAGACCAAATTGGGGGGTGGTTCTATCACGGTATTACTCGAGTACGAGTATACTTTGTGGTAGGTTGAAAGGAGCCAACATTAGGAAGATGTCCAAAAGAAAAAAAAGACTTGGGAGATGCTGGCTGGCGGCTCGCTTCCTCCCGTTGGCTCAAGTGAGGGATGTCGCAAAGGTTTGGAATGAGCCGTGGAGGTGCCTGGCGCGACAGGCCGTGCATCTCATTTCCCCGAGTATCCCGCTAACCCGTTTCGGTTTCACGAGTACAGTACGACAACGTTTCTTAGACCTGGCTCGCCCTTGCAGCCCTGACTGCCATGATTCCTAATTTTGTCCACGAAGGGGGGTTTCCCCTTCCTGGGTTACCCCTAGGTTTTTTTACCCCATTAGATACTTCCCCCGTGCAGAGCACCACCCCCCCCCCAATGTTTTTTTTGTGTGTGTATTGTAGCTCCGTCCGCCCTTCCTTTCCCACCAGCAGTCCCTCGACTGCTTGTCAGTTCGTCAGTCAGTCACTCGCCTCTCGTTTCGACCAACCAATTTTCGCTCCTTCACCACTGGTACAGTACTCGTACTCGTACACTACCTGACTGCTGCTTTTCCTCCCACACTCTTTTTTCCCTCCTAACCTATTCCTCTGGTCACTCGTTCTGCATTTTCTGTTCTCTCGCTGCTCGGGTTTTCCGGGACGCCCTCTCCTACTGTGACTCCCCCCCTCTCTCTTTGTGTTGGGTTAATTACGGTTTGTTTTTCTCTTGCCATTTCTGTGCTGCTGCTTTTGCTGCCAGAGTGAAATTTCTTCCCTCCCCTTCAAATCCTCCCAAGCCAACTTTGGAAAGTGATTGCCTGCTCGAGAGAGCTGGCTGCCTGGGGAATTTGGGTTTGGGTCGATGAGTGTGGAGAGAATTGCGTACATCGGACGCCGTTCCAGTGACTGCTACCCTTACGAACCGCAGAACTTTGACCGCGCGGCAGTGGGCTTAACAATACCTTTGGATTGTGATGCCTTTGCAGAATCAACCTCCAACATGCCTTCTTCTCCGCCATCACAAAAACGAAGGACGACATTGAGCCGGTCGAGTTTTATCATTTTGTCAACACTGTTCGTACCGCTAGCGGCTGCTCAGGCAGCTGGGAGCTGTATCTCACTGGCTACTTCTCGCACCTGCACGGCTTTTAACAGTTCCTCTATATCTACTTCAAACGCTCTAGTTGGAAATTTGTATTATCCCACGCGTCTCGTCGGTGAATCGCGGGCGAGAGTGCTAATGTCATCTTAGCCCTTTTCTTCAATATGTCGCCAATATAGAGCAGTTCGACAATCAATTCGAACAATATATCAAACAGGATTATGCCAAACACAAGTAAGTGATGACGGAGTGTGTTTGCTATGGTACTTGTATGGTTACTGACATGCACTCAAGGTTTCAAGATTTGTTTGGTTGTTCGAACCTCACGCTTTCCAATACTACTGAGTTATATGCACGTTATACGCGGAGCGTCCTATGCTCCCGAATGATTCAAGATTCACGAAAACTATGTTCGCTTCCGAGCCATGCCTCAACCCCCATCTGTGCGGATACTTGCGTATGTATTCTCGGTGAAATAAATGAACTTCTCTAACATGGATTTTTTAGGCTGAATTCGCGATCAGCGAACAAATAATTATCTCAAATGAGGATACTTGTGGAAGCAATTCGGCAGATACTCTTGACTTGATACGTTCCGACTTCACCATCTGTGCCTTGCCATCAGATTCTCTCTCGGGAAAATGTATTCAAGGGGAAGAGAACGAATCTTACAATTGCGGTTACAAGTGGGTTCCCCTGAGTCTGTTTTTATACCACGTGACTTACAGACCCAATAGCGAGAATTTACCTGGACTGTGTCTCTATTGCGCTAGCGGTTCACCAAATTCGACGGATACATGTTGTTACAATTCGAATGCTCAAAAGAGATGTGCTGACGTTGACCTCCCAACTGCGACCGCCTTGCCCCCTATATTCACCACTTCTTCAATCCCGTCGGCAACTAGCTCATCAGGTTCGGGTAGTTCGGGTGGCTCGGGCAGTGGAAATGGGCTTTCTGGAGGTGCGATTGCTGGAATTACAGTTGGTGCTCTTGTTGGAGTGGCTCTCGTTGCTTTCCTTGTATTATTCTGCCGGAGGAGGAGACGCGGTGCCCCCTCACCTACTTTCACTCAGCCAACCCGAACCTACAGAAGCCCGTCAATAACTTTTAATCCCGTCGCAAATGTGCATGCTCAGGGATACGAGGTTCTCGCTGGGGGCCGGATCGCCAGAATGTCTGCTCTTGAAACGACTAACATTGCATCGGAGGGCGACCCATCATCTCCAGCAGTCATTGCTAGCGGTGGCCGTAGGGTTATCGGCAATAGCTCGTCGTCTTCCGATTTCGGCCTGGAGGATAGCCCTGAATCGCATAATCAGCGAAAATATTCACCCCAAGGTCGCCCATTACACCCACCACCACGTGACCGAAATGCCTCGCTATCTAGTACCTCAATTCTAGCCCCTGATAACGCAACTTCGCCTATTACGGAAAGCGATAGGGGACCTTCTTCCCCTCAATTTGCTAGTCCACAATCGGAACAATTGCCATTCTTCAAGGTATGCCCTTTCCAAGTAAGTTTATTTCGATGCACTAACATTATATAGGACTATTATTCGTCCGATGATATGCACCCGGGCGATAAGGTGGCAGTTCTCTGGGCATATGCACCACGAGCCCCCGATGAATTCGAACTTGACAGGGGTGACATGATTAAAATCGTGGGCATCTGGGATGATGGTACTGTATCCTGAATTCTTGCGGATATCTTCAAGTTTTGCTAATAATACTAGGGTGGGCGACCGGGATCCGCTTGAGCGAGAGGGCTGAGGATTTCATTAATCGCCGTCACATGCGCGATAGTGGGATATCTGCTTCACAGATGTCGCAACGTCGAGCATCCTCTCCCCCTCCCAGGGGTGAAGTTAAAGCCTTCCCTTTGGTATGCGTTTGCTTGCCAGAACATTGGCACAAAACCATTGAGAGTGATACCCAGGGTACTGAGTTTGCCTCGCAAACCATGGGTGATCCAGCGGAGGGAAGCAGTATAAAAGAAGGTCGGCTGCCGGATGACTCCAACACAGAGAGATCATTTTCTCCCGAGCGAAGGCTAACCCTCAAGGGTTCTAGTCGGTTCCGAGAAGACCTGAATGTCCCTCGAACTGGATCCTCTCCGCCCCTTTGAATTTGATGCTAAAGGTAAATAGTCAGATTGGAAAATGAAAATGGTCTTTTGACCTTATACTTCCGTCATTCTTGTTTCAACTTCAGTCATGGTTTGGGTTGGTGAAGGAATGCTCGGGTTTTAATGATGCTGCTTTTATTGTTCCTGACTCTGTTCTCTCTCTCGTCGGGTCACTGTATCCTTTTTTATTTATTTTTATTTTTTCCTGTTAAATATTCTTTTTAGCGGAGTTTGGCTGGCTGTACTTTTTCTTCTTTTTTTCCTACTATTCCCCCCCCCCATAGCGTGATCTGCATCTACACCGCAGCATTGAAAACAAACAAACAAAAGGAAGGAAGGAATTCAGCAGTAGTAAAAAAACCCTTTTTTTATTTTCTCTTTTGTCGTTCCTTTTGCGGTTAATTTATACTATACCCTTTCCTTTATCTTTTCTGTTTCCCCCCTTGAATGGATGATGGGGGGATTATGTTTTTGCGATGCGATGCTATGCGATGTAAGCTAACTACCCTCACACACATCCCCTTTCATCCTCCCTGCTACCCATCCACCTGCCGGACTTACCCGCCGCTCATACATGAGCCAAGCACATGCGAAGCATAGAATTTGTTTTCCTTTCGCTTTCCCCCCTCCCTTCCTTCCGTTTCCACCTGCCTCGTGTAGGGCGCGGCGAGGTAAGTTAATATTGGTGCGGTAATGGTCAGGGTGTGTGGTGTGTGAAAGGCTGGTTCTTTTTCTTATATTATTTCATTCCTCATACACTATTCACTTGAATTGGTGACCTATTTGCTTCACTTCTGCTTGCTTTCTATATGGATGGATGGTAGGGGCTCTGATTATTCTGGTATGGATTGGATTGGGGGGTTTGGGTTTGGGTGGGGGGGGGTTGGTTTGGGCTGGTGTGATAGGATATTTGATCAGGGTTTAGTTTGGCTGTGCGGAGTGGAGGGACGTGATAGAGGTGGACTTTAGTAGAAGTGTTGCGGCAGCCTGCGTGCTTGGTTTTGATAATGGAGAGAGGGTGTCGGTCGGGGGGAGGGAGGGTTATTTGTAATATGATTGGATGAATTATTGCGAATTTTATTATATTAAATTTTATTCTACTGCTGTTGTGCTCGGTTTTGTTATCGTATCGGACTTGGGTACAGGTTTGATCTGTGCGAGTGATGTTTTGTGTATCTGAGCTTAGTATGGTACTGTACTGTACATGCACAGTACAGGACATTATTCGAGTATGAGTACTGGTAGAGTTGTAACCGGGGATTGGCCAACTAAACCTTGTCGCTGGAGTTCATGCAGTCCCAAAAACTGACTGGATGATGCATGTTCGAGTGGCACTAAGCTCAATCCCGCTTTGTAGTAATAGCGCAGGGGGTGAGCGCTGTTAACATAACCAGGCGCACATGTCACGTTTCAACAGAATGGTGGTCTGTATCAGATACAGTAAAGAGCCCTCGTAACGACGTATCCATTTCATGGGAATTCTGATGTTTCATTAACGGAAAGAAAAAAAATCCCCATTCCCCAGAACACGAATGCAAAGGGTACGAGAGTGCCCTAAGCCCCTATAATAAAGAAAAGAGAAAAGAAAAGAAGAAAAAGAGCTAACTTTTTTTAAAAATGAATTCGATTTTTTTAGTAACCTAACCTAGATATACAAAAGCTACATCTACGAAAGAGCTTGAGCACGACGGCGATCCCTTTCCTCGGCGATAGTCAACTGTGAATTTCAGATTAGCGGATGGTTCATGTGGAACACAGAATGGGGGAAGTGTGAGATATATATATGCGAACCTTGACACCCTTGCCCTTTGGCAGGGAGATCCATGGCTTGTCCTGGCCGACGATAAAAACGTTGCTAAGGCGGGTAGCAAAGGTGTTGTCGATAGCGTCCTTGATGTGGACGATATCAAAACCACCATCGTGTCTCTCGCGGTGAGTGATGACACCAACACGACCCATGTTGCGGCCACCAGTAACCATGGCGATTGTACCGGTATCAAAGCGGATGAAGTCAATGATCTTTCCGGTCTCGATATCAATCTTGACAGTATCGTTGACACGGATGGTGGGGTCAGGGTAGCGGATGGTGCGGGCATCGTGGGTAACGAGATATGGGATCCCCTTAGCGCCCAACTGAACACGCTTGACCTTTGCGAGCTTGTAAGAGGCCTCGGTCTCGGTGATGCGGTGGATGGTGAAACGTCCCTTGGTATCGTAGATAAGACGGAAGCGCTCGCCGGTCTTTTCGATGGTGATAACGTCCATGAAGCCAGCGGGAAAGGTAGGGTCCGTGCGGACTTTGCCATCGACCTTGACGAGACGCTGCATTACGATGGCCTTGACTTCTCTATTTATCCCGTTAAGATGTTTCTCGAAATTTAAAGCGGGGAGAGACTCACCTGCTGTTGAGAGCATACTTAAGTCTGTTTCTAATGAAAACAACTAGAGGCATGCAGTCCCTCAACTTATGGGGGCCTGGTGACAAGACCCGTCAGCAAAGACGAGCCCGGAGACTACTTCAACAAGTGAAGCGAAACATACCAGGGGAAGGTCTGGGAGCGTATTTCCCAGAGAGTTTGTCGAGCAACCAATGAGAGGGGGCATTAAGCCTCTTCAAGTGCTTCTTTCTATTGTAGACGTGGGAATTAGCTTTATATCCACCACGTGCAGAAATTCGAGGGAGGATCTGGTTGATCTGGGAATTGAGAGCATCCAAAGTGCGAAAAGGCAAAGCTTCGACATCGAAAACCCGAGCTGTAAAATCTGCCGCGCCAAACCCCTCGATGGATCCAATCCTCCTCCCGTGATCTTCCTGACCCCCCACCACGAAATCCAGGGTTTTTTCGAGGGAGGCTTACGGTCCACTAAGTATAAAATGTTAGCTGAATTAATTTGCAGAATTTAGGGAATTTTGTTGTGGAAACGGACCGAGCCATGTTTTTGTATTATGGGACTTTAGGGAGAGTTGTTGAGGGGTCTCTTTGCTGCTGCTGTCGTGTGCTGTCGTTTGGCGTGATGTCTGGCTGATTGAGCTGCAAAGGTTAGGAAATTTTGGGTGGGAGTATCCACTCAGTGGAACGGAGCTTGGCACAGTCACGCTATGACATTAGGTCTCCAAGCCCTAAGGCGTGGTTTGATAATTAGAGCCTCAGGATCTTGATCACCAATAAGATCAGATAACGCCAAGGAATGGGGCACAAAGCTCGATGCCTCCATGAACAGCAACCACAATGCATGTAACGAGCGCGACAAATTCGTGACATATACCCTCACGACTCCCAGAGCTAAACACAAACCCCTCACTGCAATGTCAGTCACCCTACATACAGACGCTGGCCCGCTAAAGATCGAGATCTTCTGCGAAGCTGTGCCGAAAACAGCGGAGAACTTCCTCGCCCTCTGCGCATCCGGCTACTTCGACAACTGCCCCTTCCACCGCAATATAGCGGGCTTCATAACACAGACCGGTGACGGCGAGTTGGGCAACGGAAAGGGCGGGAAGTCGATATGGGGCGGGAAGTTCGAGGACGAGATTAAGCCCGCGCTTAGGCATAATGTTCGGGGGGTTGTAAGCATGGCGAATTCAGGACCAAATACAAACGCTAGTCAATTTTTTATCACGTATGGGGCACATCCACATTTGGATGGGTTGAATACGGTTTTCGGGAAGGTAGGTTTTCCCGTTCTACGGCAGCCCAGGGTGGGATTTCAAGGTTGGGGAGGGCGGGACTGATTGTTGGTGCTAGGTTATCGATGGGGTTGATTCAACGCTGGATAAACTTGAAGTTGTGGAGGTGGATAAGAAGTATCGGCCAAAGAACCCAGTCAAGATTCAGAGGGTTACGATACATGCTAATCCTCTCGCTGATATCGATGGTGGGGATTGAGTGTGAGTCTGTTGCAGTTTGAGGGTATGGATGAACTTTTCGGTAATCTGGGGTGTTTACGGCACAGCTCTTGGATTGAGGAAGGACAGGGCTCTTAATGTAGCTAAAGTTATGGCGCTTGTTGTGGGGCTTGTATTTCTAGAACATATCGTGTCTCTGGCTGTTCATGCATAATACCCGTGTCAATTCTAGATTGTTGCATTATTACCCCTTGTCTCTCCCTATGGTGTCAGCACCCCAAAACTGCGCCCGGAAATGTGGGGCTCCCAGTCTGTTGCAATAGTGGTGTCCGAACTATGTGATAGATAGTTGACACCTCTGACATCGTTCTCTCCACCAACCGTGTAAACCGCTAGCTAACATTATCATGCTATTGTATACCTTTATGGTATTTACTGTGTATATGGCAATATATGCGAAACCTAACAAGTAATACTCGAGTAAGTTCCGATTCAGCCCAAACCCAGTGTTGCATCCGAGTATTATGCAAGTATCATTGCCGGGAGCGGAAGTTCTTAGCCAGCCAGGTCCGTGGGTAGTTGTGTGACTTGTGTCTGGGATCTAAGCTTTCCTTTGTGTTCTTATATTTTGCTTTTCCATGTGTGGAATGTTTCGGTAGGAACCTTTTGTGTTCTCGGGCAAAGGAACATGTTTGAGGAACCCGAGTGATGTTTCATGATAGGATACCCTTGGCACTACCCTGAAGTTTGTTTGTGGCTATCTAAGGGGTTATTTCCAGGTTAGTTCTAGAACTGCAGTGTAACCTCAACTTAACAGAAGGTAGAATGTCGTGTTTTGAAGGTAGATACAAATACCAATCCCGTGGCGATAGCACTTAGGATTCTCGAGGTCAAGTGAATGCATATTATTCCTGCATATATTTTTGTCGGTGCCCGGAGAGCTATCGTATTGCTAAGGGGCACCCCGGGGTGTCTTACTGTAAGCTTTTATCGGAATCCCCGAAGGAACCCTGTTCACGGTGTTTGGGAAGGACATGTCAGGCACGGATATGACCGTAGGGCAGTAAGGGTTGTATACTCGGGTAGGCTCTAACTTGCCAGGTCGAATTGGGTTGAGCAGTCTAGCCATTACGGTACTCGAGTTTCATATAAAACAAATATTGGAGTCGAGGATCAAGTTAAGGTTCCTGGGGACACTGATAAGGTGAGCACACATTTTATTTTACCGGTTAACATTCATATTGCTGCTCAAGACTACAAGATGTACTTCAGTGGTATTCTGCCTCTTGTTAACATAAGAATGTTCCCAGTTTGTCTTGCATGCCCTGTGACCACTTCGTCAGTGGAGTGAACCATGGGCTGTTACCACTCTTGCCCACCCAATATTGTAGAGCGAGTAAACTTCTTAGGATTCTCTGATTTTAGATTTTGTGGAGTGCGAATGTGACTTGCGGGAAGCAGACATGATGTCTAATTACTTATCCTAAAATCTATCCTCCCGCAGTGAGCGCATTATGGTCTGGTCTACTAAGCTGTCTTCAGGAAAATACTATGGGGTTTGTCGTCTTTCATACCAGATATTTGGCATAGAGTATTGGGATCAAGATATTGGAATATCCGTGGTTGGTTTTACAGAGGGTTTTTCACCCCTCCTCATTTTTTCATTTTAAAAAAGATCCCTGCTGGGTATCTGCATTTCATGGTATTTCTTGAGGTATTAAGCTAAGGGACATATATCTTTAGTCTCCTCCTTTACTAGAATATTCGTGCTTTAGGTTACATGTTTATGGCTTTCGTATTTGTTTGCGTACATCCCATTTCAACCACCAGTATCCATGGCCATTGGGAAACACCTCTCGCGTACATATTAAGAGTATAATATCATCGGAAGATCCAACAACTGTAGGAGGCATGGTAGGAAGCCCACAAAGCCGGCTTGGTGGTGATAGAATCTGTGTAATGCGGGTCGTAGATTTTTCTTCATCTTCGCGGTATATAGTTGTGGAAACATTTCACTAATGAAGAAAGCCAAACCTCCGAGTCCCTCTACATTCACCCGTGGAGCCTCCATGCCTCTCAACTCGGACACCATTCCAGGTAAAATCATCTTGTCCTCTCTCCATCATTATCTAATCTAATCAATCTGATTAGCACGTCATTAATTTCTTGGCATCCCTCAGAAAAAAAGGCATAAATCCCTCCGTGGTCCAGTCCTTCAACCTTCTTTATCAGATCAACCAAAGCACCCCACCAAACATTCCCTTCTGCCCCACCAAACATCTGGACCTCGACACAATACAAAAAAAACTCTCCCGAAAGCACACCCGACGAAGGGGAAATCCGCCGTTAAGATGATCATTCAGATTAAAAACGAAGAGGAGGTTACTGCGATCCTCAATAAGACTGATGGACTTGTCATTCTTAACTTTTACGCTGCTTGGGCGGAGCCTTGTGCTCGGATGAATCAGTGAGCAAGAGCTTGGATTTGGCTCTTCTTTTAACTTGGTTTGCTGATAAACCATCTAACTAAAATTGACGCAACAGGGTCTTCGAAGCAATTGCGGCCGAGTATCCCGACGCGGCAACCTACCTCTCCATTGATGCGGAAGACGAAGCTAACGCCTCCACCACCGAAAAATACGACGTCTCCGCTGTACCATACTTCCTCTTCCTGAAGGGTGAAGCTGTGCTCGAGCAAGTCTCGGGCGCAGACCCGGCACTGCTAAAGTCCGGCGTGGAAAAGCACAGTGGCGTTGGAAGCCTCAATCTCCCCGCCAAACAAACCACTGCCAACCCTAGCTCCACCGCCAACGGAGCGAGCGGTGAAGGAGGAGACGAAGCCGTTGTGGAAGACATCAACGTCCGCCTTGGGAAACTTGTCAGCGCCGCGCCCGTGATGCTCTTCATGAAGGGCACTCCGGCCCAGCCGCAGTGCGGGTTCTCCAGACAGCTGGTCGCGCTGCTCAGGGAGAGGGAAGTGCGTTATGGCTTCTTCAATATCCTTGCCGACGACGAGGTCAGACAGGGATTGAAGACTTTTTCCGACTGGCCGACCTATCCGCAATTGTACTATAAAGGGAATTTGGTTGGGGGGTTGGACATTGTGAGCTTTTCTTTTCCTTACACCCTCGTGGATGGGTCAGATAGTGCTAATGAAAGAGATGCAATAGGTTAAAGAGGAATTTGAAAACGATCCCGACTTTCTTCGCCCTGGAATCGCGACTCCTACCACGGATTGAAAACATGTGATGGGAAATTAAGAAGCAAAAAAAAAACTAAGAAAAAAAAATTTTTTTTTTTGATACCGGTTTCATAGCCATTAGTTTAGTAGTAGTGGCTTTTAGAAAACAAGAGGAATGGAAGCATTAATACCACCACCGCATGGCAAACCATCCCGCAGCCTTATAATCTGTGGCCGTGACTAAACCTCAACCAAGCCGACTCTCATCCTCCCCCTCCCCCTCCCCCTTCTCCTTCCCATACCCCTCTCCACTGTCTCCACCACCACCCTCCCCCTCCCTTCCCTCAACATCCAACTGCTGCTGCAAGACCATAGAATAGACCGACGCCTTCAACAACGTGAACACCAACCCCGTCTTGCGCTCCAGTCCCCTAAGCGAGTCCAGTATCTTTGCAGTTGGCGTTCCGGAGATTGCGGCGATGGACGTTGACAGCTAGCAGAGCGGATCAAGAACAATTAGTAACGGGGAGAGGGGAGAGGAGAATATGAGGGCGGAAGAAGCAGGAGGGGAAGAAACATTATTCATGTTATGCAGTAGACGGGTATATTCATCTAGGATTTCCTGTTCCAGCGGGGTTAGGAGGCCCGGGCCCGAGACTGGGGAGTGGTGGGGCGGGGTTGTTGACATTGTTGTATAATATTGTGATGGTGGGTGGTGATGGAGGCTTAAAATTAAGGTTGTTTGGTGGTGGTGGTGGGGTGACAAAGGTAGAGTTGCTTGGGCTGAATTAAATTTAAGTTACCGGTGTTTTGTTAGTGGTTGCATGGTGCTGTATTGGTACTCGAGTACTCGTACAGTACTCGTACGAGTACAGTACGGTACCGGAGGGTTGGTCATGTGGTATCACTCTCCCCTCTAAATTCTTGGTTTCATGTCATGAATTTTTAATCGCTTGAGTTGGTTGGTCTTGGACTGGGTTATATTCTCCATTGCATAGATTTCTTTTTCATGGCCCAATTGATAAAACGAGGTCCTCCATACTGTGTGCTAGTACGGTGCTGTGGTCTAGAGCATTGGCTCTTGGTGGCCCGTGATAATATTATGATACTTGAGGAGCATTTTCCTACCCTCGTTGAAAAAAAGAAAGGGGGGGACTAATGTGTAGGTTCTAATAATATGTAAAACGGGATTCATATTGCACATAATTGCACAATGAAAAAAAAAGAAAGAAAAGGAGAAAAAAATTCTTTTTGTATGATACCATACCATTTTATTCGCTCCACTCTACATCGTACTGTACCAATAATACCTTTACTTTATTTTACTACCCAACGATTACAAATAGGAAAGACAAACACAACACAACGGGGATGAAAGTAGGAGAAAAAAAAACTTAAAGCCAGCGTACTGTATGACCGCGCTTATTCCCGACCGAACAAAGGAGATACTTGGCACTATCATAGAATGAAGGATGTAAGGGGAAACGAATTAGGGTGTAGATGAGAGGAAGAGGAGAGAGGGATGGAGGGAGGAGGATTAGATTAGACGTCCTCGCTGTCATCTTCATCCATCACTCCGAGGAGCCTGGCGTAGGGAACTGCAATTCTCTGGAGGTCGCGATTTTTGCCTATTTTTCACTCTTGTTAGTATAGTCGATGTGAACAAACTGGGGGGGACAAACCAATAGCGAGCAAAATCTGCTTCAACAACTCTCGTTTATTCCACCCAACGATATCCTCTTCCTCCTTCTCCTCATCGGTGTTCTCCTCCTCTTCCACGCCTATTCTACCCATCATGTCTCGTAGCAGCTCCTCCACCTTCGCCTTCATCCCTTCCGCCGCGATACGGCGAGCGTACATCATCAAGTAATTTTTGAAGTCGTCCTTAGCATTAAGCAACACTGCCGCGGCCATCCTGTTCTCCAAATGAGACAAGGACACAGCAGTTTCGAACCCTTCGTATCCCTCTCTGTTAAGAAGAGACTTGATAATACGCTGGAGGAAGCGCCCGCGACCGTGGAGAAGGACTTCGTTCGTTGTCCGGCGTTCAAGGTGCGGGATAACACCAGCAGAGATGGCGGGGCTCTTGGGGTCTGTTGGGTTATCAGAAGAATTCTGTGCAGGCCGCATGGCGCCCGTGGAATCCCAATATTGCGATCCGATCGCCCACCAGGCTTCCGTGAGTTTGTGCCATGTGTACATGTCACTTGAGTAGGCAAATCCATCCCCATTGGTTAGGGAGACTATTAAGGTTCCTTCAGAGTTCACACCAGCTTCGGTTATCGCCTCAGCCTTGGTAGGGCTGTCCTGTTTCTGGTAGGTGTTTGAGGAATCGAGAATAGGTGCTAAAGATACAGGTGGATGGGGGGCTTTCATTGTTTGGAGGTTCCTAGAATAGTAAGGTCAGCAATGATATATGAGTTGACTTGTGAATCGCTTTCTTACCAAACATAAGCCATCCCGATAGAGGTTATGCACATCAGCCACCATCCTCTGCACTCCATGAAACATGGCTGAGCTTCGAGAATGAGCGGGCTCAATAACCTCCTCCCAACGGGCGTAAAGACATGAACGGTTCCATCTTCACAAGCTACGGACCAAAAATTACTATTCCCGGTCACAAGTAAAGCAACTTTAGGAACAAAGTCCATCCAGAGAATCTGGCCGTGCCTTGAGAGAGTTAGGCGTGTTGGCTCCCCTGCGTTCCTGAGGTTCCTAGCTTCAAAGGTATAATCGTCTGATGAGGAAGAAGCTTGTGCGCCTGCAGCACTGGTACCGCCTGCAGCATTAGGGACATTGCTCGAGGGTAGACCGTTTGAATCCACAACCCGCGAGACGATATTCCGGACTTTGGGAACACCTAGTCTAATTTGACTAATGGAAGATGCTGGATTGATTACGGCAGGCCTGATGAATTCCGGGGTTTCTTCAGGTCCCTTTTTGCCCGATGCTCCACTAGCTAAAACTGCGATGCGCTTCCCGTTGGTAATTTGCTGAGGGTTTTCCTCCTCTCCTTCTTCTAGAACGGGCGCCTTGCGCTTGTTGCCGAAGATGAGGGCGGGCATTCCGCCTTTTGGTAGCCCATCATACGGCCTGGAGAGGTCTAAGATTGCCTTCGGGTCGTTGCTTATAGTTGAGTTGTTGTTCGCAGATGCTTGTAGAAGATGTGCATTGGGGAGATTTGAACGATGGCCTCCACCTCTATAAAACCAACGTTACAACCTCGAGTAGATATAAGCCCGGAGGAAAAGTCACTTACGTTGAAACCAACAACGGAGCAACTCTCTTTTTGCCATCCTTGGTCAGTGTAACTTTTTGCTTGTATGGCTTCTCCTTCTGCTCTGGAGCATTGGCAGCCTTTTCTGCCTCAGGAACCTGCTGCATTTGCCATTGAGGGCCCGCGGTACTACCCGAGTTGGACATCGGTGTATCCCCTGCCTGACCGTTCCCATCCATCATGAGCTCACCCATTCGCCCTTCCACTTCTCTCCTCTCTCCATCCCGGGCCATTTCTTCTAGTCTAACACTTTCCGTTCCTTCAGGAAGGGTCGCACCTTTCCTGCCAGCACCAAACTTTTGTAGGATCCGTTCATTCTCTTCTAGTCCAAGCACAAATCCAAGGTCACCATCCTCAAAACAAATGCATATTATTGAACCATCCAGAGAGCAAACGAATAACGTCCTCCCATCCGGGCTCCATGTCAAATCAGAAATAGCCTTTGTGGCAAGATCTTGAGCAATTATGAGAGGGCGGGGATTAGAGGTGTTCCAAATCGACAAAGCCTTGTCTTGACCTGCGCAGGCAATAACAGTAACTGGTGTCGATGGTGGAGTTCCTGGGGTTAAGGGAGTTTTCGAAAACATTCTTGGAGCAAAAGCGCAGACTTCTACGGGACCCTCATGGCCAATCAGGTTGATCTCACTATCCCAATTACCACGGTTTATTATGGCGACAGAGCTAACAGGGCCATTGACTGCATTAGCAGCTGCTATGTGAGATCCATCAGGGGACCATGAACAACGGCGAAAGTATGTGGTCAATGGCGATTCTTTGAATGGTGTTGTAATCGACGTTTCGACAGTAAAATTTGTCTGTTGGTCGTGCGCAGTTGCATTAGCTGCCGGAGAATTGAATCTAAATATCTTGATGCTCCTGTCGTCACTGGCCGTGGCAAAATATTTATTGGCGGGGTCAAAGGTGAGTCCTTTGACATGAGATTGATGAACGTCAATCCGCTTTAGCTTCTCAAACGTGCTCCCAGACCAAACGATGACCTTCGAATCCAGCCCCACGGAAACCAGTACAGAAGAGTCGGCGGACCATCCAACATCCTGAACATCGTTGTCATGGCCTGCCAATCGCCTATACGTCCGCCATTTCTCCGCATGTGGAGCCTCATTAGAACCGAAGAGCGGACGAGCAGAAGGCACAGCTGAAAGGTCTCGTTCGTAAACTAGAACAATCTTATCGTCCGAACCTGAAGCAAGATAGCGGTTGTTGCCGGAAAAACGGACGGTCAGAACTGCACCAGAATGATGGGACAAAGAACACAGTTGTTTAGGAAGGCGTGAGGCGCTTTCATCGGCGGCGCCGTAGACAGCACGGGTGGACCAGATTCGAACGTTGCCATCTATATAACGTTAGCAAAGCTCCCATCCAAACAAAGGGCAACTACGGCAAGACGTCAAACATACCAAGACCTCCAGTCGCTAACCGTTCACCATCAGGGGAGACGTGACAAGAGTACACCTCACATGCCTTTTTCTCAGCTACACACAGAAGATACACCTATATTAGTGGGGAATTATCACGAACAAAGATGCGATGAACGCGTCCAAGACTTACCCGAGTGAGTAAGCCACTGAGGCCGGATGAAATGCATGACGGGGACGGTGGGTGTGATCAGGGACCTATACGACTCTCATAGAAGACCGGTCGGTGGGTGGTTAATGAGCAGAAGATGGGAAAGGCTCCGAAGATGGTGGAAGAGCGGGCAAGGTCTTTGATAGGAGTTAGGGAAAAACTTTGTTGGGGGGACACAGAGGGTTGAGGGCAGCAGATGTGAGTGTCGAGAGGAATCGAATCGCGGGAACGTGTCACAGCTTTACGCCGAAGGGAGGTACACGCCCAAAGACACCCCAACATGGCATCCCCGAAAACCATGCAAAATCACACCTCACACCAATCTTCCCCACCATAAGATAGATCAGAGAACCAGTAATTGGATCTTTCGGGTCACAATTTGAAGGCCATTATGATACTTTACAGTACTTTATCGTTTTGTTTATCACCGAACTTATCCTGCACAACCATTACTGTGCGTCACGTGATATCGATTCTTCTATCACGTGATAAGAGCTTAGAGCTCAGATGATTAGCCGATCTCTGTTCATGTCACTCGAGCAACAAGAGGCTTTTACTCTACTCGAGTACTGTACACTCCTGTTTGCAAGGTCCCAATGGCCACGCTGGTTGCATCGCCCTTCGTCTGATACCATAACAAGGCTCTTAAAATGGGAATTGTACATATAGATATGGCCGTTACCTATAGAGTGCCCTCATTGTTTGGATTGAGGGGTTTATCGAAGTGAGTCCTACTCTGTGTGCATGTAGTGTACCAAGCACTTTCAATGCAAATAAAAATACATTTGAGATACTGTACCGGTAGTCTAAAATGGATTAGAAAGGAATTCTGTAAACAAACATTGCCAAGAACGATTGAGAGAGGCTCGGTTGCTGGGCGATGGACACTTCCAATTTTGAATGAGAGCTCATTCGTGAACTGTCCCTTGGGTACTAATCTGTGCACTCTGGGGCGGGCCGAGGTATCATATATGCAGCAGCCCGGCCGTCCAGGCGACGTCTTTGGTGGACTTCGGCTCGTCAGTCCCTTGCTATGATATTCCTCCTATAGTACGCCCCTTTCACATCTTGTACTGTATGTATTTTCTGTATCATACCAGGGGTTTCATCTGTCAGTTACCGTGTTTATACTCCTGTTCGCAAAATTCCCGCCGACGGAAAGGTGCCAGTACTAGGGGGGGATAATAATAGGGAGGTTCGAAGCCCTCGGGACATGGAAGGCACAGGTGTTTCGATAGAGGTGTATTTCTTGGAAAATATGGTGCATGGTAAACCTGTTGGCAAGGAGACATTTTTTTCTCTCCCCATTTCCTTTCCAGGCCACTGCACTCGAGTATATTGTACGAGTGCGACACCTTACGAGTACCTAGTCTGTAACACTAGGTAGAATAAAAGAAAAGAAAACAACTAAAAAATTTCACACTAATATTAGCACTGTCCACTATTTTATTTTTATTCTTTAGCCAAGATAGAACTTACAAAGCATGGAAAAACAAGTTAATACACCTGTCCTGGCAGTTTGTATACAGGTAACCTTCAAAGCAATATGATACACCTGTGTTCGTGCGCTCAGTTTGGGGCGTACTGTGCCGACTCGGGGAACGCCGAACCTTCCCAATAGTGCAACACCACTGCAGCTCATGATATATCGATACATAAGATTAGCGATCAAATCCCACTTCATTGCCATAGTCTACCTGTGGTTTCTGCATCCACGGAGCCAAAATTACCTACACCTATTACTGCGAATCCCCTTTACCCTCTTATATTGGTATCTAAAGCTTAAATTGTTCGAATGTTGATCTTTATGGATAAGAAACTTTAGACAATGGGTCGAGGGGCAACGGGTGCAAGCTGGTGGGGTTCAATAAACCCATCCTTGATACCCTGTATAGACCTTATTCTCCTCATCCAGTATCTCTACTTGACGCATGGGAGTATTCGAGTGCGGGTACGATGCAGGTATTGGTGTTATGATATGATGCTTCGGTTGTCAGCAAGACCTTGCCGCAGCACCTTCCCATCAGTGAGATTTTTGCGAACGGGAGTGTATTGGGTGGGTGAACTTTAAAAGTTACCTGCATCAACACATTCCTTGCAAGTTTCATGCGAGTGATATCTTATGATTCTGCCGGCTATCTAGATTGGAGCAGGAAATCTTCAGCTGCCTTGGTATGGCAATATTTATCCACTGAGGAGATTTTGTGTGCTTTAAACTGACAAGTTGTTGGAGTATTGTGTCGGGACAATGGGTATCGTAATAATATTATTATTATGATTCCTGTCCACATGGGCCCTGAGGTCCTGCCCCTTTACCCCACCCTCAATAGCACCCGTCAGCGATGTTTACCTTAACCTCGACCCTGTATATACAAGTGCCCTGTTGATAGGAGATCCTCATGGTTATTCCTTCATCATTCAGCGTCTCCTCCTCCTTCGTCACTAAACTTACCATAGAACTTCCTTTATCCTCCACCGCTTCCGCATCGATAACTATTTCACCAACGGGCATTCCACTGCCGCCATCACAGACAAGGGACCCACCGCCTCCGCAAAAAAAAGAAACAAAGACAAAAACAAAGACAAAGACAAAGACAAAAAGACAAAATGCCAGCATCCTCCAGTCCCCTTACTATTCCTAAACTTCCTCCAGGCAAACCAATCGATGCCTACATCCTCATCCGCCAACTAATCCACCTCTTAACAACCTTCCTAAACACGGTCCAGTGCACACACCTCCACCCCAGTGGTCGTGGCATTCTCCAAAAAAATCTAATGTTTCGCTACAGCTCCGAGGCGAACATAATAGTAGCCTGTGCGACAGAGCTTGTATCGTATTACACTTCCAATATCGACCTCGGCCAGTACTCCTCAGGCTCTACCACCACCATCCACAACGCATGGAACCTCTCGACCTCATTCCCAGCCTTCGCTCGAGTCCTCTCCCTCACACACGGCAACGCAGAAGTCCTCTTTGGCAAACCTTTCTCCCGTCGATTCCACACCTCGACTGGGCAGCAGGAGCAACACGAAGAGGGGATGATAAAGAAACAACAACTTTACCGCCCACCAGCAGAATTAGCACCCTCCCAGGCCGAGCACGAACGCATCTCATCAGCACTATCAGCCCAATATGCCATCTGGAATAACGCCATAATCAACCTCCACGCCAATTTCAATCCACTGATGCCCCAGGATGCAGTCACTCTTCTGACCCATACAGCACTAACACTGCGGACCGCAGCACTTGCTGCAATTAAGCTTGTTGAGCATGACCTTAGGGTCGCGTGGGGTCTAAGGCCAATTGTCGGCACACTTGAGGCTAAGTTGGTATATTTGGCTATTGTCAAGGAGGGTGGGAAAGAGAATGACTTTGAGACCCGGCTTAGGAGAGAGTTGTCGGATGCATACAGAGAGGCAAAGGTGAGCTGGAGTGAGTTGGCGAAGAGAGAGCTTGAGGAAGGGGATTCCGAGGAGGTTATGAGACCCGAGTGGTTGGAGAGGTTGAGTAGTGGGAGGGCGTAGTTGGGCCTTCTCCGTGGGTATCATTGAAAGCTGTTTTCGGTGTAGTCTAGTTCACTAGGGAGGAAACTACTCCGTATTTTTCCATAAAAAAAATGGGGGGAATGTAAAAATAAAATAAGTGAAGGTGTCAGAAGAATTGCCAGTACTGTTATAATATGTCAAACAGTATCTTGGCAAACCGCACACATAATGATAAAATTTAATAAATAAAATTAGGACCTGTTCAGCAGGATATAATAACTTTTTTTACTTGTATAGTTTTTTTTTTTTTTTGTCAATATAAATATAGTATCTAAACCGGTCTCTGTTCAGCAAGCTACGAAAATAGTGACTGCAATCTTTTTTTTTTTTTTTTTTTTTCAACTGCGATATACCAGTAGGCCCATATCCTACACACAAGTACCGTACCGTACGGGTTCAAGATAGAAGGAATTATCATTAATATCATCTTTCTCTAACTTAACTTTTATCCATAATATTACTCGACTGCTATGATACTACTAATACATCATAATAACATTATATACCAAAATGTTGTTAGTATTGTTTTTTTCTCCCCCTAGACTCCATACCATATCATACAACAAATACATAAGGTCTATAAATTACGGTCCTACTAATACTAACAAAATAGGTTTTTTTTTTGGGGGGGGGCGGGAAGGGAAGGGACACTAATTAAATGCTAATAGTTAACCGGCCCAATTGGTCATGGCACTACGAGTACAGTACAGTAACACTTAGTGTCATACCTAATTTGCTACCACAAAAAGAAAACCCTATTTCAGCGGGGAAAAATGGTCCAAATCGCAAAGCAAGAAAACCCGGTCGCCACACACACAAACCTCATTCCCCAGGCACCTTATCCCCCCGAGTCCCCGCCAACTTACAGAATACCCTAAAAAAAGGGAGGGGGAGGTTCTGTGCTGGACTGGCTATGATGCGCGGCTGGGTCAAATGCAGTTTTTATAACAGGTTAAAGATATGATTACATCTTGGGAAAATGATATCAGTGCCATCGGCTTTCTGGCAATATTTTGTCAACTGACATATATATAAAAAGTTGGAAAAAGAAATAGAATTTGCTCTCCATTATGAATAAGTGTCAGTAGGTGTATAAATATTTTTTGTCAACAAATTTGTTATCACGGCATCAGGCCATAGCATCCAACAAAAATTGAAGAATCTGATAGACAGTAACAGTGGTCACGAAGTGTAGAACTCCGTGCGGCTCCGGGTGTCCCTGAACCTCCCCAATCAAAATCCCAGAATAGGCCACCAAAAACCCCACCAGCTTATCCTGCATCTCAGTTGCGGCGGGTATATCCCCCAACACACGCCCCATTGTGGAGACCACCGCAAGTTCATGCGCCTTACCCTCTAACTTTTTGATGGAAGGCGCGAGAACGGTGATCTTGCTCTTGGACAATTCTTTCAGTGAGGCGATGTTGAACTCCTCTGCGAAACCGTATAGCTTTGTGTGAGTTACTAGGGGTGGGGGAGCTTCCGTGGCCTCCCTGCTCCCCGGGAGGTTGCGTAAGTTGTCTGTGCCTGGGGCGTATAGGTAGTCTCCAGAGTAGCAGAATTCCATGAACCAGTGTATGGCTTCTGGGGGCATGTCCTTCAGGGCCCAAGTGTTTGCCGGGCCTTCTCTCACGTCGTTGTATACACGATGGCGCATCTCGTCCGAGAGCTGAGCGAGGAGCTCTTTGTGGAAGTGGAAGGGCTGGAGGTCGGAACCTGCGCGGATTGTGAACATTTCCGAGGAGGCGAATCTATGCAGATCAATACAGTACCCGTTTGTGTGGGCTCGAGAAGGGGCAATTACAGGTCAAAGGGAACTGGAGGGGATCGTTTGGACGCCATTTCTGGGGTCTTTTCAGAGGTGCCCGCAGCCTGAGGGGTGTCGAATGATGGAAGGAAGTCAAAGGCTGGAGGGGAGCCAAATGATCCGGAGGCCATCTTTCTTCTGTCTGCCATAAAGAGAGGAAAGAGAAAGATGGACTCTGGCTAGCGGGAATTTCCCCGTCGCCAAGTTCAGCGATAATACTCGAGTACTGTACCGTACCATACAAGTATCTCTTCTACACATTGGGGGCCTAGAGCATGACAACTCAGCCAACCGCTTTTGGCAACCAGCATTGGCACAGTAACACAGACTATCAGAGGGCGGATGGCGGGAGCGGGGACGGGGTGATCATTGGTTGGTCGGTTGGGCGGTGTTCGTTTGGGGAGAGGTTGGAGGTTGACGTGGAGAAAGCGGAGTGGTAGCTGTTGTTTCTATGTTTTCTGTTCTTGTCTACTAGTTATCTTTAAGGACAATGAATTCCTAATCGGTCTACGAACAGCGATAATATCTATTGCATCATAAATTATCATACTGGAGTTGTCTTTCTCGGCGTGTACAGTACGGTACTACTAGGACACTCTAGCCACAGAACATTGTATTGCAGCAACACACACCGGGTGGGTGGAAGGGGAGGGTAGAGGATAGGAGGGAAAAATAATAATGATAATAATGGAACAACGAGAATAAGTGATTGGTATGATACATAGGATTTTCTTTTCCTTTTTCCCTCCTCGAGGTCTCGAGGGCTTTTGCTAGTAGTAATTAGTACCGTACAGTATCATACCAGAATTGTACCACCCAAGCCACACCCCAGGATTCCAACCAACCCAACCCTTTCCAAAGTATGGTATTCCCCCCACTCCGGACATGCATGATACAAATCCTACCCGCTCTCTCTACCCCCTTTACGTCGTCCGCCTTCAACTAGGGAACCGGAGTTGTGTGCTGGGAATAACTGATGATAATACCCGCTTCGAGCACCCCGTTGTTAACTTATCCCCGGGCTCGTGGGAAGTATTGTGATATATCAACACTTATCGTAATGGCCAATGCTCCATTGGTAGGGGGTATGGAGATAGCTTACCACGACTGGATGTGGACTCCCTTATGCATAGGCTTGGTTACCAACATCACGCTAGTATGATGGGATGGCGGCGGCTGTTTTGTGAATTTGCACTCGTACTCGTACTCGGACTGTATTGCTCGAGTGGATGCGTGGGCTAATGCTTGGGGCTGTGGGTTTGACTAGATTGTTTGTTTGGAAGTCGCTCGGATATAAGGTATAATCTGACCTTATAAAAGAAAGGTATCACAGATGGTGTGGCAGTTGGAAGGAGTAGTACTATACACATAACACAGTAGCAGAGATTGCTCTCCCTCAGTATGATTTTTCGTAACCCCATCTATTATCAGCACAAGCACCCCCAAGGGCATGGACTCGTCAGTGAAGACTTCACCACCCCCCTCCGTACAAGACACGAGTTGCTACTAGTGATCACCCAAGAACCCAGCATCCCCTTACAACTCGTCCCTCGCCTCTCCCTCTCCCTCCACTTTAACGGTAGCCCTGGCTTTCTTGGCTAAGCTGCTCAGAACCTCGAAAACCACCTGCGATGCCGCCAACGCAGTATTTTCCGCATAATCGTAGGCGGGGGCAACCTCAACCACATCCACCCCCACCACGTCCAGCCCTTCAATCCCCCGAAGTATCCTAATCAACTCTCTCGTAGTCCACCCTCCAGCTTCGGGCGTTCCAGTACCCGGCGCTATTCCAGGGTCCAGAACGTCAATATCGATGGAAAGGTACACTTTGCTTTTGCCAACATGATCCACGATCCTCTTGACTATTCCGGCAACGCCTATGTCGTCTATGTCGTCGGTCGAGATTCTTGCCCATCCTTGGGCATCGTCATCAGCGTAGTCGCTCATATCCGCACCGGAAAGGCGGGTGCGTAGGCCCGCATGGACGTTGGATGTGGGGAGCAGGAGAGACTCGTTGTAAGCGATGTGGAACATGGTGCCATGGGTGAAAGCGGATTGTAAGGTTGGCCAGGACGAGGGGTATTTTGTTGGGTACCAGGTGTCGAGATCTAGTCATTAGCTACAGTACGACACCATACCCCGCAGTGAGTGAGTGAGTGAGTGGAGACGGGAACACACGAGCGTCAAAGTGAACCGCAGAAACAGGTCCATAGACGCTATTCACTCCACGCAATGCCGCCAGCGCAATTGAGTGGTCCCCACCCAGCGTGACAATTATTGGCCGGCGGCCAGAAGGGGTAGACCGGGACATCAATTCCTTATACGCTTCGGTCATCTGCCGCAGTGCGAGCTCATTATCGAATGGCGATATCGGAACTACCCGCTCCTCAACCCCCGATGAGCCCCCTCCGCCTTCTCGCACTCTCTGGTCGGGGGGGGAAATTGAACCTACTGTCCCCGCAATCAAGTATCTTCACATCCGACAAGTACGGATTTATGCCCGCACGAACATTAAATCCCCTACTCTCGGACTGTCTAGCGCTCGCTGCACGTATCGCGCGTGGGCCGAAGCGTGCTCCCGGTCGATAGGATACAGCTGTATCGAAGGGTGCACCAAGAATTGCTATGTCGAACTCTTCGTGCGGGTCAGCGAGGCAGCGGACGTGTTGAAGATGAGCAAAGGTGGAGATCCCGCCGAAAGGGTGTTCAAAAGCCCATTTTTGGCGGAGGTTTAAGATGTCCTCCTCGGTATACTCTCTCCCCGCACGAGAGAGGGCCAGGGGCAGAAACGGCAGAAGGAGGGAAAGGAGGGTCTTCATAGCTTGTTTGTCTGTCTGCTCGTCAAATCGCTGAGATTGGGAGGGGAAAAAACCAAGTCCCCCAATTTTCCTCCTCTCAATTTATCTAGAGTATGATATCGTACCCGAATGAAGGCACGATAACGTACGAGTACGAGTAGCTCATCCCGAAGAGGCGGGGAAAGCAGGGATTCCCTTGCTCCGTTTACCGGTACGGCCTCCGCACGCGATTGGTCAATTTTTGCATAACAGTTCTACCACAGGGCGCTGCAAGAGTAGACTCCCCGAGCAATTTACCGATAGACTACAAGTGCGGCCGATAGATATGTCCGTCACGTGAAGCCTGATAAGGAAAATTAGGTCAACCTTCTTGCTGCAGCGCGCCCAGAGAAGGCACGTGATGGATATATCTAACGAGCTCACTTGTATCATACCGTACTCGAGCAGAGTGCGGAGAAGATACAGTATCGTGCTTAACCTGCCTGAAAAAAGCTGACCCATCCAAGAGGGGTTGTGATTCTCGCTAGACTACCCTATCATTCTCCGCAACCAAGTATGATACCTGGCCCATCACACATTCCAAACATACCTTTACCGCAACAACTTGCAAACATAGGAAACCGTTAACCGAAACAGACAGAGATACATTTATTCGGCCGGCCAACCCCAAATAACTGTCCCACAACTTCTCGCCGCACCTCGCAACAACAACAACATCTTGGGCTCCAGGTGGAGGCTCGCGGAGGGTGAAGACTGCCACTACGACGAGTGAGAACTCATGAGCATCAACCTCCACCCCCCCCCCCTAAAAAAAACACCCCATGAAAAATTGAAGCACCATACCCAACACCAGGAGCGCAAATCCCACACTGCCTAATCAAAAAATCTGTTTGGGATATCAACGTACTACGGGCATGATAGAAACACCAGAGCATATCTCGACCCCTCGGTGCCAACCGGCAACATTCCGGCCATTCCATTCCACCCCACCCAGATGACAAGGACTAACCTATTGGGACCCTATCCACGTGATGCCGAAAACAAGTGTGTACCGAGTGAGTACATGTGAACAGCATCCAGACTCGTAAGGGTGGCCCTTTCCCAGGACCCAAAGGGCGTACAGTGTTCGAGGTCAAAATTTCGATATCATACAAGTCAGCGGGCACCCGGTTTCCCGGGCACGATATATTACCGGTGGAGGTGTTCGTGGGGGCGCGTCTCGCAGTAGCCATGCCCCCTCGCCGAAATGGACAGCTTTTATCATATCATACTCGTACGAGACCGGTAGAGTCGACCAGCGCGCACGTTCTGTTTTCATTCTTTCATTTCCAGCAATGCAGTGGCATGGTGGGGGCCTTTTCCGTCGGTCCCTTTTCGCCCATGACATCGTTTAATTGACCCAAGAGTGTCGAATATCGTATGCACCTTAACCCTCCCTCGGCTCGCAAAAAATGGGCACAGGAAAAGGAATAAATGGTTAAATGTGCATGGTATTATTCACCAGATGTTAACACTTCACTCGTGGGGTCCTGTATGTTTAATACAGTATCGTAATTGGCATAAGCTCCATTCGCCCCTAAAATTGTAGTCACTTTATTGAGTATTGATTTCCACAATTTTTCAAAAGAGAAAACTAAAAAACTCATAGCTTCTCTCCTTTCAGGGGTGTCTCAAATCCTTGAGCACTCCTGATGCAATCCCTTTTTTCAGTTCAACCCATTCATGTTCAATAGGACCCCGTATCATGGGAATAAGTATGGTGCTCTACACAAATACTATTAAGTTATTGCTTCCGACCAATCAATTGCTCGTGCATTACAAGTTTTGTGGGCTGATACATTGTCATCCTGACAAAGAAAATCAGTTTGTATCTCACCCATATCACCTCTTCTACGGTATGTTCACCTTTTCTTATCCGCATCGTTGATCATGGGCAAACCGTTAGGAAGCAATGGCACCAGGAACCACCTTGGCCGATTGTGCGGTCGCAATTAAACATGTTTCAGATCATGAACACTACGGTACCGTCGAGTGGTAAGATAGGTCTAAGCTCGTTTGAATTAGGTCTAACTACTCCGGTCTGGCCCGTTGCCAACCGGAAATCCCCCAGTATGTAAAAGCAGTGTAATCCAAGAAAATAAACCTTTTCGCGACCCTTCACCCAGCGTTTAAAAATCTTGAGCAAACAATATTAATACGTTTAGCAGGTGACATCGATCTTGAGATTACGATCTACCAAATTGTTAGCTCCTCATGATAGTAGGTGAAGAATAATCTTACCAGAGGTAGCAATGCCAAAGTTCTTCTCGATATCGCTTCCCCTGTTAGGCTCATCGACTACACACATTCATCAGCATCTCAACAAAGTATCCAATTAGGAGAAAACCTACAAGCACTGAACCAGAAGTGAGGGGTCTTAGAACTACGAAGACTGCAGCCAGCAGACTTATAGAACTTCTGGAGATTCTCAACATTAGGGTGGGCGGCGCCAAAGTCGGGCCCGCCAGTAGGCCATCCGGTCTCGCCAATAATGAGTTGCTTGTCTTCGCCAACTGCAGCCTTGGTGTCGCTAACAGCTTTCTGGAGGACATCCTGAGAGCCATCAACCTGAGCACCCTGCCAGTACGGGAATGCGTTCATAACGATAACCTATTTCAATTAGTACGGGGAACGAACTCTATGATACGAGTGCAACAAACATCGCAAGCCTTGATGACATCAACATTGGCTCCGTCGACCCATGAGGTCCAGGTATCGGCGGATCCAACAGGAATGTGGGAAGCGCCGAGGGCGGTCTGGACCATCCCCTTGACATCCCAGATCTGTTCGGCCAAAACACCGGGGAGGATCTCCTTCCTATAGAGTGACTCCGATCCAACATTGACACCGACCAACCACTCCGTTCCATGGTCCCTAATAGCCTGTTCAAGACCAGCCTTTTCCCTCCCAAACTTTTCCTTGTCGACAGCCCACACACCAGCCCAGATCTTGAGTCCAGTCGCTTTGGCCGCAGGGACGGCATTGGCGAGAGTCGAGCAATCAGTTGTGCTGAAGAGCTTGATAGCCGTGAACTCCGAGTTCCAGGATTTGATCGCGTTGAACTCATCGGTCCAATCCTGCGTCGATTTGCAGTCACCATTTGGCTGTATAACATTAGCAAGCAGTATAGTATATTCATGCGAAAGAGCATATTACCTTGTTGGCTCCGATATTGAAGCCGGAAAAGTATGAGACCTTTGGTGCTCTTGCTTCCAAGGGGGCAGCAATGGCGGCCTCAGTAGCCATCATGGCAGCCATAAAGGCACTGGCAACGGAAATTTTCATGATTAATAAAAGAATGTAGTATAGGTTTGCTGAGAAGGAGTGGAATTGACTTAAAGAGCAATGAGGATTAAGCAAGAATTAAAAAGAATCAAAGGACAGACTGATAAGTGGGTAGCTCCCAGAGCAAGGAGAAGTACCGTAGTGAATGGCGGAAAAGAGTGTGCGTAAAACTGTATTGTAGAGTAGGGGGGACGTAAGAAGAGGAAGGAGAGGAGCTTATGTATGATAATAATTATGGTTACGCACACTCCCCCTCCCTCTGGGCCTTAGCAAAAGAGGAGCTGGATTCGTCGGGCCTGGGAATCCACTCTCCCATACGGTAGTGGAGCCTGTCCGTACTGGGCCCTACCTGCCTAAAGCACCGGCCACACATTGCAGGGACAACATTTCCAACACCAGCCGGTCTCAGATCTTCCTTATAATCAAATTTCAGTCTTTACGCTGCACCCCGATACAAATAATGAATGAGAGCTTCAATCACACTTTGATAAATTTTGAGTTAAAAAAAATAACTAACGTTATATATCGATAGCCTGCCTCGCTCAAAATTTGCACCTTTTCAATAGGGAAATGCCGTGGTGGGAAACTTGCCAAGATGCATTGGGACCGTGCTCAATTAGCTACCTTAGGGACCATAAGAAACTATTTTCCACATAAATTACATCCGCTCTGTCTGATGTTCCTCCAAGGCTCTCCAAAAAATATCAATAATATAGAACTACTTCTTTTTTCACACACACGGCCTTATCCGACGCTTCCATCTTGATCCGTTGACCTCCACTAACCAGATGGACATGGTTTTGACGAGATGTGACAGGGTTGGCAACCGTTTCCTGTCAAGAAGGGGTTTCCGGCATGGAAATGTTACGGTACCGGTAGTCGAAGCTGCTTTGTGAGCGCGGGGGTGGAACTTTGGCTGAGAGACATGGGAAAAACGGGTGGAAAGAAGCGGGAAGCAGCAGATCTCAGACCCCAGATCAAACGATGCACTGAAGAGATCCCGTTGATGGCGCTACCAAGTTGGGATGAATTGTGCAAAAAAAAAAAAAAAAAGTGAAAAAAGTGAAAAAAGGATTCTAAAGATGGTGTCTTATTACCCGGCTGCTGGCTATTGGGGTTTGGTGGATTAGAGGAAGGAAGATTTTTATTATACTATACCGTACCTTACTCGAGTACTCGAGCAACTTACACACTTCGATCTGAGGGAAATTGAATTGCGTTCGGACGGCATGAGATTATACGAGTACCGTAGTGTGCAATTTGCCGCAGCTCGACCCGGCACCAGTCGCCACGCTCAAGGCAACTGCTGGACGGAGTCCCCTTGGAGGCTGTGTCCTCTGACGACCGGCACTGGAGTAACTTACCGGTAGTCCCTGGGGCTGGGCATGATGATAAATCTGATCCCAGTCCCTTAACATCTGAGCGTCGGAATGTGGGATCCGGAGCCCTGCAAATGTGAGGCTCTGGAAGGCTGCCGCAGAGAAGGGGTTCGGGATTTGGTTGTTCCATGTTCTCTGGGCTGCTATCCACATTCAGCATATCCGCCGATTGGACCCAAACAAGCGCAACGGACGCTCCAACGCCAGAAGATCACAATCTTCGCTCACATGTGCGCGAGAACATTACTCGAGTATGCAGTGGATAAGTTAGACCCTTTGATCTACTCGTACCGGTGTGCTGCTCCGGTCTGTCAGAGAACGTATAGTACCCGGGAAAGGTAGACTTGCTTGAGCACCATGCAGGCAATAACAGGATAACAAACTAACATTGTTTGGCACCCTTTTCCCTGCGGGGAACTCTGTGGTTATGTGCTCGAGGAGTGCTCAAGTACCGTGTATGCTGGTAATAGGGGGCACACAGCAAGCACGCCCAAATGGGGCTTGAGGCGAGGGCACATGAAGTCAACAGAGAAAACTCCTGCCCATTCGAGTACCTGTACTCGACGTTTTTTCAAAAGTCTCCCGAATGGGAAATGAATAAGTGATTCGCTTGTGGTATATAATTGTCAGCTTTGCAGCGCCGGACCCCACAGGGACTACCGTAAATCGGGTCACTGATACGTAACTCACGTTCCGAGGACAGGCACGAGTACGGTACAGTACAACGATGGCATTCCGGGATTTCAGGATAGGCATGGATACCGTGCCATCCGGTATTCACAGCGATGCCAAAGATTTCCAATCCGATTGCCAAACCGAACACCTTGAACAAGAAATCCCAAGAGAATTCGTTTCGACCTAAGGACTAAGGTTGCTTTTCTGAATTCCGCACGGGGGCGCTCACTCCTCTGCCAGACTCGTTCGTTGGTGCAGCCCAGTGAGCCAAAGCGCCCGCCGGGCTCCCCTCCACCGAGCGAACCATCGCAGCACAACTTTACCGTCGGCCCAAGTCTCATACGAGTATTGCCGGTCATGGGTTACAGCGATCAACAGGGGGCGAACAGGGGTTAGTAACAGGTATCTTATTTGTTTACTTTTGATTCCCTATTGAGTATGGTACAGTACTTTGACGAATTCGCCCCTTCACCCCACCACCGGTTTTATCGTAGTCGTGCCGGAGCAGTATCTGGAATAGAATTGGGGGACTGGGCATTGACATCACGGCAATGGACTACTCATCCAATACACTCGAGTAAATTATCATACCTGTGCAGTACTAGTACCGTATCATACCATGAGAATCGAAATAATTAGGGATGGCGCTAAGACGTCCAGAATTTCCCCCTCTGGATTAGGGGGAAAAGATACAACAGACCTTACCAGGAGAGGAAACCCTAACCTCCTAGCGAGATTCCCATCCCGCTCCCCAGGCCACGATACCATACTAGTACTTGTATCGGTACTGGTACTCTAACATGAGACCAGGGCTTGGGGTATTGATAGAATGTTGGGAAACTTCTGTGCATTGTATCATAAATAATACCGCCGCATCGGCATCGCCGGGGCGAGGTTGTTGCGGTACAGTACTCGAACCTCTTGGTCGGGCCTCACGCTAGGACGTTAGCGTAAACAGTTTTTTCGCCTGATCCAGAGGAGGGAAGGAGCTCTGGCGCACGTCTTAGCGTGAGGTCCAATTTTCTCGAGTAAATTTAGATTATTGCACTTTTTTTTTACGGCATGTAGGATTGATTGAAACTTAGCAACCAACCGCTGGCGAGGCATGAAAGAAGGTACTATCACATAAGAAGAAAGCGAATTGAAAGAGTTCCTACAGTAATATCTGGTCTAGTACAGTATGGTAGTACGTTTGCAGCAATAGGGAACCTGAGCCCGGGCAAGCGCGGCCTGCGCCTCCACAACCGCGAGAAAAAAAAATTGCCAGGGACAGTCTCAATTTGCCGTACAAGTAAAAACGCTTGAAACCTACCATCACCGGCGGCCCTGTTAATCTCCGGATTCCGGCCAAACGACTCCTGGGGAGGATCAGCGCTTCCCTGAAACGGTATAAGATTGACCCACGGACATGTTGCATCTCGTAAACTGCTATTCGCAAATCCGCTAACTTGTCAAACTAGTCCTATTCTGGCCCAATGGAGATAGCAAATTATAAGGGGGGTTTTTTTTCCCCCTTAAATATGTAAGGAATACCGATACAATACCATTGTAAGCACTGGAATACTGAGTAATGAAGCTAGGACGCTGGAGCTGCCTTGCGGGTAGGTTATGGTGCTGTAGTACCTTTTTAACTTACCCTCTAGTTTGTCAGGCTGGATTCGAGGGGAACCGGCACGAGTAACTTATCATATTCACAGTATTTTTGCCCCCTGTGCAAGAAAGGGAATTTTGGGTCTCTCAGCACGGGATTGAATTATGGTATTCCATTTCTTATGGCGAATTAACCAAAAACTTTTGCTTTAGGCTAGACTATCCCATACCGGCTGCCTGTCACTGCGTCCGAGAGACCGGTGGAATGAAATCTCAGCTTGAAACGCCCGGTGACTTATCACGAATTAGGAATGATGCTCTCCAGATCTCGTTATTCTCCTACGAGTACCGTAAGCAAGATATCCTTTGGACGTAGAACACGACGGACCACCAGACTAGTAAATCAAGTTACCAGCTATATCCGGCCGGACTGCAGACACCAGAATTGGTCACTGGGTTGGTATAATTTACAAATGGTTTCAAAGAGGGCACCGCGGTCTATCCTCTGTGGCATGAAAACCAAAACCACCACCACCTTCAGGCTCATATTCTCCAATCTCACATAAATTATGATCTCCCCCGCCGTATCGTACCGGTATCCGTGAACCGATGATCCGGAGCCCTCTCTCCTCCTCCGGTCTGGGCAACGGGAGTGTGTGATACCGAAGGCACGATTTTGTTGACACAAGTGGAGAAGAAATGTGTCAAGTTTCGGTTGCTAGCGAGATGACATTTATTTTTCATGTGAACCCAGCCTATATTTGCCAAGACCTTCACAGGCAAGTTCAGCTCTGGGACTTCGCTTCCAAAGAGAGAAAAAAAGGGTCAACAAGGCAAAAAGAGCTCCCGCACCGAAAAATCCCAAGTATCATACTCGTACAGTACAATATTGTGATCGAACCATGTGCTTATGACGTTCGAGTTAACTCCTCTTGTATGATAATAATAATATTATTATTATGAATGTTTTTCCTAATATTTTTTTTTACCCTACCTAATTTTGCCCCCTTATGCCCCTCCCCGACAGGCTTAACGAGACACCCATTTTCTCCGCCCTTCACCCCTTTTCTGGAGAAGGAGATATCGTACCGCTGCCGGCACGGTACCAACTCGATCATTTGAGATCCTGCTTGCACAATACCCATACCATAGATATCCATAGACCAAACCCTCCCAGACACCCTTTCCATTCCATTCCAAACTTTTCTCCAACTACTCACCCCCACCACAGCACCACCCTCACAATCACGGGACAATGCTCAAGTCAAAGCTCCTCCTCTTCCTCCCCCTAATCCTCGCCCACTCTACCACCACCACCGCCCACCAAAGCCAGACGGCGGACCCGCCAAAGTCATGGGCAGAACAGCACCTGGAGCAGGAACACCACATCAACAACTTTGACCCACGCGCCTTCTTCACCCTCCACGACTTCGACTCCTCCGGCACCTGGACGCGCGCTGAGGTCCTGCGCTTCTACGGCTTGAGTCAGCCGGACAGCACGTTCAGCGAGGATACGAGGTCGCACGTCTGGCGCACCATCCTCGACTCCATGGACTTCAACCACGACGGGGAGGTCTCCAGCGAGGAATTTCAGTCGTTTTGTGATGGTGGGAACACGTTGCCAGACTTCGGGGTTTGTATGCTTCTTTCGGGATCGTGGATGGGGGAAACGGGGGGCTAATTGTGCTTGGAATGGATGGATAGTTGGGACCTGGTCATCACGGTGATGATGAGTATGAGTATGAGATTCATCACTTTGAACAATATCATAATGAGGATACTACTGAGGATGAGTTGACACATCCTGAGGATATTGAGCATGTACGATCCTCGTTCAGGTTCCCGGATTGATTGATTGATTCCGAGCTGATTCGCGTTCTAGTTCCGGAAGCACGATCAGGAGCGTGAGGCGGAGGAGAGATGGGTTGCTCTCGAGATGAAGCCCATCGTTGAGCAGAACATTCCGAGAAAGTTTTTGGTGGACGGAGCCTAGTATGGTAGGTGTGTTGGACGGGCATGATGGGGGCTGTGTGTATGTATAAAAGATGCATTTGAAAACGGGAGTCTGAGGTTATGTTTGCTTAGTTAGTTGATCGGCTAGTTACAGCCTGGTGGTAATATATAATACCTATGCTGTACAAAAAAAACACCCCTGCATACACCATCTACAATCCCTCCCCACCGATGCGAATATCGAAAACGCAATGCATGACCCCAGGAGCAAACGTCTTGACCCTTTCAACATGCTCACAAACAACCCTCCTCCTACCCCCCCTTTCCTTCTCGAGCCCTTCAAAAGCCCTGACCACTTCCCCCGTCATCGCATCAATCTCCCCAATCCCCACATTCTCATGAACATGCACCCACCCACCCCGCTCCGCCAATACCCGAACAGCTCCCCCCCAGGAACCCCGACTGGTGGGCAGCAAGCCAAGATTCACCCTCTCGATACCCCCCCTAACATCCTCCCCCATCTTTGCGATCCTGGCCGGCGCATTCTCGTTATCCTCCAGAAACACCAGCACCCCCTCCCGCTCCACCGCAATCCGCGCATCCTGCTGCGGTGAAACGACCTTAGCCAAAATGCCATTCTCCCCAGCACCCCTCAACAGCCCCTCCACGCTCCAGTGATTAATCTCCCAGGCGAGGACTCGATATCCGAGCTTTGCGTAGGGAAAGGCAAAGTATCCGATGCCGGCGTACATATCCACCACCCACTTCGTGCCCACCCCGGTCGTGGGAGGAGGGAAACGCAGAATACGAGCTTTCTCCTTAACGTTCCCCCGCGAGAACATGGTGTACCCCGGCGCCCAGATCTGGACGATACCAGACTGTCGCGTGCTCGTCCACAGTGCCTTGTCCAAGTCGCTGCGCGTGGGCTGTTGCCGCGGTGGCAGAAGGCATGGGAAAGTGCCAAAGAGGGGGGTCAGCTTCGGGGCTCGTATTGCGTTATTCTGCGTGGGGATGGGGCGGAGGAGCGCGAGGTGGGTTGCGTTTTTGCAGACGGCGGTGGTGAGGGTGGAGTGGAATTTTCGCCCGAGTTCGTGGGGCAGGGAGCGAAGATAGGTTTCCCAAGCGGGAGTGGAGAAGGCGGTTGATGGCAGGAGGAGTAGAGGAGGGGTATAGGTGTAGCGTTTTGGGATTGTGGAGAGGAGGGCTGGCAGGATTGTGGGGTCTTCTGGAGGGTTGGTTGTGAGGAACGTGGTTATTGCGGCTTGGAGGGGGTTTTCGGGTGGGTCTGTCTTTCTGTCGCTGTGTGTGTCTGCGCAGGTGGCGGTGACGGTAGTGATTGTGATTCCGTGCCCGTCTTGAATCCCCAATCTTTGGAATATCCGTTCCTTCTCCTCATCATCGAAATTGGCATCCCCATCCCCATCATCCTCTCCATCGTCGCCATTGCCCAACGTTGAAGCGGTGGTGGAGGGGCTACCACCAACCAACGACGTCGGAATACAACAACCCCCACTCCCACCAGCCCTCCTAATTTTCCCCGCCAAAAACCCCCCATCCTCCAGCAACACCTTGACCTCTCGAGCCCGTGCCGCCGGTACTACCAAAGCAATGGACGTCATCCACAAACTTGTTCAGCGTTTAAACGTGGCCGGTAATGCTGCTACTGTCTCCGAAGGTGCCAATGATAAGAGCAGAGATGGAGTAGAAACGACGATAGATCTGTCCGTTACCCCCCCCCCTTCCTGATCAACCCCACTAACAAACCTGCCAAACAGAACCCAACACCTACCAAAGACAACCTCATACCTGACAACTCACCCCCGAACCCTTCTCCCCCCCCTCTCGGAAGCCACCTGTGCCAAAGCCGCACATGCGAAAACCCTCCTAACGCAAATCTCCACACGCCTCTCGGACACACAAACAGAGTTGAGCTCACTCCCGCCGCTGCCAACGCTGGAGTCCCACCTTGCCGACGCGACCGCCCGCGCGACAGCCATACACGCGCAATTGCTGGATCTGGAGAAGATGGTGGCCGAGGAGGTGCGCCGCGCGCGAGAGGAGGAGGTGGCGAGGCTAGAGGCGCGGGTAGACAGCGAGTTCGAGAGGTATGCGCGCGAGAGGAGGGTTGAGGCTGATCGCTACAAGGAAGGGCTCGAAAGGCGGTTGAGGGAGTTTGGTGTTGAGAGGTTGGGGGTCGTGCAGGGGGAGGAGATGGAGGTGCGGGCCGGGAGGAAGAAGGAGAAGAGGAGTGAGGTGGGGTTGGAAACGGTTATGATTGATGAAGGGGGGAGTGCGGAGGAGTTGGAAGATTTCTTTGGGGATGGAGCTGGAGAGGGGAGTTCTACGGAGGGGGCAAGGGAGGCGAAGGGATTGACATTGACACGAGTGGAGGAGAAGACAGAGAAGACGAACGTCAAGAAGAACGTAGTATTCATACAAGACGAGGACATAGCAGACGAGGGCGACCTAGACAGATTCTATCGATAACCATCTCTTTCTTCGCTCTGGAGCTAAGCCTATTAATGTATATATATACTGGCATCATAATAAAAATCTAATTACCACCTAGACCACAGATCAGAAAATTCTCATCCTCATCAACACCATCAACATCACTACGATCACACATCCTCACTCGTCCATCCAGATCAAAGAGTCGATCTCGTGGGATTTCAATGGGTCTGATACAAATATAACAAAAAAAAAAAGAAAAGAAAAAACCTACCCTAGCCCCTACCCCACCTACATCCATCATATCTCATCCATTCGTCCATTCACCCCATATCAACCAACAAACCAACCAACCCATTCACCCATCCAATTTTTGAGAGATCTCCGATGATATCAAAACATATCACCAGTAAACTTCGCTATGATACCTATCATACTTCAAATCACCACGAACGGGGAGAAAAGCAAAAACAAGACATCAAAAGCAAGCGGGTAAGCGAGCAGGCGACGCTCCCTCCTCCTACTAAAGAGCGTGGATATATAAATAGACATGAAAGAAGGTATACCAATCCGCAGCAACTACGCCATGAGGGCAGAAACGAGGTGGCTTTTTTTTTGGTGGCCAAGTAGAATAGTAGAATGAAGTGAAGCGGAGTTTTTCGACTCCCGCTTAGCAAGAAACGAGATGAATGAGGAAAATAAATAATAATTGTGAAAGCCGTAATACACCCGTTCCCAACATATGAAAAATTGGAAATTGAAAATTGAAAGTTGAAAAGAAAAAGGCAATCCCTAGAATGCGCAAGCTATCTGTGTGTGCGCGGATGGGTAATTAGAGCGTTAAAATTCAATGTATTGGGTTTGTGAAGCAAAAAAGGCATAACACAGTTTACGTGCTGTTTCTTCCGTCACCTTTTTTCCGCACCTCTAGCCCTACCTCTGCGCAGACTTGATATGTACGGCGTCTTCGGACGAGTTGTCTTCAGACATTTGATGGTGATGGTCGTGGTCGCCGTCATGATGCAAAGTCACTGTATACCGTCAGCTAATGGCCCCACAACTTAGAAGGCAATGGTGAAAAATACCAGAATTGAACTCCTCGAACGGGTCAGGATCCTTGTCCCCTGGAGTGTCCAGATTACTGTTCAATGGAACACCCTGGACTCTAGCTGCCCCGATATCGACACTCTCACTCTCCTTAACGCTTCGGAAGTTGACCGCATCAATACCCTTACCTGCATTAGGAACCATTGGAGGCCTCATATGGCGCAATAATGCCCACTGTGTTGAGCGAAAGAATGGATGCGTCTTAACATCAGAAGCACCAGCACGAGATCCAAGCCGACGGTTCTCATCCTTTACCAGGAGTTTACGAATCAGCGATTTGCAGACACTGCAAGTGAGTCAGCACACGCCCATCCAAACAGATATCCAAGCAAACCTACTTCGAAATTGATGGTGACCCTGGGTGCTCAGGGAACCCAACATCATCTCTCAGAATATTCGCAAACGTGCTATTCCGGCTCTTTCCCTTGAAAGGCGTGGTTCCGTACAACATCTCATACACTAGAATACCCAGAGTCCACCAATCCACAGCACTTGTATGCCCACAACCCTTTATCACTTCCGGCGCAATATACTCCTCTGTTCCGACAAACGAGTTTGTTCGAAAGTTAGCGATACAAGATTTAGTATCGATTGTGGGCAACGAGTTTTGCGAAGCTCCTCCCCTGGATACAATCATCGTGGGGACACCACCGGGATCCGACTGCTTTGAGAGGTCAAAGTCCGACAACATGATATGACCAGATTGATGTAGCAGAATGTCTTCGCAACCATCAGCAACAAACAAACCAGAACCAAGAAATGTAAAACCCACTCTCTGGCTTCAAATCTCTATAGATAAAACCCATCAGATGGAGGTACTCCAACGCCGCCGTAACCTCGGCAGCGTAAAACCTTGCGTCATCCTCTAATACGCACTTCCCTGGTCGTGTTTGCAAAGCTACAAAATTTCAGATAACTACTCATGCTACCAAGTACCAAGGATATATCATACCTCTAAAGAATTCGCCGCCACTGCAATACTCCATGCAAAGGTAAAGATGATCCTCTGATTGAAACGAATGGTACAGCGTAACAATAAAAGGATGATTGCTAGTGGCAAGAATCTCTTGCTCGGCCAAAGCCCTCTTGATCTTGTTACGCTTGATCATTTCCTTCTTGCTCAGTACTACTTAGAGTCAGCCAATAATCTGCGTAGTAAAAGCCAGCAGATCTACTGACCCTTCATGGCATACAGCCTACTACTCTTTTTCTCCCGTACCAAGTACACCTTTCCAACATCCCCCTTACCCAGTAGCTTGATCTTGTCAAAGCTCTGGGGACCAACCTCCACATTCCTAACCTTGATCGAATTCGAACTATAAGTCCGCCGGAAAGCTCCGGTGCGAAGTCTCTCAGGAATGGCCTCATTATTACTAGGCACAGGCAACAAATTCGCCGTAGAAGTGCTTCTCAGTTCCCCAGTCGACCCATTACTCTGCGTTGAGGGAGCAAGTGAATTAGATGACATGTACTTTTCACTATCCGCCGCGGTAACGGGTCTACCGTCCTGACCACCCGACGAAAAGAGCCCCTGAGCATTGGGTGCCGAAGCAACCCTTCTCAATTTTCTTGCCAACTCCTCCTTGTTCGCTTGGGCCGCCTTATCATTGGCACCAGTGGCTCCCGTAATGGTGGGCGGGGAAAGGGAAATCCCATCGGGGGTCACTGGCGGGGAGGGAGGAGCACTCCCATCATTACGATGTCTCAGTGCAGGAGGCCCCTGGTGAGCGAAATAAGGATTTGCATTAGCCGTGGGGGAAACGTCAGCGGTATCGAGCTGGCTAGCAGAGGAGGTCGATCGACCTCTTAGGAAGCGCGATTTGGGCCGTAAACTACTCCCTAGGTGCGACGATGAGGTTTGTAGCTCGCCAGTGGTCGTCGACACGTTCGTGCTGCTGCTATTTATTCGAAAGAAATTTTTCAGTTTTGTAGGGAAATGGGATGTGGACGAGGAGCGAGCATTATTTGGCGATGACGGGCTCTTCTTCTCGTTCTGATGCGAGGCCGAGCCCGACGATGAGCCGAAGAATTGGGTCATCAGTGCGGGGGGCCGAAAGGTGTACCGGGTCGAGTCGATGGTCGCCAGCGTAGGAAGAATTGGTGTAAATTGAAATCGGCGGGGAGAATTGTGAGCTTGCTACTCCAGCTTGCAAGGGGTAATTATCCTAGTCGAGGAATGTGGTTGTGATTGTGCTATTCGAAGGGAGGCTGAAGGGATTTTGAGGTGTTGTGTGTGTCGTGACAACGCCGTGTTGAGAATGAGAGGGGGCACACAAAGGTAGGTAGGTAGAGAGGGACGACGTGGAGGTATAATACGATGAGAATAGTGAGAGGCAGAGGACGCAGGGGGTAGGTAGGGGGGAGGTGGTTTTCTTCTTCCCTGGCTCTTTTTGTGTGATCACCGTGTGTGGCTCCAAAGCCAGCTGCAATACCAGGTAAAAGAGGGAAGACAGACAAAACGAAAGGCTACAGTACTCTAGTACAAGTACAGCACTGCAATGGATGCAGCGTCGATATGCCCCAGCAACAAGCGGGCGAAGCGTGCGGGCGGATTATCAAGCAAGCAACAAAAAAGTCCGATAGTGAGGCGGAGCACCGAAGAGAGAGGGATGAGGAGAACGCCCATGCACAGCACGAGAAAGTCTGGAACGAACGAGAGAGAGAGAACAAGCAGGAACAACGGAAAGGCAAAAGACACTGATCGACGGGACGCAAGATAAAAATATATATTCTTCCGTTGTAAGCAAAAAAGAAAAGATCTACCGGAGTTGTTACTGTATTGCAGTCCGAACAAAAAAAGGATCAGAAATCAAGAATCAGTAAAAAGGATTGGGCCGCTCGGTTTGGCCACTTGGTTGGCTGGATTGAGGGGAATCGATCTCTAGTCAAGGAGGACGCGAGCAACAGCGGCAAACTGATTGGCGATCGATAGGAATGGGAATGTGAAGGGGTAGCGGCAGGATGGGTGCCAAGTGCGAGAGGAAGAAATGGTTTTTGCCGTGATGTGAGCGGCACTCCTGACCTATGATAACTTAAGGAGAACTCACAGGAACGATAAAACGACCCAGACAAAACACCAAGCCTCTGAAGAATAAGAATAAAGACGAGACATCGCCGTCGAGCATTGAAAGAAAGAAAGTTAAAATACAAAAAAAAATATAGGCCCTGTTTGGCAAGCTACTTGCTTTACATTGCACCTTTTTAGGTTGGAGCTCGTGCCACGGGAGTCTGCTGGATTTTTGTTTTCAGCAGAATTCCCAGCAGTGCGAGTGCTACCGGTATGCGGATACAATACTCGAGCCTTAGCAAGAACTGAATCCGCACTCCGACTCAGGAGTAAATCAATCTCCTCCCATATGATAATAATATGATACCATACCTGCAGACTTCCCCCCCCCGGCGAATATTATACAGCAGAGCCCTCATCTGGCAGGTCCCTTCCCCTCAGGAGCACTCTCTCCAAAACCCAACCCAAGCCAGCGACAGCCCCACGACGCAATCGGGCATCGCTGCAGAGTAACCATGATAGCGCAACATTAGTAACAGCGCCGTCAACCCCACAAACGACCCCCACCAATCGACGACCATGAGAGCACTTGACAGGACCAAGAGCAACCAACTCCCCCCCGGAGAGATTACCCGGCCCGAGCTCCGATTATTTCGCCATCCATCGGGGCTCAAAAGCGAGAAGAGCCTTTCGGACATAAAAAAACCCTGGCATTCGTGCGGCCTCACAAACACGTGGCGGACTATTAATCCTACCGTATTTCTAAGGCCCAGTACAGTAAATTTATGGGGATACGATAAAAGGTGCGGTGCGATGCTAAGCCCTGCATTGCAAGATCGTACCTGCACTGGTATATGGTAATACCAGCACGAGTACTCGAGTACCGTATGGTAGCGATCGCCTTATTTTGAAGGGGTGGAGTGACTAACCCATGGAAAATACTGCGGTTCACCGGGTAGCACTCGGTTTTGGTGCCTTTTTCCGGTTGGTGCAGGGTGGCTATCTGTGGGGGGATAAGATACTTGTACTGTACTGTACGAGCACTGTATCCTACTGCACTGTACAAGTGATGGTAGTGCCGTATGTACTCGATTATGATATTGTATATAGTCAGAAAGTTCGAAATGGGGGTTGGAGATAAACTTACCAGCGAGGAGTTCTTTGTTTCTTGGGGCTGGGCTACCGTTTACAGTACAGCACGGTAATTAGTGGGATAGGGTGACTCTGTTTTCTAGCTGACTGCTCTAAGGGAGGACCCATCTGCACGGTCGTAGAACGCTCCATGGCATGGTACTTCACACTCACGCTGATATTCACACTTTACAACAAAACATGATCAAACAATTATAAAGAGGCGCGTTGCCGCTCACTATCACAAATCTGCTCTATCACACCCGAATTGCAAACCCAAAACACAACAAGGAAAAAAAAACATAGCCCCCCAAAAAAGTACTGTAGTGATATATTCGCCGAACAGACCGTATTTAGATTGAGAAAATGAAGTAGAGAAGTAGCACATGAAGTAATAAGTTAACTGGTACAAAATAAAAGTAGAGATAGCGCAGTGCCACTCACTGTAGGAATAATGGAAAACGGTATGACAACCCCTATAATACAAGTGCCCGGAAAGCCCTTTAAACATGATGGAAATGGTAGAGTAGAAGAGAAAGAAAGAAAAAATTAAAAGCAAAACGCCTTGGTCTTATTCAAACGCCTTTGCCAGCCTTGCCGTTCCGTTTGTGTGTTCGATAACTCGTTATATGCAGCTGAGTGGGTGTGAGGGTACGAACTACGTGGTAGCGACGATAGGAATTGCAGAGGCTTCCGTAGGAGGAATAGAAGTGACTGGTTTATCCGAAGGTGGCGATGTCACGGCCCTTGGCTCTCGATCTTCGTTAGCAAGATGCTCAATTATTCCCACAAGGGGTTTGGCGTCCGCTGCTAATAGTTCCTCTGCAGTTTCTTCCTGGATAGCGCTGCTACTCGGTCCCACCTCGGCCACCCCTGCGGCTTCTCCCTTTGTTTTGTCCTCGCCATTGCCGTCTTCTCTCTCCTCGTCGTGAATACTCTTTGTACTCGGTTCCCGGCTTTCTTCGTCGGAACCGTTGGCTACTGCACGGATCGGCGAGTCCGTCTTCACGGCTTCTACGGTGGCGCCCCCATTGTCTCCTGAGCCCACTTCTCCCAACTCTTTCTCTACAGCCCTTTCTCTCCTCAGCTCGACTTCTTTCCTCTTCACGTGGTGCTTCATCCCATCGCTTTCTCTGATCAATCCGTCTATACTAATCCCTTGGTGTGTCATCTCCCCATTCAAGTAACTGTAGACTGCTGCCGCACTTTTGCAGGAGATGAGAGCCTTCTCGTTCAAGCGGAGCAGGGCCAAAGCCACCTGAAACAGGAACGGACTTCCAACAAGACATAGTATAACATCCCAGATACGGAAGAGTGCTTCTGCTGCAAGACAATCGGTGAATATACTCAGGAACCATTGGAAAGTTAGGGCTTCCAATTCAACCCCAAGTTTCTGAAGGTGCATGTGCAATGACGGGAGCACTTCTTGAACGTATTGCTTGAGAACCTGAAAATAGGTTAAAACGTTTGTGACCATAAACAAACTAGAGTATCACGAACCTGTTGATCGGCCCTAGATGCTAATAAGTTTGATTCGAAATATGTCTTCGGTAATATTTTCTCAACGATACTGCAAAGTACCCAGAAAGCATCCTCCTCGCTTGGCATAATCAAAAGCAAACTTGCAGCAATCATGTTCATTCCCTGACAATACCCAACAGCTGAGTTTCGGCGGCTGTATGCAACAAGAACTTGCTTCAGCTTGCTAACACCGGGTCCCTGGCGATAGAAAACGTTATCCGTCAAAGTGCGATTGATATCCATTTCAATTTGACTGATAACTAGTGGGTCGTCCAAACCATTCTCAAGAATGTCTTCATAATATCCAGGAACCCGCATCGCGGTAGCACCACTGCACTCGGTCCAAACTTTCCAACGATATGCCACCGGAATGCCACCTAGAACAAGACCCTTAAACTCTTTCCATCGTTGCTTGCCTCCTCTGCCTTCGTTCCCCAATGTTGCAATCCCGATGAGCTCCCCATCCCCCATCAAGACCTCTGGCATACCCTTTTCTTCCTCCTCGCCCCGACGCCTTTCCTGCCGGATTTTCTTCAGGAATTCATTCCACTTAGCCCCCCTATCTCTCTGCAATGAATCGTGAAGGTCGCTAAGTTGTCCAAGAAGCAATTGAACAGTGCTTGCTTCCGCAATAGAGGACATTTCAGAGTGTAGTGGAGATCGGAGGGCCAATGGCGCTTCAGAAAAGGTTGTAGTTGTCGGAGAAGCCATTGCGGATGTGGATTTTGCAATCCTGTCAATTAGCGACTTGGTCGGTTGACCATGCTGAGAATTCTCTGGAGCGCTCGCTGGCGCTTCCTTGCTAGGTTGATGTAAACTTATCGAAGACGTTTCTGGGCGGGGCTCCTGCCATCTTGTTGGCGTCCTGGCATCTCCAGCATCCAAGAGTCCGTAATTAGCTTCACTAGATGCGTTTGGTGGATCCCCTCCATCCGGTGTCGATCTAGGCTTCACATCCTCGTACCGTGGCTGCTTGGCGTCGTCGCCCCCAACGGACGATTTGCTTTTGGCCGACAGGGCCTTGTTTTTTTTATCATAGATAAACCCAAATCGGTCCGTCAAGTAATCTGTGGGGTAATAGTCATTCCAACTTTGCAGCAGGGTTGGTGGCTGAATCGCATGTGGCACGATTCTATCCATCTCGACAGGGCCGGAGCTTGGATCCGCATTAGACGCATTTTGTGAACTATTACCGAGGGGCACCATACGTTCTGCATGATCTATGATATCCTGAAAGAATTTGCTTGGCCCCGGAGGTGCCCCATTAGATACAGTAGAAGCAGTTCGCCTCCTAGGACTAGTCTGGGTTCTTGCTGCATTTTTCGCCATTATCCTCTGCAAATTCTCACGATCAATTGACCCCGAACTTGCCCGACTGTCTGCCGGTAGCCCAGATCCCTCAGTTCCGCCAGCGCTTCTTGGTTGCACAGGACTCTTTGGATTAAAGTTTTCCTGCTCATGCAGCGGTGGGGCGTGAGAAGCCAACCTCATTGCCCAAGCAGCAACCTTTGATGTCCCGCTCTGAGCAAGAGCATCGGGGTGGGATCCCGGCTGAATCATCGAAACAGCAGCTCCAACTGCCTTAAAATGCGGGGGTGTCGGGTGTGACTGATCCGAGGCAAAATGTGGGAAAGTGTAAAGAGAGGAGGGAGAGGCTGTACGGCGAACAGTAGAGGTTATCTGAAGGCTTGCCGAGCGGGCAGAATTTGGGGGGGCCAGTGATGAACGGGAGGAGGCTCGTGACAGAATTCTTGGTTTCCCCTCTGGGGGGGGAGAAAATGTTTCGTCTGTGATTCCTCTCCTTTTACTAAGGGGGGGACTCTGCAATACCAGTCGCTCGTTCCCGGTATTATTCTCACCCCCCTCCCCTATATTTTGTCCCCAAAAGAAATTCTTCCACCTACGGACTGTAGACCCCCTTCTCGACGATGCATTGGATATAATGGACATACTATCCATATCCCGTTCAAACAGGATTGATCTAGAATCCGATCGCGCCCTAATGGTTGCCTTTGGCGTGACCATGTCATCCCTCGTGCTATGTCGGTCGTCATCCCCAAGATCAGTAGTGGCTTCCATCATGCTCAAACTGTCATCCACAACACTGAAAACATCCTCTTCACTCATAGCCTGTTGCATCATATCATCAATACTCTCAGTATAACTCGTATCCCCGGCTGCGGAACGCATAGTCTCCCTCGAAGGTTTCCGTTGCAGGATGGCTGCCGCCAACCGTTTCTCAATATCCGCATTTGATACCTCAACCTCCACCAACATCTTCTTTAGAGCTCTCTCCCTCTCCTCCGCCCGCCGCCGTATGGATACCAGCTCTTTGTCACGATGGGCGAGATCCGAAGCTAACTGGCGAATTAAGGAAATAACGCCTTGACGCTCCACCAGCTTTTCAATGGCGCTGTCCGGGGCCAGGTGTAGACTACCGGGAACATGGGCAGAGGCAACATGATCATCAAACAAGGCAGATCTCGGATCCGAGTTCTGTTCCCCTGGCCGAGCAATTGGAGAAGCAAGCGATCTGTGTAGTGGTGATGTGGCGGAGGGCGTCATGGACAGTTGAGCGGATGTCCGGTCGGATGGTGGACGAAATATATATCTCTGAGAAACAGGACTTGTAGACTTGGTAGTAGTATTAGTTACCGAGGATGCTAGGGATGGTTCGGGGCCGTCGTCATCAGAACCGGTATTCGACAGTGGATGGCTTTCGTCGACGGTCTCAAAGAGGTCAACAGTCGATGACGCCTGGGAGGGAATTGACTGGTGCAGGTCTGTGGGAGTACTCTCTGACGACTCGTCCGCGGGCGGGGTTTCCGATACCGAACCCGAAGGCGATCCATCCCCACATGGCCCAGGGTTGAGTTCCATACCGTAGTAACAAGTAGATCAAAGATAAACGCCCGCGCAAGAAAAGGAGCGCACGAAACGGTGCCTCTGCTGCGGGGTTTTTGTTCAGTAGAAAAAGAAGGTCCTCCAAAAGATCGAGTTTTGCCTAAAAGGAGCAAAGAAGCCGATAAAGGGGGGCTGTTGGGAGCTCTGTTCAAGAAGACGTCTATGGTTTGGTCCGGCTTGGGTTGCTATCGGATCCTGGCAATTTAGTCGGTGGTGCTAACCCAGACTGACACTGCGGGGGTGGGTCAGTAAATGCATATCGCAGCGAATGAGAGAAGTAGACGAACCGTAGCTAAAGAAAGGAGATGAAGGGCTGGAGTGAACACAGGAGGGTGATGGGTGTACTTGTACTCGAGTATGTGTGGTGTGCTATTAGTCCGGGTTCGGGTGAGAGCTCTTCGACATCTGTTCGCCCAATAAATTTAATGGTGATGGCGAAATTCGATGAAATATACCGGCACTTTCACGGTAAGGGACGGTCTGATAACAGCTTTTTTCGTATCCCATCACCCCCTTTCTGTTCCTTCCCGGTGTGTTGTCTCACATGTCTCTGTTTACTGTCCCTGTCGGTCTCTTCTCTATGATTTTCTGGAGTTGCCAATGCTGGGCCGGCTATTCCCTCTCTACGGACCATTTCTCTCCATAGATTGCCGACAGAAAAGCCCATACAAACCAAAGGCATGAAATCTGACGCATCGGTGACGGAGAGCTGTTCATCCTGGCATTGGATCATAATTTACAGCAGGCCAGCAACTCTGTCCCACAAAAGTTGCCCCTGCCCTTGATCGCGGATTCCCCACACTTCACGTGATCTAGCAACACCGTAATCGTGCCCTTCCCACCACATCCAAAAATCCCTATCGCCTTGCCATGCTTGATATCCAGAAGAATACGATGCCACACAGCAACAGGAAGGATCGCATCTCAAGGAAGATATATTAAATTTCATGCTGAACCGTATCACTATTCGTTCGGGGCACCCATCTCATCCCACCGCAACATTCCCTCCTTATTTCCAAATATTCCGCCACCGTGGGCATTTGATGGCCCTGACTCCAAGTGCCTTGGTATCCCTGTACCAAGCCATGTTCAGGCCGTTGGCACTGATGCGAGGGGTCCCCGTTTCATTGATACCCTGATTCACCCCGCCCCATCGCAGGACTAGGCAGTGGAAAGCTATCGACACTAGAGCAGGCCACAATAGCTACCGGTAGAGACAGAGGGCCAACTGAGATTTTGAGCTCAGCTGAGAGGGCTTGGATACCCCTGTATGGCATTCGAGGGTATGCTGGCATTTTTGTGTAGATCCGGATGGGTAGTCCTCTCCTCGCAACAGGCGGAAGGCGAGTCATGGTGCTCACGAGACTTGTTGTCAGCGACTCAGGAACACGTATCATCGTCTATTGATGAACCCGGGAGACGGGAGTCGGAAGGCTGCGCTCTGTTTTATCAACAGATGGTTGAGAAGTCAGGATGGGTTGGAACTCGGTCATGTGGGATATCCGATGATTGACAGCTGTCTCCTCGAGCACCGCGACTTTTTAGCAAACTCCGACCTGCCGAACTGAGGGGCCACCAGTAAACAAGCGAATGCCTACTGGTATAATTATACCGATGTATTCGGTACCTTTACTTGATACAACACACCTGGCAATGACAAGTACCAGTTACAAGGGCTTGAGCTAAATCCATTGTACAAAATCGCAAAAGCTTTTGGGCCGTGGCCATTCAACGAGAAGCGCTCCACCACATCCGTGTTCGAAAGGTGCATGCCGGAAGGTGCTGTGAGGGAAGCGTCCGATGGTGTTACCGAATGGATAATGAGTATGATAGAAAAAAACAAGCGAAAGACAGTATAAAAGGGCAGGTATAATATCCAAAATCGTGTTATTCATCTTACCACCCTACATCCGTAAATCTTCCGCTACATATAACCCGTGAGCGGATAGATCACCAAAACAAACCCCCAAGCTAGAAAAAATAGATACCGAGTGATTAACTATGATAACTTCCATCCCACCTCAATGCCCACTAACTTACCCCTCAAACATCTCATCACCATATAGCTGGTGCCATCTCTACTGTAGCCACACGACCTCGCAATCCCCAAAGCATACATACGTACACCTCCACATACACCTACTCCCCACAAACACAACCCTCCTCCTCTCCACCCTCCTTGTCATCCCTCATCCCCCCAACGAACCCCAAAAGATATCCCAAAGGCTCACTCGGCGATCACAAAACACAATCAAAATGAAGTGCTGCCTCTTCCTCTTCCCGCACAAACGCCGCATCAGCTCCGATTCCCCGGCCTACTCCGTGACCAACTACGCAAGTGACAATACCGAGGAGTACAGACGTCTTCAATTAGTCGCTGAAGTCCAGCCTGCGTACGGGGTTGCTCAAGGAGGAGGGGAACGAGAGGGAAGTGATGGGGGTGATCTTAATCCCCGGATGGGAGGGTTGAGTCTGGGTGGTGAGCAGCGGGGAGAAGAGGGTGAGACAGTCGTTAGGAAGCCGGTTCCTGCGTTGGGTAGAGCTGCCCGAGAGTAGTTGGAGATTCATAGAGGCTGGATGGGTGAACGGGGATGAAAGTTGAGTCGGCGAAGTTTGCTATGCTTTGCTGGTGAGCGCTTGTGATGGGGCATCAGGAAGGAGACCGGAATGATGGGACGTTTAGAAAACAAACAGACCACTGTGAGACCAAATTTGGGAGGGGTATATGGCTTTCAGCTATCATTAACAGCAGAAATCGATGAAATATTTCTGCGCCTAAAAATTGACACCGAGTGATGAACTGTGAGTGATGAACCAAGCCAAAACCCTGGGGAAATATATAATCTCGGACACCCGAAAGCCGTGGAATGAATCGATGAATCTAGTATCATATTATTATGATAACCCGATATCCATCATAGACCCGTAGGCTATACCAAGAACAATATTCAATGTTTTCAACCAGAGCCAGACCCGAGTGGTCAAGCCACTACCACACGCAGCTCATCAAAATATCGGGAGAAGAAACATCACTAACTTGAGTTCTACAAAAAGCCAACCTCAAAGCCTAGGTGAATATCCTAATCAGCAATCAGGGCGCCGACCTAGACTAGCGGTATGATACCAACCACCTTTTCCTCCTCCTCCCTCGTCTCCTTCATTAGTATGATATGATAATAGCTTGCCAAGCATCCCATCTCCGTACCCGAACCCAACCGCCCGCGTTACCGAGGTTCGGCAATAGGCCCTTCCCACGTTCGCTGAACCTTATTTAAGCTTCACCGCAGACCAGCCAGGCTTAACCCAACTCAACCAACTCTACTCGTACAGCTACAACACCATACCACGTCTATCTAACGAACGAGGATACCCCCCCCCCGAAAAACTGCCGATCCAGCAAGTAAAAACAGTAGGCAATGTCATCATCGGCACAGTCTCGATTATTGCAGGTTGCGGGGCATGTTGGCGGCGGTGGCGGGGAGGGACGATTACCTCCTGTGCCGATGGTCGCAGGGGATTCGGTTGGGCCGTGGGAATACCTCCCTGCTATCTATCTCTAACGAGAATTGAGAATGCAAGAAGCTGACGAGGGATTGCAGAAGGCTAACCGGCAAAGTCGCCATAATTACCGGTTGTAATTCCGCCGTGGGTCCCCTTCTCCCCATAACCCTTCAATCACCACGACTAAACCCTCAAAAAAGATCGGCATTGGCCGCGCCACGGCCCTGCAATACGCACGCAACAACCTCAAAGCCCTCTTCATCTGCGACTTCTCGAATACCAACCTCCCAGCCCTAGAATCCGAACTGCGCGCCCTCGCGCCAAACACCAAAATCCACGCGCGCACCTTCGACGCCGCGGACGAAGCCTCGGTCGCCGCGGTGGTCCAGGAAGCATTAGACAAGTACGCCCGCCTGGACATATTATTCGCGAACGCGGGTGTGCTCGGCGGTATGAAGCTCGTTGGCGACATCACGGCGGAGGAATTTATGGAGACCTTGAGGGTTAATACGCTTAGTGTATTCCTAGCAGTGAAGTATGCCGGGAAGGCAATGCAGGTTGTTGGCAAGGAAAAGAAGGTTCCTGGAGGATCGATTATTGCCACTGCTTCAACTGCCGGGGTTAGGTCTGGCGCCGGGACTAGTATTTATCCCTTCATTCTGCCGCACAGCGGGGGCTAATGGGAGATACGGCAGCCGACTACTCTGCTTCCAAAGCCGCAGTAATAAACGTGATGCAGACTTCAGCATTCCAACTGGCGGGCACGAACGTCCGCTGTAACGCTATATGTCCCGGCCTCACCGAGACCGGAATGACGAGTGGAGTCTGGGACGCGGCCAGGAAGCGCGGAACCGAGGGGAAGATCGGGCAGATAAATCCACTCAAACGGGGCGCTGTCAGTGATGAGATTGCGAGGGTTGCGTTGTTTTTGGGGAGCGACGAGTATGCACTGATTATAACTCCCTTCTGGGGTGAGGGGGAGAGGAAGGCTAATGGAGGTGGATGGATAACAGGAGCTCATACGTAAACGCTCAATTCTGGCTCGTAGACGGAGGACTGAGCGGTAGTCATCCCACTGCTCCGGGAAAGTTCTTTTAAATACCGGTAAAAGCTCGTCACCATCTGTCCACCACATTACACCTTAGCCTTAGCAGACAGCCAGGCAGCGCATTCACTCAGAACAATAGTACGGGTATTATAATATTATAAACAAACAAACAAATTCACCCGCCCCTCCCGCAATCACACTGGCTCACTCGAAAACGACCGCCCCCCCAAAGCCAAGCTACAGCAACCATAACTGGGGCTTCGGTAAACCACACTAAAGCACCCCATACTGTACGAGTACTCGTACTTGTATGGGAACACCCGAACCCCAAAATTAAATTTGTCAAGAAAAAGAAAATCAAATCAACCCAACCCAACCACACCCAAAAATCTTGAAACAGACCCCGAAGCCATCCACCATCGTGAGAAGTCTTGCAAGCTGATTGGTGGAGACCTGTTCCCGGTACCTGGTGCCTAACATACGGTATTCTCTGTGCCGGGACTCTAAGTGTCAGATTTTTAGCGACACCGGAATACTCCTTTGACGATAGTTTTTCTTTTTTTCCTTTTTCTTTTCTTTTTCATTTTCATTACTTTTTCCTGGGGGGTGCATTTCATCTTTGGAGGGGTGTGGTGATGGTACTGTACTCGTACCTGTCTGTACTCGTACTTATTTACTTTATTAATTTGAATAGTAACTTAAGTTGGTGCGAGTTCTTCCCACCTGTTGCTTTCGAATTGGGATTGGAAATCGCGATTGACTTGTTGTTATTGAATGTTTACGAGCACTCGAGTACCGGTATTGGGACAAGCTGTTGTCTGAGCGTAATTACGGTACTTTATTTGGGTACCTCCATGAGCTTTTGAACTCAGATCCTACACACTGTAGGGATGTCGAGTAAGGAATTGGTGCCCCTTCTGGTAGGTTTGCGTGATTCCGCCACTGATTATTGAAGCCACTGATTTACTCCCACACAAAACCCCCTGCTCGTCCCGATATATGAGTACGGTAATCGTACTTTACCCTTGCCCCGAGCACCGGAACTCTACAATGCCGTACCGGTACTCTACGGGAGTTTGGTTATATTGTGAGCATTTGACGGACAGTTGTGCCGGCACGAGCACTGCCGTGGTTATAAGCTTGATACAATAAAAGAGAGCACAGTACGAGTACTCGGACGATAGGGATGGGGCAGACTTCCCTCCTCGTATCACTGTTTCCTTTGTTTTTCGCGGCACACAGCACTTTGTTGTACCTCCTGAGGTGACATGACTTCTCCATCCGCCATGTATCTATTATACAAGTACTTAATGCGGTACGGTACTTGAGTAGTATTCCCCTGACTGGTGAGCCGGCCTACCAATGCAGTCAACTATGGGCTCGAGTTGACTTAGCGGTGATTCACCAACACAGCTCGAGTGGGGAGGATTGCTTTTTGTGTGCCCCGGCGTACATACACGAGTACCAGTACCGTACTCGAGTACCGGCAATAGGGTCCTGAGATTTCGGTGCGGTAATGTGCAAGTTGACTTGATCTTCGCTGATGCGAGTGCAGTTGATACAGGTACTCGTACCGCACCTGCACCAATACCGATACCCGACTCGAACACCAGTGCCGTACCGTACTAGCAATAGCACAAGTACAATTAAAACCTCCTATAATCCGCCCATCACCTTCAAAACCATTTAACTGTAATCTCCGAATTCAGGGACAAGCCCCGCCCCTCTTCATTCCCCTCCGAGAAGGAATTAGCTTTTTCCCGACGCAGCAAAAGATCAGCAGAATGAATACCGGTAGTAGAAGTACTTGTAGGTTAAGCCGGATCTCATTAACTGGCTATTCGCGCAATTCCGTTAACCTGGCAAAACCTCAAGTAAACCCATGACGAGCTGACTGAGATCTCTTCTCCCTCCCCCCCCCCTTTTTTTTCTTGGGATCTTTTTTAAGGTACGGTACGTTCCCGCGGGGTTTCAGCTTTGGTCGCGGTATGGCCGTTTTACCGGTATTTGTCACCGGTGCTTTGGAGAATCACTGATTGTAGGGGTGGGTCTGTCCATGCTTGACGTGCATCGCGTACCGATACTGTACAAACTTGGGCAATTGCCCGCTCGCACCGAGACGTTGGCCTCGCTACGTTGAAACGAGTTGAACACTGCAATAGGGTGGGGTGGGAGGTGGTGAGCGATGGGATGGAATGGGATGAACAGGGGGGTTTTGGAGTCCGGGCGCTGAATACTGTCAGAGCGAAATACGGGTATTATCACTTGATGGGAAGGTCTTTTGTGTGCTGTGATGGATGGAGTGTACTTGTAACGTTGTGACTACCATAGACTATATTATGCCTTGGATGCCAGAGTTATTGGTGACATCGGAGGGAATAACTAGAATAGCAGCAGCAAAGACGATAAATGACAAATTACCTGAATGCCACAATTATCTACCGGTATTCTATTCTAGAATACCATGAAAAAACGACGGGGAACTTGTAAAAATAATAATAATAATAATGGAGGTATCATAATTATATAATTATCATTCAATACCTGCTACTCGTACCACCATGTCAATAAAAAATATACAATATATTATTAAGGCCATATTTGCCACGCAACCGCATATAAACCGCTGCATTTCTTGAGAAACGCCTCACACATGGATCAGATCCAGGGAAAACACGGAATACCGGTACTGGTGAGCCAATATTTCTACTTGTAATATCGGAAATTTCCCAGATTACTACCGGTACTGTACTAGTACAAAAAGTATCGACCACGATAATATAGAGTTCAGCATTCCGTAAAAAAAAAAAAACACATTCCTTAACACCACCACCAAGGATACCGATGTTCCCAACATGCCTACCGGTGGCGATACTTTCCTACCGGAATGCAACTAAATAAAATTTGTTGTACGAGTACCTACAAGTACAGTATCGGTGGACTACCGTAGCTCACACCTTTCGCATTTTGATAACCATATAATAATATGTCCAATGGCTTCTTTCCTATTTGGGATCAGTAAGGGGTCATTTTCCTAAATAATAATAATTATTATTATTATTATTAAGGGCCCGTTTGGGTCGCCATTGGGATTAATCGGGGTTGAGATTACTTCCCAATGCGTTGGGAAGAAAAAGTTGGTTGGAGTTGATGGTCTGTTGACTGTTTGGGTAATTGCAACCCTCTAGACTGAGATAGTTAATATGACATCACGTTGGGATTTTTCATACTATACGTTGCATATCCTTGGCTCTCCATAGTCTTTTTACTGCCTCGATACTCCGTAGCGTGAAACTCGTCAGCCACAGCTAGAACCAGATATTGAGTCATCACTCCAGTACATCAAGTTGTAGCAAATTTTCATCATACTCAACATCATCACGAAGCTATCAGAAAACTGAATCTAACAGTGCCATAAATCCAACGATCACCTACAGGATGGAAGGACAGAAAGGTCGAGCGGAATGGGACAAGGAAATGGAACGAGTACTGATTAACGCACTTGTTCTACAAGCGAGGTTGGGAAAGCAAGCAGAATCAGGCTTCAAGAAGGAAGCATGGGAGGGGGTACGGTCCACGTTAAACAGTCGCTTTTCTCGAGCATTAACTGTGGCACAAGTAAAAAATAAGATAACTGTGGTAAGCTACTTATATTCTCAATACCAGAGTTTGAAAATATGTATGAATACTGAAATATGGTAACCTTAGCTTAAGTGAAAATTTGTAGTCTTTCAGACTGTAACGAGACTCCACTGAGTACTATTACAAGTAGCCAAACCTACACCCATACCGGAGTCAAGAGACTACCGCGGTAGGGCTGGCGGTAGACTTAGGTCTACCAGGTGGAGGTACTGGTGGTTAGGTACCTCAGTCGGGCATGCTAGGCCATACCAAAGGTACATAGGTCCTAGTAATGGTTGGGGGTTACCCTACTCTGTAGGGTAACCCAAGTAGTCAATTTGGGAGTTACCCTGAATTACTCGACGGAGAGTCCAGGTAAAGTTACCCTACCTTCAGACTAGGGTTACCCTGCCTTGGGCCACGGGTTACCCTGCTATGGAGTCAAGTTACCCTACCTTGAAAGTAACTTGTTACGCAGGACTTCGGGGGAAGTTACTAGATTGTTTGTCACGCGAAACTACATAGGGTGTTCGATTCTCAGGTTGTGCGGATCACTCCCGCACAACCAGTTGAGCTCCGAACAAGCTGTAACTTGGAGGTGTGGTTGCTAACACCCCCCTCCGGCCCCGTTATAAGTCCCTAGCGTCATGGGCTACAGCCTGAAGAGTTGCTGTAAGTCTAGCAAAAGTCTCCAAGTGGAGATGTTGCCGTAACTCCATATGCGCTCACGCCGTCCGTCCGACCGGAAGCTGTCCGCAGGATATATGAGGGGGAAGAGGAGAACCTGGAGAATAGCCTCCAGGTGGTTTCGTGTAAAACGGACCAAAACTGACAGAGTAATACTGCTTTAAAGTCAAGAGTAGTATGTGAGGTTACCGGAGGCCAGTAGGCGAGGTAACCGAAGTCCGTTGCCCCGAAAGAGTAATAGTATTGGAGAATCGTTAAGGACTCTAAGACACTAGTCTGGGGCCACGATATGACTTACTTCTAGGAGGGTTGACTGTGGGTAGCGCCTATTGGTAGTCAACCTCCGAAGGGGTCTATCGGGGGAGCTACGTGGCTATCATCCGGAATGATATAGAAATGAGTAGAACCGGATAGATGTTCAGGGGCCGCGAATGCTTGCAGAAGACTAAGTGTATATGGGTAGAGAGTTCCACATTTGGTATAACATCCGCACGGGCATGACAGCTCGCCACTGGCATGACCACGATATGAAGAGTTTTTACTCCTGCGGTTGCATTGGAGATGCAGCGGCTAAAACACTTCTATCGGGCAGATGTTAGAACACCACCGAGTGGTCTAGTTCGCTACGGAGGATAGTTGGTCCGACCCGTAGAGGTTGACTAGACAGCCCACGGGAGTTGGGTGCTCACGAACGCAGGGTAGTGATGGGGAGTAACTGGCAGCATACCAAAACCTACTTAAGTATATGCGAGTTCTCCTCTACTCTGGCAATCAACTACCTCTCGAGACAAGGACTTAATTGAGTAAAGCTGCGGCTTAACGATATTAAGTTTTACCGTTTTATTTTTTCAACGCTCTGCTGTTGATTATCTTTATCTTTATTTCTGAAAGAATACTTCGGTGCGGTCGCATCCTCGGGATCCATCTTCCCAGAGGGAGCCCCCGTTACACAGACATTGAAAGACCGCTCCGGTTTTGGCTGGAACGAGAACGATAAGATTGTCACCGCCCGTAATGATGTTTGGAATGACTACCTCGCTGTAGGAAATATCCTCCTGCAAAATTTCACGAATATTGTTGTTATCAGTTATTGTTAATTCTTATGTGTAACATTATCCAGAAGCGAAAGAATTCCGCTTCTCCACTCTGTCGAACTACCACGAGCTCAGTTTCCTCTTTGGTGGAGTAGCAGCAACCGGTAGATTTGCCTTTTCACTCGGAAAAGAGCCACCTCAGAACTGCTTTACAGCCAATCATAAAGATATAAATGAGGATAACCACGATCCACTATTTTGTTTTGGATATGCTAGTCAGGACAACTCTCTGGCTGTAGGGGGAGATAGCTACCAGTAGTCAGATACTACTATTACTCAAGGTAGTATATCAAGAGTTACTTATTGTTAGGCGGAGACAACCGATATAGACTTATGGTTGTCGAGGCCAATCGGGATTCTTTCGTGTAGACGGAGATTTGTCTAGGAAGGCTCGGAAGCAACTCGTTTTGTTTATGACTACTAAGAGCACAAGAAAGTAGGATAGAATTGTAAGAACAATATTATATTGTTAAGGTCTCCTCTCCATTGCTTGATGATGTCTAAAGCTTGGGAGGCACTTCGATATTTATATTCCGCGTCTGAGTGTTAACGGGCTACATCTATCTAGCATACAAAATATGTACCTCTTCAAGTCTAATGCGCGATGTCGAGTTCTCCATGATGGTGCGAACACTGGGAGACCCTGAAAACTATCACACCATCTTCGGTAATTACTATTTCCTGCCTGGGAGGCAAACTTGTCACCGGTAGTAATTATCCGATCCTCAGAGTCTGTAGACCTGTAGCCAAGTTCTCAAGTCGAACTCTGTTGGCTCCAATACTTCTTTTCGTTACCAAGAGGATCAGTCTTGGTACGAGACTGCATCTGTAGATATGCCAGAGTCGAATGACTTCTAGTTGTGATAACTCAACAACTAACTGATAGAATTCATTCCGATGACTCTCTGCTCGTAGAGAAGAGTCAATTCTATTGAATAGTCTCATAATTCCTCGGTCGGCAACTCCTGATTGTTCTATGTAGAGGGGGTGGACCTTTGTGTTGTATTGGTTGTAAATCCCACAACTGCGGTACAACTCTTATCATAGTTGCAACACTCCTTGAAGCTCATTGGCTTCTTTGGTAGTGTTCCCAGGAGCTCTAGACTCTTTCTAATCGTCGAAGGGTGGATGTGAATGCGTTGGTTCGTTATCCCGAACCTCCTAACATTCATTTCACGACCTTGTGCGAACACGTCCCGTTACTTACGGCCCATGTCAAAGATGTCTCATCTTTGAAGCCTAGTAACTCCCTGAGTAGTTGACGGATTGACTTCGTTCCACTTCTCAGGTCTTGCCAGAGGTCCCCTCTTATATATCCTGCGAACAGCTTTCGGTCGGACGGACGGCAGCGACGTATACGGTGTTATTCTGACACCTTTAATTCTGTGACCATATAGTCACAGGACGCAACAAAGGTTGATGTGTATGATGACGTGCGGGCCCCGTAAGGGGGCCGGAGGGGGGTGTTGGAGACTAAGATTCTCAGATTCGGGTAAAGTTACCCTGCCTAAGGTATCCCTAGGCTATCGGAATCGGGTACTCCTAACACTTATGCTCAACTATTGCTAACGTTGGATCAGAGATCTCTACACCAGTGCCCTCTGGTACCCAATTTCTTCCTATCAGTCCTACAATTATTGGATCACCTATTACATTAGAAAAAAGTAGTCAGAATAACGGAGCAGATACTGGAACATGTCCAAGAAAATCCAACACGAGTGGATTACCTAAACGACTGTTAGGCATAAAGAAAATGCACAGACCTCTCGGTAGGGTAACTGCGCACAGACCCTCATTTATCGGAGCCTAACACCCCCCTCCGGCCCCACTCTGGGGCCCGCACGTCCTTAGCGAGATTTCGAAGAGTTGCGTCCCATGACTAAAATGTCATCTCAATGAAGCCCACTTCATAACACCATATACGTCACTGCCGTCCATCCGACCGGAAGCTGTTCGCAGGATATATAAGAGGGGACCTCTGGGTACCTCTGAGAAGTGGAACGGAGGAAATCCGTCGGAGGCGCATTGAGTTACTAGGCTTCAAAGTTAGGCATCCTAACTAAGGGCCGAAAGTAACGGGATGTTTTCGGTTCGAAAATCCGCAACTACTCCTACAGTGCCCCAGAGGCCATAGGGGTTAGAAATGACACCAATACCTATATGAAGGCCGCTGTATGTTGGTTGGTCCTGGAAACGGGATCCCTCGAGAGGTGATTCTCTTTGAGGCGGGGTGGACCGAGGGGAAGCTGCTCAGACTCAGAAGACCTAATAGGCGGTAGGCTTAAGAAGTGTTGGCACACCGTCTACGTAGCCTGCATCACGCATAGGTACCCGACACATACGCTGGCCACTATGTGAAATCGGAAGAGACTACTGGGACGATAGTCAAAGCGACTGCAGTTTCAGACAGAAGTCTACTCGTCTCTATAAATCGAAGACCGGTCATTCGAGGATAATCACGCATCCTACGAGTAGACGGAAAAGAGTTTATGAGAACAAAGATGGTGTGTGAGAGTTCAGGGTCAAACAGTGTTCGCACTTGTTAAGACTATGAGACGTTAGCGTACAATCTTGGATAAAGTACTTACTTATAGGAGGATTAGATGTAGTCCGCGAAAACTCAGACGTGGGATATAAATATCGAAGTGCCTCCCAAGCTTTTAGACATCATCAAGCAACAAGCAACAGAGAAGAGACCTTAACAATATAACCTTGTTTTACCTACGAATCTTTATAAAAATATTTCCCCTATAGAATAAGCGAGTTCTTAGTAGTCATAAACGAACAGAACGACACCGAGCCTTCCTAGACAAATCTCCATCTATTACGAAAGATTCAGGCCTAAGTCTTCTCGACAATTATTTAGAGTCGTCTTCCGTCTAACAACGACGTGAGCGTACCAAGCGGGAATGGGTAAGTGCAGGTCAAGCTATTGCAAGTTCCTTACGTCAACTGAGCGATACTGCTCGAGAGGTAGATGTTAGTAAGATGGAAACTGCAATAATTTTATTGCAGCAGGATTATTGAGAATAGTATACGGATGATGAAATGCCATCAGCATTTTCTGTTTTTGAGAAGGAAATTAAGGCAAAAATGTTTGTAGCTATAAAGAAGGGAAATGCACGAGATTTGTGGATGAGAAAGGAAATTGGAAAGGTTAATGAAAGCAATGAGACTGTGTAATTTTTTTTCAGCTTCTCCTTAAATATGTCTTCCACTTCTTCCAACTTGAGCTCTAGTAGAACGCGCTTTCAACTCTTGAACATAGCTCACCCACATTTCCTCTGCAATCTAATCACGGAATTTTCTTGCATCACCATCATCCTCCTCATCTGTTTCAATATTTTCTGCTACCTTTATCCTATCGATATTATTTGCATCGCACATACTCCCATGCTCACCTTGAATTTGTAGCTTCTCGGTTTCCAACATGTGAAATATCTTCATCGGAAATGGTATAAAATTCGTCCTCCTCTTCATTTCAAGACCACTAGATGTAGTTATGTAGTGCAGTTAATGTAAATACAAGCTTCACCTGACTTTCAAAGGGAATATCTGGTATTATGGACATGCAAGGAAACCGCTTTTTGATAATACCAAAGATGCGTTCTATGGCGTTTCGTAACTGTGCATGTCGGAGGTTGAAAAGTTCCTCCTTGTTGACTGGCCTAGAGAAGATCAGTGTAACGTTCCTAGCTTGTGGTTAACTAATAGCGACGGGCAACGATACTCCCCTCCTTCGTTATAATCTTAATAGATTTAACAGTTCTTAGATCCGTTGATCTACGTTATCACAGTTCGTCGGATAACGCCTGTTAGATCTTAAATAAGATAGCTTTGCCTCACGTAGGCTCGTAAGAAATGTGTCGGATACGCAAACGTGATAAAGAGTGTGAAGATGTTTTATTCGTAAAGTAATAGGTAAGGAAATTACTTAGAACATTCAATCTAATTTATTTATACTTGTACCGCCGACTCCGGCATACGACAAGTCCCCGCCGGCACAGGGTTAGCGCAAACCGGAACTACCACTAACTACGAACAAACCCAACCTCCAACCCCGTATCTCAAACATGCCCGCGCCATGCCCACAACACGAACACTAAATACAAAGCCATCAACGGTAAAGAAAGTCCTCCTCGCCCCCGCATCCGAAGTACCTCTGGTATGGCACAAACCGCAGCCCTTGTAGCAAGTCCGCATCATTCCTGAACAAGGAGTACGAGGGGCGAACCCACGAATACCAAGATACACAGGCGACAGGCAGGACCCAGGCCGAAGCCAAAAGCCGAAAGGGTGTCCGACAAAGGCAAGTTCCGCGTACAAAAAACAAAATTCCACTACCGCCCGGTCTGAATACCGTCCCGCAATCCCTCCTCCACAGTAGAAAACCACCAACAACTTATCAACACGGGTGGCGCAATGGCAGAGAGGTTACGACCAACTTGTCCGCAACTCGCATCCGCACGCCAGGCCGTCGACCCTATGAACCCTCTTTGCCAAGTGCCTCCGAGGAGCGTAATGGTGAGGAGGACCTGTACCTGTTACCCGTAACCCCAAAACAAAACTATAAACAAAGGAAATACATAGAGGTGGTGACAGACCGAAGAGGTCAGTAGGGCCTATCTCCTACCCGTGGTGCCATGCCCCCGCCCGCCGTACCCGCAACCAAGCTAAAGAAACCAAACAAGCCCCACAGAACCCAGCACGCAAGACCCAAACAAGTCCAACCCAGAGGTCGCAACCCACTATCCGCACAGGTGGCCGTCAGCCAGCCGGTCCGCCAGGAAGCTTTGCAGCACTCAGCAGCTTAACCTAAACAGCCCAAGCCGGCTGGAAACACTTAATTAGACCTCGCCCAACCTGACGCAGGCCCGACCGGTGCTCGCAGGTGCCTCTCCCCGCCAAGTCAGCCCCCCCAAGCCCCACACACCAGGCACCGCAGTTCCCATCCAGCCCCCTCAGCCCCTCAGGCAGCTCAACCGCCCGACAACCACAGGACAGCCGATACCTGACCCCATCACGCAGCCACTGGTCTTGGCCACAGCAACAGAGCCCCAATCCCCCAGCACCGTGTAGCCGAGGGGGGCCACTAGGACGAACCCAGGGCCACACCATACGCGCCAGCATCCAAAGACGCCGGCCACAGTCCCAACCCGCCCGAACCGAAATCCAAGCAAGCCGAGAGGGAAAACCAGGGAACCCGAAGGCCCCCCAATGTGGGCCCCAAAGGGGCCGCACCGTAGACTGACGAATGGTGCCCAAACTGACGCTTCAGAGAGGGCGGGTACCAGGATAGGAAACGAGACAAACAGAAGGTAGGCCCCACTTGCAATGGGTGTGACCGCCAACCACCATCCGTAACCACACCGACCCCTGCACTAGAGCAAGCGTGGCCTGGCAACCAATCGCCCACACCACCCCGGGCAGAAGTTCACCCGCACCAGGAGGCAAAAAGCTTTCAGGGTCAAAGCCATCCCCACATAGAAGCGAGGAGGAGACACCTGACTGAACCACCGTAACTGCCACAAGGACGTAAACTCCAAGGTGTAACGAGACTCCACTGAGTACTATTACAAGTAGCCAAACCTACACCCATACCGGAGTCAAGAGACTACCGCGGTAGGGCTGGCGGTTGACTTAGGGTCTACCGGGAGGAGGTACCGGTGGTTAGGTACCTCAGTCGGGCATGCTAGGCCATACCAAAGGTACATAGGTCCTAGTAATGGTTGGGGGTTACCCTACTCTGTAGGGTAACCAAGTAGTCAATTTGGGAGTTACCCTGAATTACTCGACGGAGAGTCCAGGTAAAGTTACCCTACTCTGTAGGGTAACTCGGGGTACAGTTACCCTACCTTCGGACTAGGGTTACCCTGCCTTGGGCCACGGGTTACCCTGCTATGGAGTCAAGTTACCCTACCTTGAAAGTAACTTGTTACGCAGGACTTCGGGGGAAGTTACTAGATTGTTTGTCACGCGAAACTACATAGGGTGTTCGATTCTCAGGTTGTGCGGATCACTCCCGCACAACCAGTTGAGCTCCGAACAAGCTGTAACTTGGAGGTGTGGTTGCTAACACCCCCCTCCGGCCCCGTTATAAGTCCCTAGCGTCATGGGCTACAGCCTGAAGAGTTGCTGTAAGTCCAGCAAAAGTCTCCAAGTGGAGATGTTGCCGTAACTCCGTATGCGCTCACGCCGTCCGTCCGACCGGAAGCTGTCCGCAGGATATATGAGGGGGAAGAGGAGAACCTGGAGAATAGCCTCCAGGTGGTTTCGTGTAAAACGGACCAAAACTGACGGAGTATACTGCTTTGAAGTCAAGGGTAGTATGTGAGGTTACCGGAGGCCAGTAGGCGAGGTAACCGAAGTCCGTTGCCCCGAAAGAGTAATAGTATTGGAGAATCGTTAAGGACTCTAAGACACTAGTCTGAGGCCACGACATGACCTACTTCTAGGAGGGTTGACTGTGGGTAGCGCCTATTGGTAGTCAACCTCCGGAGTGGTCTATCGGGGGAGCTACGTGGCTATCTTCCGGAATGATATGGAAACGAGTAGAACCGGATAGATGTTCAGGAGCCGCGAATGCTTGCAGAAGACTAAGTGTATATGGGTAGAGAGTTCCATAGTTGGTATAGTATCCGCACGGGCATGACAGCTCGCCACTGGCATGACCACGATATGAAGAGTTTTTACTCCTGCGGTTGCATTGGAGATGCAGCGGCTAAAACACTTCTATCGGGCAGATGTTAGAACACCACCGAGTGGTCTAGTTCGCTACGGAGGATCGTTGGTCCGACCCGTAGAGGTTGGCTAGACAGCCCACGGGAGTTGGGTGCTCGCGAACGCAGAGTAGTGATGGGGAGTAACTGGCAGCATACCAAAACCTACTTAAGTATATGCGAGTTCTCCTCTACTCTGGCAATCAACTACCTCTCGAGACAAGGACTTAATTGAGTAAAGCTGCGGCTTAACGATATTAAGTTTTACCGTTTTATTTTTTCAACGCTCTGCTGTTGATTATCTTTATCTTATTTCTGAAAGAATACTTCGGTGCGGTCGCATCCTCGGGATCCATCTTCCCAGAGGGAGCCCCCGTTACAGTATATCGTTAAGCGAAGACCTCGCTTAACTCTACCTACTCTTGAGAATTGTTGGTATTGACCTCCTTGAATTGACATAGTTTGAGTACGAGTCGCTGGTCTGGTACCAGAAGCATCGGGTGGAAATTACTATGTCGAACCAAGCCGGTCACTTCGATCCTGCCGCGGCGGCAGCCCACCAATGGCATATGCGGCGTGAAGCATTTGCCGATGCCAAAGGCCTTGGTTGGGAACCCATTGAACTTGTCCTTAATGCTACCAATATCGACCTTCCCGACGATGCCGAGGAAATTGTGGTCGAAGACCCTGCGCGGTTATTCGAATCGTTTACACAGCAGAAGCTTGCGATTCCGGTAGTGCCAGAAAGGCAAGGTCAAGGGTTTAGTCTTGCGGATTTTACTAGGGAAGTTATGGAACCCTACATCCTTCTTGAAGTTACAAAACAGATGAAGGAAGCTCAAAGCCAGATGCAATACTGGAATGAGCAGGCGCAGACTAAGTTTAAAATAGAGATGGTTACGGCGGCTACGGAGTGGATGCGGAAACAACAGAAGTTGTTCATACGGCAAATTAGTGACACACGTGCGCTAGCCAAGAGGATAGCGGCGTTGGAAGAGGCTGCCCGTACAGGGCATCAGATTGATCATGACAATGATACGATCATGACAGTGGCACCTCCGATGGAGAAGCGTCCCGCGGTCAACTTTGCGGAGACCCTAACCGCTATGTTGACCAATCCCTCATATCAGGCATACTTGACTGAATTAGGAGTACAGATAGCGGGTCAACAGCCACGAGCTCTAGTCTCTCCTCGTCGTTCCCCCTTCCACGAACAGCTCGAAGAAGCACTCGCCCCGGTATCTCAAAGGAGAAACCGACGGACTCCTAGCCCTGCTACAGGCTCTCGTCCGGGCGATAGTGGTCATAGGGTGGATAAGTCCAGAGTCCCTCCTCCACCTCCGCAACCTGGTCGGGATCAGGTAGACTTGACAGGAGTCACTGATACCCCGACACCCTCTACCAATGTCCCTGTGCCAGACCGACCTTACCAGGCGGCTGTGAATACACCTCTCCCAAAGCCAGGACAAGCTCCTGTTATCATTGAACCTGCTCCCCTGCCTCCCATGCCTTCCATGCCTAAGTTACCTGGTGCGCCCAGGAAACCTACTGATGCAAATGAGTTTTTTGACAAACTTAGGCAAGGACAATATAACAAGTCCGGGGGTGAATGGGGTATGTGGGGTGCTCCGGAGAAAGAACGGGTCCGAAGGCCTTTGTCGCCGGGGGTTACGGCCTTCTGTTACACTGGTTGTACGGTCGTGGGAGGACCTCACTTTCCAAAGGCTACACATGCACTCAACTGTCCTAACAGTCGTTCGAGTCAAGTGTACCGGAAGCCTGAGGAGGAGGGTTCGAAGATGAAAAAGCCCAAATGTTCTTATTGTGGTTCACGGTTGCACGTGGGACCTCCGGCAATGCCGGAAAGCTGTCTGGAATTCCAGCAGTTTGTTCAGGGTCGGTATGGGGTAACTCCGAGTGCTTCTGGAGCTATTCCATTACCTGACCCACCTCCAATGCCTTTGTCTCGTCAGGGGGTGGTTCCCCAAGAGGACAGACAACGGGAAAGGGAGGACTCCTTTGACGGGTATGATAGACCCTCTGGAGGCCCTGGCAGGAATGCTGGTGGTGGCGGAGATCAACTCCCGCCTGGCGGAAACGTTGGTGCTGGCGGAAACCCGGGTGATTCCAGTTCCTCCAGTAGCAGTGATGACGATGATGCCGACTCCATACCCGATTTCTCTGAGTTTCTGGGGAGGCGGAAGCCAAACTGGAGCGAGAGAAAAAAGAAGAGACGCTATGACCGCGGAGCACGAAGGTTGCTACGAGCTTTCTTGCAGATGAGTGGGGCAGCTGGAGCTAGTCAGCCAGCCGGTAACTCCACTCCTTCAGGGGGAAAGCAAGAAAGAAAGCCGCGAAGTTAGGTGATGTAACTCCCTTCAAAGGAGATACCACCGATACCAGCGGTTCATTAGCGATGTGGAAATCAAGTTCGAATACTTCCGAGAATCAGTCACGGAAGATATGGACAAAATCAGCTTGGTTATCCCTCTTCTTCAAGGCACTGCCAAAACTTGGTACATGGGCCTACACCGGTACGTCAGCGAGGACGGTGCACGCCGGGTGGGTATGCCGTTTGACCCCAACCATGAGTTTCGTACATGGGAAGGATTTAGGAAACGGCTAATGGCAAGTTTCGGTGCCCATGTTGATCGGGACCGCGCTCTAAGCGAGTGGACGAAGCTGCAGATGAAGCCTGGTCAGGTTGACCAGTACTTAGACTCGGTAATGGATCTGATTGTCCAATTGGGTTATACGGACCCTACGATGATCAAAGACAAGATCCGGATGACAATGACATCCCAACTACGGAATGTCTGGGCACAAAAGACACCTCATCCTACCGATGTGTCCGAGTACATGGACCTTCTGCGGAAGACGGGCCACGCCCTCCAAGACAATATCACTTTCAGCGAGACAGTTACCAAAGCCGAAGTGATAACCAGGGCAAGAGCGAGGAGAGGTTGTCAACCTCGAGGAAACAACCGAAACGGAAGGAAAAGGGTTCGGGTAAGCCCAACCCTAGGCGCTCCTTATCTTCTGCGGGTACATCCCAGAAGCAAGGGAATTCTGAGCATGCTAATGCCCATAAGAATATCCCGTCTACGCTTATCGATAAGCGCAAGAAGGAGTCGCAGTGCACACGATGTGGAAAACCGGGTCACTTTTGGCGGAAATGTTTCTCCACCGACCCTGTTGTTAGTTCAGCCAAAGGGGTTAAAGCGATAACCAAAAAGAGGAAGGCTGAAGATGCAGAAGTCAATGAAGCATCAAACAACAAAGTCCGTCGCATCGAAGCACCACCTTCAAAGAAGTTATTGGAAATCCGAAAGTCATCTCCCGAGATTATGGAGGTTGATACGGATGCTGAGGAATAGGTAAGTTCCTTTCCTTGCAGCGAAATAACAAGACACTGACATAACTCTAGGAAGTTATGTGAAGGGCTCCGAGAGTAAGCATGCCCCGAGAAATCCTGCAGTCAATACATAGACTGACCAGGCCTCTTAGATGTTCTGGGCCGCAGCGGTCTGCGAAGGAACGAGGCAGGTGGAGGATTTGGGTCAGCACGGGAATTCTCTTTGGGTGTTTGTCTTGGTTTATTTCTCCTTTGTATTCTTGTTATGTTACTGCGGGAATATATCATTTCCTTACTTCGATGGATTATTTCCTTAGTATTGGAAGCGAAATTGTTTTCTTTTGTTAGACTAGTTCTTTTCACATCAAGCAGGCCTTGATTCGAGCAATGAAATTTTGTTATCAAGTTTACCTGAGGAGGGTTCAGTACCCGAAATCATGCTGGCGTGATAGTAAACACCCTAGCTATTGATATACCGTGATTTGAAACCTTAACATTTTGACCCGTTGTGGCCACTCTTGTGTCGAAAGGCAAGAGACTCCGTTAAACATGCTTCTAAAAGAAAACTCAAGAAAGAAGGCGCGGCTTTCAGGCCCCCCAAACATATAAAGTCTATCCGAGTTCGAGTTAGACTAGAATGGCGTTGTGGCGCGAGAGACAGTGCAGCCGAGGCTGTGTTATTGTTGGATAGTGGCGCTACTGGCGCAGTGCTTAGCACACGATGGGCTAAGGAAACACAAGTTCCTTGTGTCCGGAGAAAGGTTGCTGCTCCAATAAAGGATGCTAGCGGGAATGACATTCCTAACTCAGGGCTTCATTACACTAAGACCCTGAAGATGCGTATTGGCGATCATGTCAATGACATGAGATTTGAACTGGCGGACATGTCCGACAAGAAGATTGATGGTTATCTTCCAATGTCATGGCTCCATGAACATAATCCCGACATAGACTGGGAAACACGCAGCTTCACTTGGAGGTCTGTATTGTGTAAGGCTAGATGCCTGGGCCAGAGACGGTTAGAATTTATAACCGAAGAAGAGCTATTGGCAGAAGACCAAGCTCAGGTATATCTTCTTGGATATGCCCAGTTCACAGGAGAAGACGGGAAAGACATTGCCCTAAGTCTCCTCCCCGAATATAAGGACTATGGCGATATATTTAGCCAACAAAGGATAGATGCGTTACCAGAGCACTCAGAGTATGATCACAAGATCGAGTTAATGCCTGAGACAGCACCTCCCTTTGGTCCTATATATCCATTGTCTGAAAACGAGCTCAAGATTCTGAGGGAGTATCTCAATGAGATGCTGGCAACGGGAAAGATACGGAGATCTAGTTCCCCTGCCGCAGCCCCAATTCTCTTTGTACCCAAACCTGATGGGTCATTGAGGTTATGTATGATTACCGAGGGCTTAACAAGATTACGGTGAAGAATAAATATCCTTTACCACTGATGAATGAGCTGCGTGATAGACTTGGAAAAGCCACTGTCTTCACTAAGTTGGACTTGAAGAATGGCTATTATCTCCTCCGAATGGCAGAAGGAGAAGAATGGAAGACAGCTTTCCGCTGTCGTTATGGGTTGTATGAATATACGGTAATGCCGTTTGGGCTATGTAACGCCCCATCTACTTTCCAGAGTATGATAAATAAAATCTTTCATGATTTATTAGACGAAGGAGTCATCGCCTATATAGATGACATCCTAATATACTCAGAGACCATCGAAGAACATGTCTCACTCGTTAGGCGAGTTATGGAAAGACTGCGCAAGGCTAGGCTTTGTGTAAGCATTAAGAAATCTACATTCCATCAAAGAGAGGTAGAATTCTTGGGATACCGTATATCCGATCGTGGTATTATGATGACCACGGAAAAGGTGAAGTCAATTGAAGTTTGGACTCCACCAAAGACAGTTGTTGACGTTCAAAGCTTTTTGGGATTTGCAAACTTCTACCGTCGGTTTATAGAGGGCTTTAGTAAGATAACAAAGCCGTTAACTGACTTAACGAAGAAGGATACCAAATGGGAATGGGGTCCAAGGCACGATGAAGCCTTTAGTCGCCTGAAGGCGATGTTCATTGCAAGCCCCATTCTAGCCCACTTTGATCCGGAACGGTTAACCAAGTTGGAAACCGATGCTAGTGATTTTGCATTGGGTGCTATACTGTCACAGTTATGCGAAGATGGTAGATGGCATCCTATAGCCTACCATAGTCGGAAGTTCTCGCCAGCAGAGATAAATTATGATGTGCATGATAAAGAGATGTCCGCAATTGTTGCAGCATTCAAAGAATGGGATCATCTCTTGCGCTCAGTATCGGATCAGATAACTATTTATACTGATCATAAGAATTTGGAGTACTTTAATAGTACTAAGATACTGAATCGTAGGCAGCATCGCTGGGCGGAATTCCTTCAACCATTTAATTTTAAGGTTGTCTACCGTGAAGGGCGCCTTAATGGGAAGGCTGATGCATTATCGAGGCGTTCGGAGTACCGCCCTGAAGGGGGGAGTAATTCTGCGAAATTGGGTCAGGAACAGATGTTTTTCCGTCCGGGACAGTATTTGGATAGTCAGGAGCGGGACATCTTGCGACCACAGTTGTTGCAACTGTGCCAAGGCTTCCGGTTGAAGTCCGGAATGCTTGATGACATGAAGGTCGCTATAGCAAAGGACAATACTTATCAAAGTATTTACAAGTCCATTGTCCAAAAGGACAATAAGGTTGACCCTAATTTCTCAATAGAGAAGGACTTCCTCTTATACAAGGGGCGATGGTACATACCGGAGGATCAAGGGCTAAAGGAACGGATCATGCAAGCGGAACATGATTCCCGTCTAGCCGGACACTTCGGGACTTATAAGACAATAGGGAAGGTTAAAGCCAACTTCTACTGGCCTAAGATGGAGGCCTACATCGAAGACTATGTTCGGTCATGCGATGTCTGTCAAAGGGTAAAGACAGTGAGACATAAGAAGTTTGGGCTCTTAGAACCTATAGATGTTCCTATGAGGCCATGGAACGCAATATCAATGGACTTCATTGTGGCGTTACCAGAATCCGAGGGTTATACGAAGATCTGGGTCATTGTTGATAGGTTTTCAAAAATGGCACATTTCATCCCCCTCGCTACGGAGGTACCTATCAAGGAACTTGCTCTTATATTTCTCAAAGAGATCTGGAGACTGCATGGACTCCCAGAATCAATTATCTCTGACCGAGATACTCGATTCACTTCAAAATTTTGGGTTAGCTTAATGGGACTACTTGAGGTGAAACTCAATGTCTCTACCGCGTTCCATCCTGAGACCGACGGCCAGACTGAGCGGGTGAACCAGACACTGGAACAATACCTAAGGAGTTATTGTACCTACCAGCAGGATGATTGGGTTTCGCTACTACCGTTAGCGGAGTATGCCTATAATACATCCACCTCCGAGTCAACCAGGTTATCTCCTTTTGAGATTAACTATGGATTTTCTCCGAGGACAAACTGGTCTGGAATTGTTCCTGACAATAAGGGGATTCATCCAAGTACGGAGCTGTTAGTAAAGGATTGGGAGGGTACATGGCAAGACATACGGGAAACATTACAAAGTGCTCAAGAGAGGCAACGGAAATGGCATGACAAGAAACGATTACCATCTCCAGAATATACACACTAGAAGATGTCGAAGAGGGCAGAGCTATAAAGGCTGATCGGGTAATGCTGAATCGCAAGAATATCCGTACAAAGAGGCCTATGGAGAAACTAGACCACCGAATGTTGGTCCCTTTGTGGTCAAGCGACGTGTTGGTACTAGGGCATATGAACTCCAGTTGCCTGCGCGTTGGTCTATCCACCCGGTATTCAACGTTGGGTTATTAGAGCCCTACCGAGAGGATCAGACCGGGAGAAGGGTTAAAGATATCCCTATCCCTGACATAGTGGAAGACGAGC